>VZZY01015302.1:305440-467462 GCA_013400335.1 Eurystomus gularis
AAACCAAAACTTTTATATATATATATATAATTTGACCTCTTGATTCTTAGAAGGTCCTTGGGAAGATTTGTTAGAAATGTACTAGGCAGGCCGAACACGGGCATTGGGAGGAGTGGGTGATGTGTCACCAACACCTGCTGCCTGGACAGGCATCATGCACAGGGTGGTGGGAGAACATGAGGTCAGGTGCTAACAGACACTCCTGTGCAGACAGATGCAATAAATTCCACAGAAGCTCCAAGGTATTAAGTAGGTTTCACTTGTGATGTTGAATTAACCCTCTGAAGAACTAGTGTCCAGGAATCTTTTCAATTGCATTTCCAAATTCACTTTTTCCCCTCAAACAATCTTTCTTATAACAGTTAGGAACAGTTAGTCTAGCATCTATTAGACATTTCTCTAACAGGAAAGTTTGTCAGATACAAGATTTTGAACAGATTTTGAACAGATTTTGTCTTTTGTATTTCTTTACTTAGCATTTGCCATTTCATACATGACCTCTTAAGAAATAGAGCATTTGGTTTATTAATACAGAGGATTATTTTTAGAACATTAGTTTGGGTTAAAACAGCTAAAATTCAAATTGCTGCTCTTTAAAATCATCATCGTTGGAATACTGTAAGTCAAAAAGCTGTTACTTTAGTAAGTCATGCCATTTTTCAGCATTTAGCTTAAATATGGATGTGTATCATCACCTATTTTGCAAGCCAGCTGCTCTCAGCCCATGCTATCTGGAACTGAGTTCGCTGAAAATATGAGTTAAAACAGCATCATCTGATTTTTCTTTCTTTGCTTTTTTTTACATTTATATCAACTGCATCCAACCTTCCAACCTTGTCTGGGTGCTTAATTCTTAATCAGGTTAGTGATTAAAAGAAGATCCTTTTAACTTTTTTATTAGAACTTCTCCCTTGGAAGAGCCCCAGGTTTGCCATTAAAGGGTGTGGAGCCATGAATGGCTGGCTGCCAGCTGCTGCTGTAGCCTGCAGATCAAGAAGGATTTAGCAGAGGCGCGGGATGCTGCAATGACTCCCTGTTAGCTGAGTCAAGTTACTTCACAGGGAATATTCTAAGTAATCAGCACACAAACCTCATCTTTGCCTGACTCAAGAGAATAGGATTCCTGAGAGGGAAGGCAGAAGCTTTTCTGTCTTAATGGATGTTTGGCATATCATGTTGCATTTGATTATCTCCTTGAATCCATCATCCACTGGATATATCCACCACATCAATGCTTTGAAGAAGCAGTCATCAGACAAGACAACTTAGCTAAATGTCAGAATACTTTTAGCCCCCATCTTGGGGGCAGGGGGAAGCTAGGCTCATCTCTGCACCACATCCAGCTACACCGGGTTAGGCAAAGCCTCCACTCTCTGGAAACGCTTGGCCCTTGTGCCTGTATTGGTTATTGAAACTGCATCTTGCCAAATGATCCCCGGCACTGGTGCTAAAGCTGTGAGTCACTCAATTGCCTCAGAATTTCCAAGGCGTTTACATGCTTCAATACAACTTGCCGTTCTTGTTCTCAGAGACGCTTCTTCACACTCAAAACCTGTTCAAGGACAAAGCTACCACAAGCAATTACTGACAGCAAAGGAAATGGCAAGGAAACACACCATTCTTTGCTGAGGCACTCCAAAATTTGATGTCGCTTGTTGGCTCTGCAGCTGTTTCTGGTTTTCACACTGTTAGAGACTGAGTGCTACCCCGTTACTGCTGCATCCTGAACTTTAGCTGTGCTTACAGCCCTTACGGGCAGCAGGGTGAGGAAGCAGCACAGCTACTCTCCTGCCAGCTTCATGCAGCAATTCACTGACCAATCACACATCACAGATGTGACCCGGCTGCTCTGCAGCCTCTAGCTCAACCCCAATACAATGGGAGTCCGATGGCAAGGATGCTCTGTTTCCCTTCTGGGTACTTCAGGAGATGCAAACTAGCCTCCCAAACTGCATGAAAACATTTTGATGACTGTGGTGACACCTGCCAAACAGATGAAATTAAAGCTCTGAACAGACCACTTTATCCTTTCTATGCGTACAGACCGCTAATTCTCCTAGCTGCAGTCCAGCACGATGATGCCATATGTATTTTATAGTCAGGGAGCAGAGGACAGAAGAAAATAAATTATTTGTTAAAAGCCACAAGAGAAATCCTTTTGCAGAGCAGAGAAGTGGATTATTATCTCCCAAATCTCCGATTAATACAGCGCACAAAGGTCCCTCTTCCTTTTGTAGGTTTGAGACTAACTGATCAGAAGCTTTCTATGCACCTTAGTAATAGCTGGCACTGCAGAGGTCCTGCAGGACCTAAATGCTGCATAGTGCTGCATAATGTCAATAGGCTGATGTAGGAACATGATGATCCAGCTATGCCTTGCTGGATTTGCAGATAGCCACACATACAGAAGCTAAACTCAGAAGGTTTCTGGCTAACCAAAATGGCTCTAAACACAGCAACAATTCACAGACCAAATACCCAAAGGCAATACTGACTGGCCTATGTCCTCACTTTAATTCCAGGAACAAACTGGGCAACAAATTTGCAAATGCATGATACACTGCAATGAGATGTGTTTTGCATATAAGGGAACCAAGACTAGGATACTTCAGACTCCCCGTGGCTGATGGCAGCAGCTCAGCTATTTTTGTTGCTTGCTCATCTGGCCTGATCAAAGGGTCAGGAGTTGGGACTAAGATGCACTTGCTGCTGGGAAGGGCAAGCACTCCTGGGCAGTGGAGGATGCAACGGGAAAATTCATCATCTCTGATGAGGCCATTGCTCCAGTTAGGTCTTTGAAAATCCGACGTTTATCAAAGGAAATCTAAATGTCTGAACAGGTGAGAGTGACAGTTCTACCTCCTCCCTTACTATGTCAAAGCTGAGATAGGGTCTCGACTCATGTATGTCTTCCCTCTTCCCACACTTCACTGCCAGACTGAGGCCTAAATTCTGTGTCTAACTATAGTTGATGGCACTGTCAGTTCTAAGCAAGAAGCAGATGTCAGTATGGCCTCTAACACATTGCTGGACACAGCTTTAGAGCATCATGATTTTGTGGAAAACATTTCCAGTTTGTATTAGTGTTACAAAACCAAAGAAGTAGAATAGAGATTAAGCTCAAAGTGTTTAACAGATAACCATTTCTGCTTCATAACATGCAGGAAGTATGTGTCACAAGCAAAAGGCTCAGAAAAGCAAATCCTGGCCTCAGCTGAAGAAGCAGGCATTGTCCATACTGTTTCATTTCCTGGCCACTTTCTATCAATTCTGTAAGTATCGGACAATCGAAATGTCTCCTGCACTCTGTCATATATAGAAAATGGACCCAGAAGCAACACACAAATAACAGTCAAAGGGGAAAAAAAAAACAAACCACAAGTAACTAAAGTAAGTATTGGATTTTTACAGGTAGTTTGGTATTAAGATGAATCATCATCCTTAAACCCCTCCACAGGACACTTACAACACATCTCATTTAACTTTTTAGGTCTTTTCCGCCTATTTGAAAAGATCTCTTTAAGATTAGAATAAAATGCACCAGCTACAGTCTTTAGGTCACTAAAAAGCAGCCACTGTTCTCATCATAGGAGGCTTCAACACAAAGGCATTCAGAAGTTCCCACTGGTGTAATGACATTGAGGAGGAAGACAGGAGGTATATATGAAGTCAGTGATTTCAACTGGAAAACTAATAAGCACTGTCAAAACATCAGTCCTGCTGCACACATAAGAATCAGTAAAAAAACGCCAGTAAAAATAAGTACTTTAGGATTTGATCCAAAGTTTATAAACAACAATAGTCAACTTCACTTTTTTTTTTTACTTGGACTACCTATCTAGGCTGTGGCATAAGCTTTAGTCTCTTAAATTGTATCTGTCCACTTCAATACCGCCTTTTACCTGAGAATCTTAAGTAGATTCAACTTCATAATAGCTTCTGAGGCAAGGAAAATATTATTGCTTTTGCTGCCTGGATGGAGAGTGAAGAGAGTGAATAATCAGCCTAGACTTTATCCTTTTTTTGCGAGAAAAGCAATCCTAATTTTCCCAGCAATATAGGATGTTCATTGTAAGAATACATATTGCAGGGAGCCATACATGCTTGCAGAACACTTATATACAGTGGATTTAATTACCAGTACTGTAAATAAATTATTTTGACTTGTGTATCGTAAGAGGAGTAAGTGGTCCCTACAAAAAGGAAGACATAGCAGTAAAGCAGTGATTCTAACTGCTTACCACCATCATGGAAATGAGAAGAGTTAGTTTATCAAAGGGAATTAATTTGACCATGCTCTACTAGACTTATTTACAGATAAAAAAATTTACTTCAGGTAAATGCAAATTGATCTCACTCCCGCAGTGGTGTGCAGGTCCTATGAACTTGCATTACTGTAAAGAAGCTTGTATTGCCAGGTTAAGTTTCTCAGGTAGAAAATACTGCATACAAAGTCTGTAATTTGCATATCTTTCAATCACCAGAGGATGATATTTCAGCTTCTAGGTGCTGGGGGATGTCAGCAATTCCAAAATCAAAACCAGCTTGATTTAAAAGCCTGAACAAGCTCAAAGAGCTAGATTTTCAATGGAGCTGAACACCCTCAACCTTTGTGTAGCTCAGTGGCTACAAAGAGTGCTCAGCACTGGTGCTGACCTCAAGCACCACTTCTCAGCCTCTGTGAAGCCCTCCGCAGGTAGCCCTCCCTCACACGTACATGCACGCACACTCAGAAACTAACTGCACTGGCACAAGGCTCAGGCTGGGCTGGAGCGTTAAGAAACCCCAAGCTCTGGTTGCCGCTGACAACTCTCCAGTTATGCCATGGTCATTATTTATGAAAGCTCTGTCCTCTAAACCAGGGCTCCTGTATTATAAACAGTGCTGAGTTCATCTCACAGCACTTTGCATGACTTGGTCTATCAACCACTAGCATACACAGCATCCAAACCCTGCATAGCCATTAGAGTAATTTCCTCATGGGCTTTTCTTGTTGCAGTAGCTTTATCCTTTCCAAAGATTAATTAATTCCTCTTTGCAATACCCTGTGACATTACTATCCATTTAGCCACAGAAGAAAGACTGTGTGACTGCTCATAGTACAGACTTGTGCTTGACTATAAATCAAGCCAGCTTGTTTCTTTAATATCAATACCTGTAGTTCATCCTTAAACTTAAATCAATATGGATCAAAATAGGTTATGACTTCTATGCATACAAAAAGGCTTGAGACGCTCTGCAAACAGCTGTATGGATTTTGTGAAGCCTGAAGGATGACTTTGTGGGAAGTGTAGAAAGTTGCACATTTTCAAATAGTCAGAAAAGGAGGGAAATGTCATCAACTAGTGTAAGTGCAAGAGCTTCTCTTGGGAATTCCAGAAACTAAGTAGGATCGTGGAAATTATTAAAGCATATTGTAATGCAACACTTATACACACCCCTTAACCCATACTCCTGTATATACATAAGTGAGAATTTAGGAAAGACCCATCAAACCATACTGTGACCTATCTTCCTGTAAGACAGCTGTTTGTTATTTTTTTCTAGGCAGCTCTTTAAGGAAAAGACAGATACAAGGAAGAAATAGCAGCTGGAAGCAAAGGATTTCCTGAGAATGGAAAGTATATTTCCAAGAAATAAATTTTAAAAAATCCAAAAGAAATAAAATAATATGTGCATTATAGTTTTTTCTAACAAGAACCAGCACTGTGAAAACAATATAGTAAGAAAAGACCTCCAAACATCTTTGTATGCTAGGGAAGTAAAAATTTTTCTTAAGTCTAAGGAAAATTCAGAGAATAACTATGGCTCAAGAAAACGTATCTTCTGAAATGTCTGGTTTAGCAATTTGATACATTTACATTGAAGAATGTTAAAAATTCCATGCAACAGAACAGAAACATAAGAGGCGTGAGTCAGCAGTAGGACAGGATCCATCTTTCATTTGATTTAAGAGAGCTTGAAGAACCTCTGAAACGCCAAACCATTCAGAAGCAAGCAACCTGAGGAACATTATACTTTTTTCAATCTATACAACAGTGACTGATCAGACAGAATTAATGGGTGTTTTGCAAAAGCCCTGCAGTCATATAGTGAGATGAGTACCTTGTTCTTATACAGCAAATGGGTATGGGAATCTGTATATCTTATTTATGTGCCACAATATATTTACATTGTATGCAAAGATTTCAAAGTATGAGAACAAGAATGTGTTTCCTACACTGAAAAACTGTAATTTGTATTCTATTTTAATACAACTGACACCAAGCAAAGAACGGTCTGTAATGCCCACACTGTGCAAAGCCCTCTCACCCTGAAAAGACGGAATTGCCAGCTTTCCAACAGATACCTGCTGTAGCTCTGCACAATGGAGAAGCCATGCCTCGGCTAATGGGGATATCATTAAAAACATGCAGCAAGATGCCACTGAGCTCCAGTGAGGAGCTGCTTCTACTGCTGACTAGAGTACATTGGAAGGGACCTTCAAAGGTCATCTAGTCCAACTTCCCCTGCAGTCAGCAGGGACATCTTTAACTAGATCAGTCTGCTCAGAGATCTGTCCAACCTGACCTTGAATGTTTCCAGGGATGGGGCATCTACCACCTCTCTGGGCAGCCTGTTCCAGTGTTTCACCACCCTCACCATAAAAAATTTCTTCCTTATAGCTAGTCTGAATCTACTCTCTTCTAGTTTAAAACCATTATCCCTTGTTCTATCACTACAGACCCTACGAAAGAGTTTGGCCCCACTTTCTTACACACCCCTATTCTTTTTCTCCTATTTTTAGGAAAACATAGTTGAAATGTCTCTGTGAAGTGCCACAACACGACTGCAGTGCTCCTAAAAGAAAATTGTAAAGTAGGTATGGAGCAGAAGCCAAGCTTCTTAATCTGGAGTGAAATTAAATGCCCAAGAAATGGTTGAAACAAGATACCTAATCCTCAGTTTATCGCGAAGGCAACTTCATTGTTTGTCTGGTGCACTAGAATTACACTTTTAGTAGTCTATTTAATCCCTCTGAGATGTCATTGTTTTGTTTTGGTTTTCCAGCTACACTGGAATCAGTTATTTCATACCTTTTTAATTATTTTGTCCAAAACATAACTTGCTCTCCATTGGTTCAATCACCCTTTACAGTGAAAATTTTGGAGGAGATCATTTTGCCTTGGCTTCACTTCCCGTATTCTGCAGGAAAGGATAAGGATGCTGAAAAGGTGCCTCATAAACCTATTGCCAGCTGTGCTGGTTTTGGTTGGGTAGAGGTAATTTTCTTCTCAGTAGCTGGTACAGGGTTATATTTTGGATTTGTGCTGGAAACAGTGTTGATAATTCAAGCAATGTTTTCATATTGCTGAGCAGCACTTACACGGAGTCAAGGCCTTTTCTGCTTCTCACACCACCCTGCCAGTGAGTAGGCTGGGGGTGCACAAAAAGTTGTGAGGAGACACATCCAGGACAGCTGACCCCAACTGATCACAGGGATATTCCATAGCATATGACATCACACTCACTGATAAAACTGCAGTGGAGGATGACATGGGACTGGCTGCTCAGGGACTGGCTGGGCATCAGTCACTTGGTGGTGAGCAATTGTTTTCAGCTGCATCACTAGACTTTCTTGGGTTTTATTTCTCTCTCTTTGTTATTTTCCTTTTCATTACAATTTATTTTATTTCAATTATTGAACTGTCTTTATCTCAACCCACAAGTTTTCTTACTTTCACTTTTCTGATACAGGCTGCCTTTCTGCACAGCCACTTGCAGACACTTGTGTTAAGAAAACCATTCTGGACACAATGCTGCTACAGGTGGTACAAGGCCTGGGAGGTTGCCATAACACAGGTAGGGCAATAGGTCTGTTAAATTTCAGTTCAGAACACTCCTGCCTTTAAAACAGTCTAATTTAGGAGCACATGAAACTCAGAGGTGCAAGTTCAGCACAGCTTCACTGAAGTTACTGGAGCTGCCTAAAGAGAAAAGCAGTTACGCAACCACTGAAAACCCTTGGTTTCAGTAGTAAGAATAAAAACTATACAAAAAAACGGCAAATGAAAAAAAAATCTTGAGTAATTTTGGAAGACACTCAACCCTTATCTCACTTCAGAGCTTGGCATCATTATCATAGAATCATAGAATGTTAGGGGTTGGAAGGGACCTCTGGAGATCATCAAGTCCAACCCCCCTGCCAAGCAGGACCATAGAATCTAAGGCAGGTTACACAGGAACGCATCCAGACGGGTCTTGAAAGTCTCTAGAGAAGGAGACTCCACAACCTCTCTGGGAAGCCCGTTTCAGTGCTCTGTAATATTATATTTCTCTTACCAATTTCTCTACAGAAGATCCACAGTATTTTTTATGATCACAAACACAAATATTACAAAACATCCTTAAAACTTTATTTAAAGTAACTTCCACAGCAAGCTGAAACTGGGAGGCCAAGTGCTGCAAGTGGCTGTAGTTAGAGCCATACTGGAGCTCTTAGGACACCAGAACCACAGCACTCAAGAGGTGTAAGCTCCCTACAAGCCACCAGCACTTCTGTTGAAGTGGTACATACTTTCATCGCATCAGCTTTTAAATGAAAAAAGGCTTTGTGACAAATTAAAAGATTAAAAGTTTCAAGTACCTAACAGCATCTTACAGCGATGTTCAAAAGTTGCCTACATGCAGTCATTATCCTGCCTTTATTCACCGATCCAGATCACTTCCTTACTGTGCCACAATGTTAAAGCCAATGAGAATACGGCCTTTTCACATTCACATTTTGCTCAGTCTGAATCTTTAATGTCTCTATTTTACCACCCTAGATAAGTAAAAAGTCTGACTGAATAGCAGTGCACAAATGAGTAATACTCCTGCCTGTTAGACTTATCTTTGCTTCCCTCACCTGAGGTATGCTTTAAAACATCAATCTACTTTCAGGTCTGCAGTGCAAACCTGCTACAAATTTAATGCACTAAGGTTAAACACAAGTGTGCAGCCCAGGCCTGCATCTTTGAGAGATGTAACTCTAGGAAGTGAGAAGTAGTCAGGCACCTGCCGAACACATTACCATTTTGTCCTGCCTCTAAAATCCTATCAAAGGTTGAGAGGAAGGCAAGTACATGCACACACTTGCTGTTCAGGATCTCCAGTCTCTCCTCCCATTCTAGACAGGAGCTCTTCTGGGTTGGGCTGCTCCAAAGTGTAGGTGCAGATGTTCTAAATTTGGCTTTTAGTGGGTTATCAGCAATCTCTGCATATTGCACTATATGTCTCTTACAATGGAGAATAGGCATATTTCCAGACCATGTGTTTTTCATATTTATGTTGGAAGGTGCAATGAAGAAATTGGTTGACCCGAAGTAGGACTAAGCAATTATATGGCACATTCTAAAGCCAGTAGATATAAAAAATAGAAATTACTAACAAGAGGAGAAAGATTTTAATACATTAATGTCAATGATAAATAGTAGAACTCATACTTGCATGCGCTACCCCATATGAGCATTTTCTAGGAGTTTTTAAAAGTGCATACATTGAGGGTTTTGTTCAGTTCGGGTTTTGGTTTTGGTTTGTTGGGGTTTTTTTACAAACTAGTATCTGTGCAAATCAGATCTGAAACCAAATACAGCACTCAAGAGAGACATGTAGATTTACCACGTGCTTGTGCGTTCAGAATCCAAAAGACAGTATTAAAACACTTTTTAGAGATAAACACTGGATTTCCTATGCCATAGATAAAATCTTATTCCACTACTGTTTGGGTGACTCATGGGAGTACAATGCAAATTTTATTCAATTCAATGCTTTTGCATTAGAGCAGGTGAAAGATACTGCTGAGGCTCAATAAGCTGGGAAATACAGGCCTTATTGCTCATCCTTATGTGATGAGCAGAGCAGGTACAACTTTTAAACTGGATTTCTAACACTGCATTTGATCAATCACAGCTGAAACACAAAGCTCTCCTTCAAAATCTAAGAGATGTCTTCTGCATGGTTTGCCCTCAGTTCACACAGAAGGCACAAGAAATGCCATTGCAAAAAAAATGGCTAGGAGAGAGCAAAGCTGGAGGACATCACAACTGAAACAACAAGATTGTGCCTTGTGTGCATGACCCTTGTGCTAAAATACTTCATTCCCTTCTACACGATGTTACCCTATAAAAAGGTCAGATAGACTGTATTACCAACCTATAAATAATTCAGGGTTATAAAGCTTCTTATCTGATGTTGAAAATGCAGAGGGCACGTAAGAGTGCTCTTTGAATAAAGTCTTCATAAACCTTACAGATCAGAGTATATTAAACTGTGCTGCCTTTACCACAGCCCCGATGAAGGATGCGCTGTTCCCTTAGCCTACACCAGACTTCACTGGTAGGTCTCTGGGATTGTCTGCACAAGTTCCCGGTGAAGATACATCGCAAAGGAGTTCAGCTACCCCAGCTCTGGACTCAAAGGCTGAGCACAGCGGCTAGTCTGGGCTCAGAAGCTAGAAAGAAACCATTGATTTGCATGTGGGCTCTTTCACACTAGACTTTCAACAAGCACAAAGTAACAGCTGATGTTTTCCATAATGCTTTGGTCTAAATGCTCAGGAAGGAAAAAAATACTTTCTACCACGCCAGTGCGAAACATAGATATTTATCAGAAATCAGGATAACCCTGACTCCATACTTCCATACTCTAAACCCATACATTACTGCACCTGCAAACTTGTATGTGCCAAAAATGTGAATACATTCTGGTGACAGCTCTGATGCCACTATCCATACTTTGCCATTTTCATGTAACACTCAGCTTGATTTCTCTGTTTCTCTTGGTAGAGAGATTTTAAAGAGTAGTATTGGAATTCTTGTTTTCAAAACTATTTCAAATATTTTAGCATATGGCTTTTTAAGTTGTTGAAGTAGACCTGACATTAAAGTCCAAAGCACCAGCCATTTTAGAATTTCATCTTCTGACAATTATGAACAAGAATTAAATAATCTTCTTTCTTCTGTTCCTTACTTGTGACTTAGAAAATTCATTCTGCTTCTATATAAAACAAAGAAGGAAAGAGATAGCTTTGAAAACAACTGGACTTTACTAGATAAATCAAAGCTAAATGTTTTTCTTTCTAGATGACATTTTAAAATATTTGCAATAAAGCAAAAATATACCCTGAATTTGTTTGAACCATTTCACCTTTTTATATATTTTTCCATTGTTTTTATGGGTTAAAAAAAATGCTTCGAGAAGAAACATCTGTTTGACCTTAAAGCATACAATCCTCCATTGTCTCCTATGGAAAACAGAAATTAAATCAATTCCCCAGCTTTTTTTCCTCCTCTGCAATGGAAGATGGAAAATGACTTCAGCATGCTTAGAAGACCGTAGCCTAGATCTGTATGGTCCAGCTGGCAATTCTGTAGGCCAAACTGATCATCCGGGATTTTTTCTACCTGTACAACTATCTTTTCTTCAGAAGAGATTGGGAACAGCTGCAGAAAATGACTGCTCAGCACTAATAACTGTCTCTGCCTGCATCTGCACATACACCCCAAACTACAGCCACATCATCCACTTTAGTGGCAAGCGTGAGGTTATGATGCACCTAAGACACAGCCCAGCACTTAAGAACACTTATCAGTAGGAATGGGAGAGATGATGGGGAACCACGATCCATCTCTGACAGCTGATTGGGATGTATCTGTAACATTATTGAGTATGTCACTATCATTGCAGATTGTTTAAATATAAGCCCAAAGCACGCTACATGCTGTACAGGCATGTAGAAAGAAAAACCCTTGGCTTGCAGGAAGGTGTGCTATATCACATGTATTACATGGCTACTGCGCAGAGACAGCCCTGAATTGCTCTCTCACATCTTTGAGGATGTGTGGAGAAGCAAGCTACCTGCCTCTCTGATAAGGGGCAAAACACGAGGGAGCCAGCCCTCACCGTCTACCCTGATGAACCAGGCACCCGCCACAAGGGAAAAACCCTGCTAGTCAGGCCAGGTAACAACTGCAACGCTTCTCTTGGATGCTGCAGATTACAATTTTCTTGGAACAAAGTGGGGAAGTTAAAATTTTTTTGGATGGTAAATCCTTTCTAAAGTGCTGTGAGGAGGAGCATAGCTATATACTGCAATTTACAGAAAGATTATGAACTGTGACCAAAGTCCATATGCCCCAAGTTAAATCACTCCTTCTACAGGACTGAGTTCTACCAGAGACCTACTGCAATCAATTACTTTCTCAGAGAATAAGAACTGCAGAACATAGAAAGGCAGAGCAGCATCTCAAATGGGAAAAGGAAAAGGGAGAAAGGATACAAGCAGAAATTGTCATGACTTTCGTTTTCTGAGTATTATTCTTCCTTTTCCCTTGTTTATCTTGTGCCAAAATTCTTATTTCTGATACAAACCAGCAAAGTAGGTCCCAAATGCATTATGTAAGTGTCTTAATAATATAGTCTTATGATTTTAAAATGAGGTTTTTTCATTTTATTTTGGTGAGAGAAATAATTAATATTAATGGAGGGAGCACATTATCAGTTCACACTCATTTTGCTTGCTGTTAAATTGCTGTGAATTCCCCGCTCACTCTTATTATTCATTGCTATTTTCCTGCTCCCGTGGTAGCTGTAGGAGTAAACTCTCGGCTGCTGTCTGTCCACAGAACCTAGCTGTCTCTCAGTCAGCTTCAGAGCATTAACAGTCAAGCTCTGATAAATCTGCCATGGTAGGAACAGGATTAGGTCTTATGTTACGTTAGTAGGATCAGAACTAAGCCTTGAATCCTCGCATATGTTACACGCACACACCCCAGCAAGCAAAATACCTTAAGTGATTCAGGAGCCCTGTAGTACCTCAGCTTTGCCCCATTTGTTATAATGACTCTTTGGTAATTCAATCAACAGGAGTCTTGTGTTGTATGAGTCACGGCGTGGGGACGGACATGTGGTTCAAACGCATGCTACCAAAGGAGCCCCGCCAAGGTACCACAGCAGAGGCAGGGAGAACATGGCTGCCCAGGGACGGCACAGCAAGGGATGCTGAGCGCAAAGCACCGTGCCAACAGCCTGCCCTGTCTCCTTGGCCAGAGACTGGCCAAAATAAAGGTGATTGCAAGGCCCAGCCAGCAGCTAAAAAGCACTGACCACTGAGAGCAGTTCAGTGGATGGCAGCAGTGACAATGGCACAGACTGGTTCATGGATTGCTTGCACGCATGAAGCTTTCCAGGAGGAAAGCTCCTCACGGTCCCCTGCGCTGAATGCCTACTATTGCAACCCTGGCCAAGCCTCCTTTCAGGGCCATGGGAGAGGCACATAAAGGGACACAACCTGTACATCCATCCTGTATCAAAAGCTTTGTGCATATGTACCCTTAACACATGATTTGGGGAACAGGAAAGCTTCCCATGTTCACGATAGCCTTTTGCCTTAGAGAGCCAAACATCTCACCTATCCAGTGACCCTGCTGCAGAGACATTTTCCCTTCCACACAATACAGAAATGCAGTGAGTGCTAACGGTGTATTCTCTGAGGTCCCACAGCATAGGACAAACTCTGCCTTGAGGACTTCCATTGCAGTTTCTTGTCATTGTTCTCCAAAGACAACTGTGGCTTCTGGTCAGCACAGGCAAGTGTGACCCCCAGGAAAGGTAGAATTGCAATTGCAACATGAGATAACAAGTACTTGGCCATAGCTATAGATATCTTGTACCCTACAAAACCAAAGTTAAACAGAGATAAATTATCCTAACAACATATAGAACAGAAAAGCCTACTTTGTACAAAACACATAGTGATGGAAGGATGTAATGGGCACATCCACTGCTTCAATTTCAAAGCAAATATAATTTTCTGACATTTTAAAGTACCTCAGAAGACAAAGGTAAATTCTCTGTCACCTCTAATCAGCTGCAGTTGCAGCCAAGGAATGAGCAATGACACCAATGACTGTAAAATCTAGAGCAGTTAACTGCTTAGCTGAGTGGACAGTCCATTTGAACACTGGGGAATGACATTCTTTTTTCAAGCCAAGCTGAAAACAGGCGCATAGGCACATGGCAAGACACTGGAGAGAGACTTCCCTTGGACTAAAATATATGGCTAGGCTACCCCGTTAGTATTTCTGTAGTGTCTTGTGAAACTAAAAATACCATATCAGTTAACTTTGCTGAAACATTACAGTATTGGGAATCCACTGCTTCTTCATTATAAGGAACTTACAAGGAAATTTATTATAAGAAATAATAAGGAAATATGTTATTAATGTATTTTCTAGATAAAAATGGAAGAAATAGATGAAAGTACATAAAGAGGACCTACAGGAAAGGTGAGGAGAGACTCTTTATCAGGGACTGTAGTGATAGGACAAGGAGTAACAGTTTCTACCTGAAAGAGGGTAGATTTAGATTAAATATTAGGAAGAAATTATTGACTGCGAGAGTGGTGAGGCACTGGAACAGGTTGCCCAAGGAAGTTGTGGATGTCCGTTCCCTGAAGTGTTCAAGGCCAGGTTGGATGGGGCTTTGAGCAACTTGGTCTAGTGGAAGGTGCCCCTGCCCACGGCAGGGGGTTTGGAACTAGATGAACTTTAAAGTCTCTTCCAACCCCAACCATTCTATGTTTCTATGATTGTAACCACTATTTAACATTTTGCTTAGATCTATCTTGATCTTAAAATCATCATTTATAAGAAAACAGGGAATGCTCTTACATGGCATACATACCTAAAAGAAGGTTGTAGCGAGGCTGGTATTGGTCTCTTCTCCCAAATTACTAATGATAGAATGAGAGGAAATGGCCTCCAGTTGTGTCAGGGGAGGTTTAGATTAGATATTAGGAAGAAATTCTTTACTGAGAGAGTGGTTGGCACTGGAACAGACTGCCCAGGGAGGTGGTGGAGTCGCCATCCCTGGAGGTGTTTAAAAAACAAGATGTAGAACTTGAGGCTCTGGTCTAGTGGCCCACCCCAGGTACAGAGCTGGCTTGGAGGCACACGCTCTACCAAAGGCAAGGCCTCATCTCTCATTTCTCTATCAAGACAAAAAGTGCCATGCAGCTAAACTGTAAGTAACAAGTGCCCGATGATCCGCTTGCACTTACACTTTCTGTGCTAAAGCAATTATCAAAGGAAAATAATCCATTAGAAAGGGAAGTTTTAGAGAAGGGCAAAATAAACATTTTAAGTTCCCCTTCCCTCCTCAAAAGCTTTTTCTGGCTTTGCTTTAAAATTGGCTGAAAGATGTCAGACATGCAAATCCCTTCCCCTGGCACCAGCTCCAAGAGGAGCAGAGCTGCAGCAAAAGGAGAAGCAGAGACTGAAGCCAAGTGTCTGCTGCATAAGTGAGAACTCTGTGGCTCCCAGAGCTCTCCCTGCTCCTTCCACCTCCATCTGCCCTGTACTATCTGCCTCTCCTATGAACCACTGCTGGAAGAGGTGGGTCCTTGTCCTTTATTTCTCTTTCCTGCCCCATAGTAGCCTCCTTGGAGCAGAGTCAACTCCTCTCCTGGAAGGCGTCTCCTGAATTAGGGAACACCCGCCTCCCACACAGTTGTCAGAAAAAGCCCTAAATAGCCCAGGTACCCTTCTCAGTGAGAAACCACCAGTTGACTACCAGTGCTAAAACGGAAACTGCTACTAGATTGGGCAACCATTTAGGAAAATCTCAAAGGGAATGCAGGAGAAGGGCAAGCAGAAATGAGCTGAATCTCAAGGAGCTCAATGAGCAGAAACTCAGCTCAATCTGATTAGTAAAGCCCTGGGCCAAGTATCGCTGCATTTGCTGTGTCCTTCTTTTGGGACTTGTACACGTGCAAGGATAAGTCTGTGATATGCATGCATTTTTCTCCAAAAGGCACCTTTTCAGGGAAAATGCTCAGTGAACTTCAAGTTAGGAAACTGTGTCTTCAATTACTATCGTTGCCCTGAACAGCATTAAAATGTCTGTGCAGTTTGTCACGTCAGCTACTGACTCCTACCTCTTCAGAAAGCAGGAAAGACTCACTCCATTTCTGATTAAGACCATATCAGTATTTGAATTAGGATAATGGCAAACAACTTATGTCCATAGAAAATCAGAGGCAAGCATCACTCAGAAATGAGCAAGCCACATATGTAAGCATGCAGCATCTAATTGTTAGGCAACACACTTCCTTCAGTGTGTTCCCTTAAAAACCCTGAAGCATGTCCCTGTTTTCTAGCAAACCACTCTGCAGACATTGGGAAGACACTTTCCAGCCTTCCCATAGAACAAGCAAGAAGCAGCAGCTATTTTTTTCTCAGCTCAGTGGCAGGGTTTTAGAGTATGAAAAGGCTTTAGATGCTGCTTTCATACCACAGAAAAGACTATCAGTATCCTTTCTCCATGTGCTGGCTTCTCAAATATATGCTACAGAGATGGTCTTAACAACTGAAATGAATGAAAAATTCTGATGAAACCCAGTGTCTGCTTCTCACAGGAGGCATTTTCAGAACCATCACACTAGGACAGCAAAGCTGCTCACAGTGAACTTGCATCAGAAGGGCAAAATGTCAGGAAAAAGGGTGTTAGTGGAAAAAAGCCACAGTAGGTAACCTTCCATTACAAGCAAGATCCATTTGCATAAGAAACTGTGGCTATCCCTTTAGCCACCTTCAGTGCAGACCTCAAGGAAGATAAGAAGTAATCTGGTTGGAGAAAATGGGGTACCTCTGCCTGAAAGGTCTAGAGGAAATACCCACTGACGCATACCTCAGCACAGGGTCATTACCTGCCACTAAGATTTCATTCAAATAAATTAATAAATAACTGTACATATGTCACTTCTATTGCATTGGTCAAGCTGACAGCTCTTGCTTATAACATATAAATAGAATAGATAACAACAGGATTAGTTCAGTTTCATTTAACTCAGCACTGTTAATATTTTTCCATAAAAATGCACTCAGGAGTCTGCATTGCAATCATCCAGGCATAACTTTGTTATCATGAACTAATTATTATAGACAGCTTGCAATAGCTACACATTTCTGTCTCCAGTAAACAGATTAAATCACTGCAAGATGTCTACAGCAATAATCATGCAAGACTGTTACGGTGAAAACTCCATTTGCTGGATCTTTTTTCCTTAATGTTCTCAATATCACAATCAACCAATTCAGTGGTGAGGCTGCCTGTAGGACTACTAGTGAGCATCCAGTATGAACACAGCGCCATAGGGAAAAACGCTGAGCTCTTTTGTGGAAGAACAGGAAAAAATACAGCCTCATTTTCATAATTTTATCCTCAGAGTGAGAAAACAGTGCTACAAGACACACCAAGTTAAAGAAAGTTCATCCTCTCTCACGACACAGGTGGTCAGAAAAAACAAGTATTAGCCGACACACAGGGCAAGAGAAAGAACGGACAGCCTAAGGTAATGCAGGACACTGCTGATAAGCAACAGCATTGCCAGAGATCTATCTATCAATATGCAGTGGTGTAAATGAAACCCCATCTCACTGATGGCTATTTTTCTACCTGGGCCTCATAACTCTCTTGTAAATTCTTTCCTGGAATTTACTGGAGTTGACATCAGCCACAGAGGGAAAAAGCAGGCACATCACCCACACAAACCTTTTCCAAAGCCATTCTTTGCTCCTGGTGCTTTGGCAGCTCCAATTGACTGACAATAAATCATAGCTGTTGGCTGAGTCAAGGATTTTTTAAAATGCCATTGTCTGTAAAAACTCATACCAATTTACTGGTGCTATGCTCCAATGAATGGAAGACAACAGTGTCAAAATCCATTTCAGACTGAGACCTTTACTGTCAGTATTTTGTAAACAATGTTGAGGCTGATCTGGGTATCAAAAAGGAGGCTGTAAATATTTTTTACATCATTTATTGCAGGAATTTTATAAATAAATGTAAATATACAGAAATTGCAGTTAAAGAATTTGGTTGATTTTGTGCAGTCCCTTTGTTCTTTGAAGTAGAACTGAGGCTTGCAGGAACCTCACAGTCCTGACACTGCATTTAATTGGAAACAGTGATTTTCCACCATTTACTTTGATGACCTTCCACTGAAGTTTCATTTTGCTCCTGGTGACAAACTAAACTTGGTGCAAAGTTCCAGAAATTAGTGATACATATCTGCAAAGCCTGAATTATAGATTTTGTCAATATTCAAACAAACAAAAAAAGGCAGAAGCAGATTATATACACAATGAACTACCAGCTTTCTACCTTAGTCTTAACCTGAGGGTTGAAACCAGACTGTTTGGCTAATCTAAGATACACAAGAGTTTCCTAGAGCCACTTTTATGTAGAGGACAAAAAAAATAAATGCAATCAAGTATAATGGAACTTGTTTTTATCATTCAATTGCCTAGAAATTACCAGGTACATTCATACTACTGTTGGAAACCTATTATCATTAATAACCATATTGATTTCCATTTACAAAGATGTCTTTGAAAGAGATGATTGCCCAGTTTGACTAGACAATTCCATTTTAACAACGCACAGAAATCTGTGGCACTATGACCCTCTACTCAACAGCTTGTTCTCTACCTATGCTATGAGTGAAAAACATAGTAAAGAATCACTTGATCCTTTTGTATGTTATGATTTATGGCACAATTCATGCAATAGAAGTGCTCTTTCCTTTACTGCCCTCCAAGTGTGACTTAAAGCTAACTTGGAAGAACAATATGTAATACTTCTGTCTGCTCAAGCTGTATGTAAACAAACTACATCCATTAAAACCATCAAGTGTCTCTATGTTTGTTAAGAGGACAATCAACTAATGGTTTTGGTTTTGTGATGTGCACTTCACTTGAAATAGGGGCTGTTGGTATTGTTCTGCTAGTCCTTTAAAAGAAGAGGCTGTGATCTCTCAGTTGCAGTGCTGAAGGGGAAAACCTTGTGTAACCTACAAGTCCTGTTCACGTTTCATCAAAAGGTTGGAATAAATGGCTGCCATGAGTCCAGCTGCACGATGGAGCAGACGTCCAAAGAGAAGCACGGCTGGTCAGGGGTGCTGATCCCACACAAAAAAAGGCAAAAGCTGTTGCTGATCTTGTGACTGTTCTTGTTGATCTTGCTGCTAATCTTGTGCCTACTGCCTAGTCCCCAGATCAGTCTGTTCTGAACTACTTGAAGGTGGAAAGACAGCTATCAGAAGACTTGACTCCACCTATGCAAAGTCAGCAGGCGGTATACTTCCTTCTAAAAGCAAGTTTAAAGAAATTACAGATCTCCCTGTGACTACCTCTCTTCTAAAAATAAAACTTATGATGTATAAATGTGAAAACATACAGCAGTAACAGAGTCACAATCGTCACAGAATCAGTTAGGTTGGAAAGGACCTCTAGGATCATCTAGTCCAACTTTAGTCAAATGTCCCCCTAACCCCTAGACCACATCTCGAAGCACCACATGTACCCAGTTTTTTAATACCTGCAGGGATGGTGACTCCACCACTTCCCTGGGCAGTCTGTTCCAATGGCTAACCACTCTGTCAGTAAAGAACTTCTTCCTGATATCCAATCTAAACCTCCCCTGGCACAGCTTGAGGCCATTCCCTCTCATCCTATCGTTAGTTACCTGGGAGAAGACACCAGCACCAGCCTCTCTACCTCCTTTTAGGTAGTTGTAGAGAGCAACAAGGATAATTTGCCAACAACTCCTAGACTCTAATTGAAGAAGCAAAAAATATATTTAAATTACATTGCAGATTCAACAGTTCCTAACAGATTTCTCTCAACTACTATGAGAAAAAAGCTTCTCTCTTACTTCTTTTATAACGCTTATTTGTCTTTTAACTAGTTTTCCTGCAGGCATATACTATAATGGTATAAAGGCGAATTTTTATACTGCAATATCTTAAAAGCTGCGTGCCTACAGCTACCTTAATGTTATTCTTTATTGAAGTCAGCACCATCAAATTTATCCTTTTATCATTCATAATCTTCAAATAGATGATACAACTGCACTAAGATCCAAACACATTTATTTCCAATGCATCCAGGATCCAGCCATTTATTTGCTTGACTGCTGACAGTCCTACACAGTAATAGAAAACATTTTTAATTAGCTGAACTAAAGCACCCTTCTAGCAAGTGAACACTTGATGAGGTGTCATTTTCTATTGTTCACTGAATTTGTTCGAGTTCTTAGTATTTAAAGTTGCTTAGACTGATTCATTTGGGCTGGAATTCTATTCTTTATACTTATTTGTACTACAGCTTATAAATTATTACTTTGATCCTGAATGGAACACCCGGAGTGGGGTAATAGAAATATTTCAGTTGGTGTTGAATTAAGGACTTACTGTATCTGCTTCTCTGTCCAATATGGAACCTGAAAGATCTTACTCTTTAGGGTTTCTGGGATCGTATTTTCAGCCAAGATCTTGACTTTTGCTCTTCTGTGCAAACTTCCCTATTCATCCTCCTATCCATGAGAGCCATTCAAAACTTACACTTACTTACTGCCCACACCATCACATGTGCTCATCCTCTCTGGTTATGTGACACCAACCATGCATTCTTCCCCACTTTTTTTCTCCTACTGGCATTACATGAGACCTACAGTGCTGTTAGAGGACAAAGTTGGACCTTTCCTAATGACTACACCGAGAATCAATAAAAACCTTATAATAGATTCCCCCAATAATTCTATAAAGGTACCTTTTCTGTTCTAAAAGTCCATTTTGGCTAAACGCACCCTAAAAATATTGGGCCTTACCCTCTCATAACAGCTCAACGCTGAGATCTGCATTATCACCGGTCTGGGCTGCAGCCTCTAGACTTACTCAGGAAGGTTTGTACAGTATAACAAGGGTAGGCCAGTGGGTTGTGGGGCTAGAGAAGGCAAAAGTAACCTTATGTGATTTCAATGTAAAGACAAACTCAGCCACAAGTGAAGAGTACCGTAGTGATTAGCCTATGCAAAATGTGCATGTAAATGTGGAGGAAATTCCCCCTATAGTTAGCTAAGCACAGGTGCTACCTCCAACTTTATAATCTGTATGGAGTGTTCAGAAAGCTTCTCCTCTTCTCCCCGATCCCTTCCCTTCATGTCAGTCATGGGCCTTCCTGCACTGGCAACTCCCTGAAACCACCAGTCACTTCCAGTGCCTACTTCGAACAGGAAACATTTTTCCTCTTCTCTCAAAGGAAAAGGAATATTTCAAACACAAAGCAGCACAGATCTTTCAAAATCCCTCTGAGAGGCTTCTTCCTAGTTCTGTTCACTTTTCAGTGGTCAAACTGCAGGGACCGCACACATGGGGGCTGCTGGTGCATGGTCCTCAAGTGAGGTTCCTCAACAGTGGCCCACCGTATGGAACAAGGGAAGGAGAGATTACATTCGTGATTAACTAACATTTCAGTTTCCCTGTGACATATAATTGTCCGCAGTTGCGTTTTGTTGGTCATAAATGCTATTCTAAACATCAGCTCTTTGTTGCATTAAATGCCTGTCCATTCCCAGCACTACTAAGCTCCTGTAATATTTTGCTTCCATGGCAGAGCACAGGTTCTGTAAAATGAACGGAAGCAAAGAGCAGCTTTAGGGGGCAGGGATGCAGGAGGAAACAGGGAGAGGTGTTCCCTACAGTGAACAGTTAATATAGATACACTTCTGTGCTTTTCTATCACACAATAGCAAAGCTTTGGGAAGCACCAACAAGATCACTGTTTAAAAATGGATTAAGAGCAACATCACATGCTTTAAATATGCTAAATAAAAATCAATTCATTTTGCAATCAACAGAGAGTTAAATTACAAAACATCTTTTTATCACCTCTGCATCGGGAATACTTCTGCATTTCCAAAACAACATAGCATACATCCAAAGTTAGCAAACAAAACCTGCCATTTTTAATGAATGTTGTGCCAAGACTGCTTTTTAGCAGGGCAAAATCAGCGAGATAGAGACACTGTTACTGTTGTGGCAGATGTGGTATGTATCAGAGATTCCTTTCACATTGAAAGGAATAAGGGAAAGTGGCAGAGAATCATTTAGCCTTTTAAATGTCAGCTTCTTAAAATCTGAGAGCTGGGGTAATTGTTTTCTCTGAGGCACGGTTGAATCCCACTGCAATAAAGCCATGTTTTAAATTAGCTATCGACACAACTCTGTCATGAGGCTAACTTTTCTCTCAAGAAGAGTTAGAAAAACTACCTGTATTGCAAAACTGCAATCTTATCAATGAAGCTAATTCTTACCAAGCTCTTATTTTTACTGTTTGAAATCCACTAATACCACCATTTAAATAAATCATACCTTATTTTTGCATTTTAAAATGCTGCTTTAGAGGAGGTATTAAGTTTTAATCAAATGAGAATCTAGCCCAGGCTATAAAATATACCATCTGACAGTAAAATGGCTCAGACTAAAAACACACTGATTTATCTTTCTACTCTGTGAAAGATTTTGCCTTTTTTAATTGTCTTAAGTTAAAACAAACAAAAATCTTCTCGTGATAAGGAATCACATTTGAGGTAGATACAAATCAGTGTTACCTTCTCAATCTATTTTCATTGACCAGGCCAGACAGTCCATTGGCAAGACGCAGATTTAGAACAGGGAGGTGATTTCAGTGACATGCAGACACCCCACTATTGTATAATCGTGCAGAAGGAGAGGCAGTGGCTTCAGCTCCAATTGCTTATTTGTGGAAGCAATTCAAACTAGGAGCAGAATAAGGCAGTTGGTAGATGCATTCATGTAATAATTCAGGGGTGATGGAAGCAAAAACACAAGGAAGGACATTTGCTGCATAAGTTACTGGACTTGATGTCTCAAGCCTGAAAAAACTCAAGTAATCAGATGTACGCAGAAAGAAACCATGCTAGAATAAATGCTGAAAGCAGAGGCCTTAAATACACCTCAAGACAAAGACTTCCACAAGTGTGTGTGAACATTGGTACACACAGACCTGTCTCTATAATAACTACAAGATTTGAGAGGGCAAAGGAAGGGGGTGTGAAGAAAGGAAATGCCAAGCATACTTTTTGGTCCCTTCTGGCTCTGCCAGCACCTCTGGCTTGAAAATACTGTGAAACACGGAACAGATTCAGCAGGTTTCAGACTTTGCAACTCAAGCATAACCACCCTGTGTAGGCATGATCTGAAGGGACCATGCGATTCCTCCAACAGGATGGAATGATCCTATGGATCATTGGATGTAGCACTTAGATTGGATGTAGCACTTAGTGACATGGTCTAGCTGATGTCGTGATGTTGGGTCATAGGCTGGACTTGATGATCTTGGAGGTCTATTCCAGCCTCAATAATTCTGTGATTCTGTGAATAAACAGAGCAATAAAAAGGACAGGGGAACATAAGCTTAGAGGGCAAGGACAGCTCTTCCAAGTCCAATCCTGGGCTGTCACAGACAAACACATCCTCTCCATCAGCTTAACAAGTTCTGTCTTGAACCTAATTAGACTTTTTTTCCTCTTTAAATGCCAGTTTCAACATCTTAGTCTTTCAATAATTAGAAACCTTACTTTGAATTCTATCTAAATTTATCCATGATCAATGTAGATCTATTTGGTGTAAGCCTTGCTCTTTCTTTAGTAAGTAATGATCCAGAAGTCCCATTTATTTCCTCTTGGAGTTCACCACTATATTTTATATCAAAAGCAATGTTATGCCATTCTCTGTTTTCAAATTAAAGAAAACATATTGGCAGAAAACTATTTGACTACCAGCTCTAAAAGGGTTGGAGGAACAATTTGTCTTGAAGACCAGCACATGAGAAACAAAGATTACTGATGGATGCCATGTTGACCTTGAATCAGCCTGTGAAACATTCATTGTGGCCAGGAAAATGTTTTCAAAAAGCCAATTTTGGCAGCAAGGGAAGACTCCCAGATGGCAATGAGGTTGCTCCATATCTGTTAAGAAGCAATACTCTGTTTCCTATTACTTGGAAATTATTAGGAATTCTCCACAGTATCTCTGGGTAGCTTTTTGGGTTTTGTACTATTCATACTTAGCAGCTATAAAAGAAGGACCACATTCCTAAAAACACCTTGTCACAATATGTTTGTTTGTTATTCAGGTAAATACAGTAGGTAGAATTAAAAAAAAAAGGTTTGGGGCATTTTGTTGTATATTAATATATCAGAAAGTCTAGTACAATTTCTATTTAGTGCTTTAACTAGATGCCTACAAAACTTAACTGCACGTGAATAAATACATATGTTATACTTCTGTGTGAAGTAAAATCTAGTTTTGGTATATGAGTGTATGCCTACATCTTTAGAACAGAATAACAAAGTACATTTCTGTGGAAACCTTCTCATATTCAGTATCTTTAATGAAAGTTTTATGGCTTGTGACTAGATTCTTTGTCCTTTCCCTTATTTCATATTGAAGCAGCTATTTTATAAATAAATGTTTTAAGGAACAAATATCAAAGTTTTAATATTATTTTAGTGTTTTTAAAATTACAGTCTAATTTAAATAAAAAATAAAATTGTTAATTTAGAAGATGTTGGTTATACAGAAAACATAAGATTAATAAAAGACCTTGAAAAATAATGCTAAGAAGGGTATAAAATAACCTCACTGGTTTTTTCCTCTTTTCTTCATAACAGGGAGAAGACCATGTTTTCAACAATATTACTGCTTATCATCATTAAAGGGCCATGAGAATAGCTTTGGAATTCACAAGATTAAAAACCAAAACCACCCTGCTTTTTAGATTTTATGTCATACATATTTCCAAAGATTTATAATTGTGGAATTCCTAAACGTACGAGTTGGGTTTCTTGCATAGATGCTTGTCTCCAGGAATTGTGCCATCAGGGAAAAAAGCACCAAATGGAGTCTTTTCATTAAATTACAAGAGCTGGCAAGTGCTATGATTCTTTCTATTTTATTGTGAATCTTAAACTATAAAGTGGGTTGTTTTTTTTTAAATGGCCTTGTTCTCAGAACCAAATGGTGCCTGCAAATGAAAATACTTTCAATATGCAAAAAGAAAGCTATGTTGTAGCTGTTGGTCTACAGCAGTAGGTTGGCTAGCACTCAGAAGTGTTAGTTTAAATGTGTGGTTAAAAAATTCTTCACCATCATGTGAAATGAGATTTCTGGCTTATCTGGAATCCTTCATCAGATGATATAGGATCATCTGCTCTACCTCTCCTCGCTCGTGAAGGTAGCTCTGTCTCCACGTCCAGCCTCTAGTGAGGCAGAAGAGATGCTTGCTGCTGAACATTGGGCAAGTGCACTTTTTTCTTCTCCAACTCATTCATTAATATCTCTCATTTTCCTAACACTGTAGTAAAGGCAGAAAACCAGTCAAACACAAGCCATTCGTCATCTGGAGCCTGTGCACAGAAACAGTGCTGGAAAGTAATACGTAAAAAAGAATACATGCCTTTTTAACAGAGTCAAAGAGTAGAAGTCCATCAGAAAATGGAAGAATCACTAAGAATTATCACAGCTTCAGAATCTGAAAAATTCAAAGGGAAATAGCTTGAGGAGTATGTCTACAGCTTTGTTACACCTCCTTCATGCAACTAAGCCAGCCTCAAGTGGGTTTAGAAAACGGAAGTACACCTTGGATGTAAAAACTGTTCTGAGCAAAATGCAGTTCTGTATTAGGATTAGATTTCATGCAGCATTCACACCTCAGTGAAACCTGGAGGCTAAACAGCAAGCAGACGACAGAAGCAAAGAGTGGAAGGAACAGCAGTAAAAGAGGAAGAGCTTTATCCCATGTCACCGGTGTGCTGCTGTCAGTCTCTGGCTGCATCACTGTTTATTTGGCAGATCTCAGCTAGGATCAGACTTTTCTATAGTTCCGAGTATGTTCTACCTTTCCTACAAATTAAAATGTTAAAGCTCATACCAAAAAAGCAAACCATTTTTATTCCAGTATTTTCATTTTACTTTTCTCTACCTTGGGTTACTCTTAGCACTAAGACTTTTAAAATAACATCAAAGAGAATTACAATGATATAAGCAAAATCATGGGCTTCACTGTATAAAAATTAATCAGTTAAGCACCTGAAAACTGAACTGAATGCTGAGATACTAAACTGCACAATGAATGGAGGAGAGTAAAAGCAGGTTGCTACACCATTTTAAATACCATGATGAAGTACATTTGGAAAAGGAACAAACTAAAACCATTTCTATTAACATCAATGACTTCGCTTCCACAAGAGTTACTCAGACAAGTTCCTTATCCACGTTCTCCAAACTAATCAGTATATCTCTAACATATCTAGAAGTGCAAGAAGGGTTGGAATGGAGGAGAGGGGAGCCAGTGCTGGAGCCACTCTCATTGTGAGAGAAGAAAGGGGAGCAGGGTCAGGCCACAACAAGTAATGCAGGGTGGTCACCACCCCAGGATCTGAAGCCTGGAGCACCTGAATAAAGAATGTATTCCAATGATACTGTGGGGGGAACACTAAAGCACTTACCAGCCAAAGTCTTACAACCAGTTTCCTTATCACATCTAGTTATATACCAAGGTGTTAACAAGCCCATACTCCACACAGCCCTGTGTGGCCTGGGACCTGACCGTTTTTCCATTGCAAAAACTCTTTTACTCAAAATATTCTCAAAAAATGCCTGAAGCAGCTCATTCACTTCAGCTCACTCCCTTCCCTGTGTTTGGCAGCTCACCAAAGCTCACCAAAGCCTTAGTTTAACAACAGCAAAAGACAGTCCAGGTCACCATTCATTTTTTACATTTATTTGCAGTATTGTTGACAAAATAACTCTGATTCTAATACTACTGATTGCAACCAGATGTAAGGAATTCATTACAGATCTCATTTCATAAATAACCATTTTGCTTTTGCATTATTAGATGCCTTTAGAAGTAATAAATCAATTAATAAACACAGCAAGTGGTTTTTCTTTCTCAGTGCTGACAAGGTACAAATTTTGTTAATTTTAGATGTCAAAGTCTATCATTAAACTAGCAGACATACTCTGCATAATATAAACCAAATCATCACCCTTAATACCAGTTTAATGTTTGCACTATGACACTGAGTTTACATTTACATTTGAAAAAAAGAAAAAGGTTAAAATTATCCCTGCTGTGACCAGTTTTCCTGAAAGAAATGAGAAAAAAAGCAGTTTTTATTTTATTCTTTGTGTTTTAATAATTCTACTTTATTTTTCTGAACAAATCTTTTTGTTCTTCATTTCAATGTTCTGATGGGAAATCACAGAACATATAAATTGGCCAAAAAATTGTAAGCAAGTTATTAGAATAATTGGTAAGAACAGCAAAAAATAGGCAATTTAATTTAAATACATGCATAACTATGAAACAACAGTGCGCTTTATTCTGTCTGGAAATACTGACTTGCAAACACTGGGGTAATAACATTTCTATCTCATAGCAAAATGGATATTCACATTCTGGCAACATAAAAGATTTTTCCTTTGGGATCTGAGGTAGAAAAACTGTAACCCCCTCAAAACTGGAGGGAAAATAAGCAGACTTTGTCTTTCTATAGGTAAGCCCAGAAGACTTGAAACAGCCCATGCTGGGAGGATAGTGCTGCAAAACATTATCAGGTTATACTGCAATATTTACATTTGAGTCTTCTGTTCTCTGCATCAGCTTCCAGATTTATTTCAGACAAATATTTTCATATTCTCAAAGAGCTGAGGTTGAACTTGGCCATTAAACTTATTCCTCTATATAGAACAATACACTTATCTATCAAAGACTTCTAAAAATCACCTCCAAAAAGTTGACACTATCTGCAGCGTACTTAGCTTCCCACAAAGTTATACAAGAAGAAATCTAATCTGATGCTTTTGTTTCTGAAACTCAATGACATAACTCAGATGCAATCAAGGGAAACATAGGAAATTAATTTGCCCATCACAAATATTTTATGATCATTTGAATTTTGTGTCATGTTATAGACCATGTACTTTTCAGAACTGGACAAATTAAATATGTCAGGTATGTTCAAAAATATTTTTTAAAAAATTAATTACCCTGGAATTAATCTGGGGAAGTAGAGAAACAAAATTTTTCATTTAGAAGACATAATCTATTGAGTATGTTTGGAAAAAAAACCTCTGCAACTTCAAATGATTTCTTGTAGTTTCAGAAGATGCTCCCCATCAGTAATTTCCTCTAAAGTTTCTGCCCTGTTCCTCATAAGATGTACAGAAAGAGTCTGGGTTGCTGAGGTTTTAAGACAAAAGGAAGAATATATATGTAGCACTGTCCTGCACTTCTAAGTGCTAACTTTAGTATTAAGATTTATTTTTAAGAGTTACTTTTCCAAACTGGCTAGCTTCCTAATTTTATTGACCGATACCTTCCAATTTCAGCACTTCTGTTTGTTTGTTTTCTATTACAAGATAATTCTCAAAAGGACGTTTTCAGCTAGAAATATCTTTTCTCCTTTGAAACTTGCAAGGAGAAAAATAACCTTTTTGGTCATTTGCAGTACTGAATCTATGAAGAGAATGCTACATTATAGCTGCAAAGACTCTCACAGCTCTGACCGAGTCTGACTTCTGATATCTGCTGATAAAGCACTAACTTCCCAGAAGAGACCACTGCTTAAATTACACTGCTCATCATCACACATTCTCAAAATGCTGATTAAGCTTTCAGTTTAATGAAACTGAAATATGTTCCAATTTTTAAAAATAAGCAATGAATGAAAGGTTTGTGTTGAAGGAGGTAGAATGTCTATACATGTAAGTTCTTTGGTATATGCTCTTGTATATATAAGGTGTTCAAAAAAAGCATAATGTTGCCCTAAGCAAAACGACGTGGAATCATAAATGAAGGTCACTGCAATGGTGGCTGAGCCACCTTGTCTCTCTGTCAAGGATGGAGAGATCCACTCCATCCACTCATCACAGATCCACCTCAAGGAGGAGAGGTGGACGACTCAGGTCCTGCCAGTGAGAAGCACATGGGTAGCATGATCCAGGGAAGCATACAGTTTTCCATTGCTACCACCATGGATGAACTGCCAAAAGTGCATGTAGCTCTTACACATGCAGTAAGCAGAGTCAAATGGCTGCTAAGCCATTGACCGTACTTTTATGTCAAAAGCAAATGGGAGTGCTAAACTTTAAACACAGGTCAATGAACTTACCATGGATAAGAAAAGTTTACGAGCAGTAAGGAAACAAATACTTTATCTACATGGACTATCTCACATATTCCACCACCATACCATAGAAATTGAAGTCCACATCTTTGCTATAATTTTAATTCTCTGCAAATACAATTCTGAATGGTATAGAGCTGTGATATTCCCACTTCAGTCTTTATATAAACAAAATCAGTCACATCAGATGCCATCATGCTGTTAAAAATAGAAAAGGGGAAGAATTGCCCAACCTATTCCTTTGCTAAGCCAAGGAAAGGTTTTTGTTTGTTGGGCTTGGGTTGGTTTTTTTTACAGTATATACTTCAAAGATCTGCCAAGAATAAATGGGCATAGTGATTTACATTTCTTTTGTGGTACTTTTAATGAAGTAATTAATTCTACCAGTAATGACCTAGATAGTGCTTGAAATTCTTCTTTCTACAGAAAATCATTAGCACAAAATAATAAAACAAGTTTTGGGTTTTTTTTTGTTGAATCTGTGCTGAAATATGGCACACAGAAAAACTTATAATCTAGCATGTTGCAGAGGAACATCTATTCATCTAGGAAATAATTCAGACCCCACAAAGTAGGAAGCAAAAGTGCTTTGTCCTTTGCCACAATTGTAATCTGTGAAAAAGCAAACTGGGAGAAACCCAATAGTTGAAATCTGCTGGCTTTGAACTACCCACTCATTGCTATTCACACAATTATCAGCCAATATGTGCATTTCTATTTTTCATTTCTCCCTGGAACTCATCTCTGGGCTGAATCACAACCACATGAAAGATGACTTTTCCAAGGCAGCAGCATTTCAAAATTTACTGTGGCATCAAATGTTGCTTGCTTAGTTTGATCACACTGCTTTTACTGAACACCCTCTGAATTATTGCAAGCAACACTCTCCCCTCTCTGCTGTCCCTATAGCCAGTGGGTTCTCTGCAAACCACCTCATGATGAAAAAAGTAGAAAGGGATTGGTTAAAAGGTACTTTTCAGCAAGCTTGTCAGCCTTCCTCAGCTATAACAAAGAGATCTGATTCTATACATTTGCTTCATGGGCAAAACCAGTCACACAGTCTCAACCATGTCATAAAAAAGATATTGGTTGTGAAGGCTGCAAGGCAATAGTGAAAATGCTTTTTAACTAGAAAAGCAATTCCAATATTTCCAAAGAAATCCAAATATTCCGGAAGGGAAGAATGCCTACAATACATTCTTATGAAATAATAAAGCAAGGTCTCTGCTTTGACATACCTACTCACGCATCCCACCCAGACACTCCATCCTTCTATTAAGAGTTAGGAAAGCAATAACTGAAGGTCAGTCAGTCAGCGTAATCCAAAACTAGATTGCAATATCCTTCTGTCTCTTTATCCTTTTAAAGATTCCAGGCCCTACTGTGAACTATCATTAGGCCTACAGTTGTACTAGCTATGTTTTTGGTTTAAAATCAAGCAGTAAATTAGTAAAAAACATAAACCTGAAAACAACAGCAGGCTCCAAAACTATTCTCTGCTATCCCGCTGACACACAAATTATTTGTTTTGAATTTCCACCCAGTGAGCTGAAAGCAGTAAGCTCTTCCAGAATTTCTTACACTCACATCCAGCATTCATGCCGCTCACTCCTCTGAGCAACTTTGCATTAGCATCCCTTGTTTTGCAAAATGCCTCTGATGTGTGAAAAATAAATAGCTTCCCTCCTCTATGTGCTATTAACTCAACATTGGGGACTTAAATAAATATTAATGTAAGACTAGATTCAGGCTCTCTATTACTAGCAAGTGGCACCTTACTCTGCAAGTACTTCCATTCTGTTTAACAGAGGAAGGCATTACTCTGCAGAAGTAAAGGAGGCAGAGTCTGGCTAAGCCCAAGCAGCATCATTTATTCCTCATCCCTGCCTTGCTCAACTCAGTTCACACAGGCTCAAGCACAGAAACCTGCTGCCTCCGGGGAGGAGAGCACAAGATGGACACAACCCTGCAAGACACCATACTGGGCTTCAGAGCACACTGACATCCAAACACATCAACTGCTTCCACCACACTGCAACACCATGCAGCCCCCTTCCATCTCCCTTCTTCTCAGAGAAGTGCACATGAGCAAGGCCAAGGGACGGCCTTCGCATCACTGGAGAAACTGTAAAAGGATAAAATGTGACTTACAGAATCATAGAATGGTTTGGGTTGGAAGAGACCTCAAAGATCATCTAGCTCCAACACCGCTGCCATGGGCAGGGACACCTCTCATGAGACCAGGTTGCTCAAGGCCCCATCCAACCTGGCCTTGAACACCTCCAGGGATGGAGCATCCACAACTCACCCTGAGCACCCTGTTCCAGTGTCTCACCACCCTCAGGGTAAAGAATTTATTTCTAATCTCCAATCTAAATCTCCCATCTTCCAGTTTGAACCCGTTACCCCTCATCCTATCACTACAGGCCTTTGTGAAAAGTCCCTCCCCAGCCCCCTTCAGCTATTGGAAGGCCACAATAAGGTCTCCTCAGAGCTTTCTCTTCTCCAGCTTGTCTTCATTCTACTTCCAGGGTGTCTGCTAATCATCTAGATGCCATTAGCTTGAGATATGCACTAATGTACCTACAGAGCACACCCACTCCCCTACACATACCTAGAGTACTTTTCCTCTCAATCAGGTTTCTCACACTTTTCTCCATTATGAAGAAAACTAAGCAGTAGCAGCTTAACAAATCACTCATTATCAGTCCCCACATCATTTTCTCAAATGCCTCCATAATGCTCTAAATGGATAAGTCTGTTGAGAGTCACTAACTAAAAAATTCTCACTGCCCTCATTATTTTTGTTATTGCTATCTAAAATGTAATTAAGTATCAGAACAGTTAGTTTGTTGTGGAACCGAAGGCATCATTTTCCTATCTCACTTGTTTGTAAACTGAGTCTAAAAGGTCAGTCAACATATCCAAAGTGAACTCTGTTTTGACCAAGTCCATTTTAGACATGTGACTGGAGACAGGTGTGGCAGGACATGCAGCAGTGTCCCAGTTTCTCTGATAACCTGGTCCAAAATACTTCCAACCAGACAATCAAAGATTTGGTCACCCCAAAACCAGAAGTATCTGGCTGTGAGTGTTCAGGTAATCTCTATGGACACCACTGTCATAGTAGGCAGGAGCCAAGTAATGTTTTCAACTGCACAGAATTTCACATTTATCAATAAAACTCATGCATTATAGTTAATTAATGCCACAGAGAAGTTTTGATGATTCTGCAAGTTAGCTATAAAAAGAAATTAAGGCTAAGCAAAGGGCCTGATGATGTACTTGTGGTTTCTGAAGTTGACCACTTGTACCGAAGAAGACTAAAATTGTCTTGTGTCCATAAAAAAAAAAAAAAAGCTGGGGGCTCATTGTCTTTTATTTTGAACTTTATATTAAGCGGTCAGACTGAAACATTAACAGTTAAACTGATGATTAGCATGAGCCCTTAGTTAGCTGTGAAACCTGTCAGAAAAGGTATGAATCCAAACCAGAAGCAGTACAACCAAGAACTCTTGTACCAAGATCCGCAAAAAGGCTGCAGGGAGATCAACTTCTTTGTAGTGAAACCCATTTTCATATAGACTCCATGCATCCTGGATTTTGGCTAAAGGATGGTGTCCCACAGCTGGGGTGGAGCCAGTCAGCACTGCCAGGATGGCCTGGCCCCTGCTGTGGCACAGGCGCAGGTCTGACAGCTGGGAGTGCTGCTAGGCAGAGCAAGGACTGGGAGAGACGACTCAATTCTCCAAAAGAGGAAAAAAAAAAAAAATCTGTTATCTGCCTTGCACAGTACAAACTCAAAAAATGCAGTTTTGTCATGGAAGTAAGCCCCTGAAAACATCCTAAAAATATGTACTCAGAGTCAAGCAAAATGCTTCATTTTCTTCTGGAGGGCTTTTTCCTACTTATATTGTTTTGTGTTTTAATGTGTTTTGTGGTTTAATTTAGCCATTATGAAATGAAACACCTGACTTGGAAAATGTGAAAACAATCATTTGTACATCATTTTTTCTCATCATGCTTTATTAGTCAAATTCAGCATGAAGCTGTGAATGACAAGTAATCTCACATCTACCTTGGGGGTGGGGGAGAGGAAGAGAAGAGAAGGAAGGAGCAGAATAAGGAAAGCATGAAGGTGTCTACAGAGAGCTACAAAATCATCAGTGTCACAGTAGAGGACAAGGAACTGTTGCTCACCCTCTCTTCTGGTGAAGGAATTAAGGGGTATCAAATAATATGAGCAGGTTCAAAACAAGAAAGGCAGCTCTTCTCATGCAGCTGGCTACTAACCTTTAAATCTCCTTGTCATTGGCCTTATGCATTTTTTAATTCTAGCTTTAAGGAGATTCATAAGGTACCAGGACAAACCCATAGAAGAAAAATATACAAAGGTTTATTAAATACCAACAAACTGCTTCTGATCCTTTCCCCTCATTGGCTGGGTTCCAGGAGATTATTTCAAAAAGTACTTTGACATTTTCATCCTGCATTTGTGCCATCCCCTAGGCAGCACCACTGAACAATGTCCAACACCTGACACCTGTAAAAATGGACTTCTGAGAGGAGCAATCTCTTTATGCTTGCACCTGTACTCTTAAGGAGGTTGAGTAAATATTTGTTGTAAGATACCAACCCAGCTAGAGCCACACAACTATGTATTCCACACTTGCTCTCCTGGACCATGCTATTTTTTTTCCCCTGTTTTACATAACTGATAGAAAAGCAGAGACCTCACTTTTATCTTCTCCAAATAATTTCACTGGCTTTGCAAAACTGCATTCTCCCAAGATGAAGGTGGCTTAGAAACCAGAGCATTCAAATATATTCTCAAAAGATGTGCTAGTAAAAATGCAAGCACAAGCAGTCTCATTTATCAGGACAAACTGAATGATTGCATGCACAGTTCTGGAGCACAACTGCACCAAAGCCACACATGCTGATGCCTGCAGGCAGAGATGAACACAGAGTAACCCTGGAGCTGCCTCTGCCACCAAGTGTGAATTACAACATTACAGGTCAGGTTTTCATCAGGTCCAAATTTGTATATCTTCAAATGTTTTTAGAGCAAATAATTATTTACACTTACTGTGTTCAGGCACAATTTACTTTGCTTAATTATTACATCAGAAATTCAGCAGACTGACAATATACTTTGGACTTACTAAGGAAGAATATGGATTTCCTAAGAACTTGATAAAAGCTTTAAAAAAAGGTAAACTAACTTAAAGCCCATCAATCAGTTTCAGCAACAGGGCAAATTAAAAATTCCAAAGGGTCTCAGTAGGGGAAGAAAGAGAAAGGAACCCAAAGACAAGGATTTAGACTTAACAGACTTTATCTTGACATGTAAAATGGCTCCTGTCATGTTGTTCTGTAATCTTGAAATTCTAATACAACGATACAAACCCTAGACAAGAGCTGGAAGTAGGCTGCACAAATCCCTGCAAGCTCTGTGGACTTTACTCCAAACATACTCCTTCTGCACAGGAGCAGAAGCCAGAAAGATATGTGATTTATTTATTTTTAACAGTTTACAGATCTATTAATTCTTACTAAGCAAACATATGACCAGTCTCCTAGACTTTATCAAAGTCCTTCCTGACTTCATTGCTTATAGTCAATGCACTGCCATCATACAAATATCTGAGAGGAAAGCAGAAAGATGCTGCAACAGGCACAAAAATTATAGGAGTGATTGTTATTCACATTACAAAGAGGTTCAACATAACAACAAAAGATTGCAGGAGCACCCCATTGTGATTTTTGATAGAATAAGTAATACTTAGTATTCAATCTCAGATACCTTTACAGTAATGCGAAAGAAGAATGCAACAAAAAGGCACAGAATCTCTTACTATTCAGGCTGACGCACAAGGTTAGAAAGAAAATCACATTTCTATTTTTGGTCTCTGTGACGTTGAGTACATGGGCTGCATGTAAGCCTAACAACTACCATTTACTGATTGCAAACGTTTCACAGGCACGCTGACAAACTCTTCATTGAGCTCTGCAGAGACAATTCCATGAAAGAGACTTAGTGTAAGAAGCCCTCACACTGAGCAGCCCCACCTCACCAGCCACCTGAGTCTCTCTCACAGCTCGTTCTCGTGGCAGAGAGGGCTACATGTGACATGGGGTCCTGTCAGCCTCCCAGGAAATTGGGAAGCTGCAATGGGCTGCAGCTAGCAAGGGATTCCTGTGCAGTATGTTCCCAGTTGCTCCCTTCTTGAATGTGACTTGGGAACTTTCTGTGAGCTCCTGGCTGTCATTGTTACTAAGGATTAATGAAAAAGTCCTGAGCAATCTGCTTTAGGTGACCCTGCTAGAGCATGGAGAGGTTGAAAACATGACCTGCAGAGGTCTCTTCCACCCCCAACCAGCCTGTGATTCAGGGAACAAGTGAACAGAGAGGTCACCAAGGAACAAGGGATGCTAGCACATCACTGTATCTGAGCCTGTTATCATAGATGAGGCTGTAGGTACTTTCATAACCCAGAGAAAGATGATGAGTGGAAGCTCACTATGGGGAAATCCAGGCAGCCTTTGCTCTGCTCCTGAGGGGCTCTCATGAAACAGAGTACCACAGGTACAGCACCAACCAAGCTGTCCTTGGAGGTTCACAGATTGGACACCTCTCCCCTAGGTAATTAATTTTCAATCTCACAGCAAGAAGTTAAAAGAAATTAAAAGTATTTTAATATAGTGATTGCACTGCAGAGAGCAGAACTGTGTTGCTTGGAGCTCCTTTAGGGTGACAGAGCTCTGCCTGTCTGAGCTGTACCCAAACCTGGCAGGAGACTCTAGCTCCAGCCAGCCCATAGAGGAATCTCCAAAGGACACAGTGCCCCACTATATCTCAAGGCCAAAGTCAAACTGCCACAAGAGCGCAAGGCAGCAATGAAATTAAATTGCAGTCCTTCGCTCTATGAAACTTTACCATCAGATAAATTACCTCACCATGAATTAGGCACTGTGGATTCATATAATTAAGCCAAGGTCAGTTGCCTTTACATAGGGATCTCTAGCTAAGCATAGGATTGTGATTAAAATAAGATTCAGAGATTTATATAATTCAAGATTTCAAATGGCAGTTTTTAGCGATGCATCACTAAAAGACACACTAATACTGTGCAAAAATGGCTACAAAACGTAGGTTTACTTTGTAGGTTTCTAGTCTAAGAGGTATTATGGCTTGCTGAAAGTGGCACTTGACTGACAGGCCCTTTTTCAGGAGAAGCCACCCCAGAAAGACCTGGACTAGGAATCTGGCTGTCTGGGGTTAGCTCCTGAGTCTGTCACAGTTTTCCTGTGTGAATTTGGGCAAGTCATTTAATGTTAAGGGATCAAAAATAAGAAAGATGCAGAGTAGAATTATTAATAAGGTTAAGCGACTTCTATGGTCGACTGGACCAGGCTGACAGGCTTGGAAATCCCACAAGGTGCTGAAGTCTTTTGTACCTTCCAACCACTCAGACAGAGGCACATTCCCCATCGCTACAACAGGAATCACACATCCTCTGCTTTAACCTGTTTTGCTGCAAAGCAGTATCTTTGACATGCCTTACAGGCAGCAATAGGCAAGTCTGAGGGTGCGAACTTGCTATGGTCATTTTACTGTTACTGAATTGAAATAATGAAATATCATCACCACAGCCACTGTCCTCAATCCTCAGTGAGGGCACAGGTAAGTAGGAACTTTCCAGCACCTTGCAGTAACACTCACCGCTGCCCAAAACCAACTTGTAAAAATAAAGCCTGGGGTCAGAATAGTGTCAGACAACCAAATAGCCATCACTGGCCTACTTTGTGTTCTGAGGCAGATCTCTTCAAATCGAAAAACAAAATAAGCCTATTCTGGTTGGCATAGCAAAGTCAATTTATGTTCTTGGCAGTAGCCTATACCATGAGCAACATTTGGCCATCCATTTCAGCTGTTAGATAGAGATTCTCTCTTTCTCTCCTATGCTGAGCTCATTAACTAGACTATAGACTGATACACAATGTACAGTTTTTAATTACTGTAGACCACTAATGAGAATTCTCAGTACCATAATTTTTTGTGATACTAGCATATACAATCTCAACTTTTCACTGAATTCCTAGGAAACGTAAAATCTTGCTCAGTTTCCCATTTACTCCTCAGCTCCATAACTTCCAGCAGTTAAAACCATTTAGGTTCCAGGGGAAAATCCTTGTAAAATCTTCTGTGCATTGATATGGAATCACTTCATACCATAAAGGGAAAGCCTACTTGTGCAGGACACAAAGGTCTCTTAAGGGTCAGACATACCAGTATAAAATTACCCTCAGAAAACTTTCAACCTTCAGTCTAAAGTTGATAGCTCTTTCCCTGGCCATTTCCAATAAAAATAATGCCCCTCATGCAGAAAAAAAAAAAAAAAAAGTATATACAGTGAAAAGTGAGAATATCCAACTCTCCCTCAAAGGAGAAGAGACAGAAGGCATACTGGTCATGTTGCCAGATTCCCTAGACAGGGGTCTGACCCTACACCAAAAATCAGAATCAGAGAAAATGAAAGGGATGGAGGAACAGCAGCATGACAGCTCAATGCAAGACTTTACAGAACTGGCAGATCAGGAAGGGGAAATAGGCAGTAAGAGATGAAAAAACCTTTTTTATCTAGGAAAACTACAGACAACATTAATATATCAGCTTGTTGCTGGCCAAAAGGGGGAAGACCCCATTACCTTGCTTTCCACTCCAGCTCCCTTCTTATCCCTGCTTCTCAGCCACCTCTTGTCCCTTGCTGATACCCAATGATGCTCATCAGACCGGAATTCCATGACCCATCCTCTCTCTTTTTTCCAGAGAGAAATGAATGGGCCTGCAGGTGGGGTCTGAATAGCATTGGAGCTGCTGGACAAAATAAATGACAGAAGTATGCTGCCAGAAACAGGGAAGAGGAGACGCCAGAAATTCTTCCCTTTCAGCCACTGACTACCAGATCTGGTCAAGTCATCTCATGCAATTTTAAGTTACCTGAAGCTACTCAAGCTTCTAGAATAAAAGAATAGTCCTTCAAAGGAAGTCTCGCAAAGGAAGAGCAACCTGAGAAGACCTCTGTATAGATTGTTGAATTAATGATATGTTACAGAATCACACACAGGAGAATGCATTTCTAGAAGATTGCAGCACTACTTGAGTGCTGAAAAACTATCCCTCTGAAAAAGCATACAGAAAATTTTCCTACAATTATGAAATGCTATCCATTCTTCATTGTTAAATGGAGACACAAAGCTGTTTATTTTATTGTGAATTACCAACACCTTGATTTCTAAATATATAGAAAAGCCCTATTTTTCTCAATACTTAAAAAACCTGGCATGAGATCCCATGGAAGGAGTTGCATGAATGGCTCCTTACCTTTCCCAGAAAAGTGGAATGCCTAATAGGGCAATAAGAATGATAATAGGTCTCCAAGCACTGATCACAGATAATGAAGAAGAACGGTTCTAGGGAAGGAAGGCAATTCAGAGAAGACTTCAAAGTGATTTCCTTGCAGTTACCAATACTATTAAGGGATGATGAAAAAGAAACTTGAACAAAGATAAGACAGATGAAACAAAGAGGGTGAAGATTAAAGAGCTACTAGGAATGGAAAGGACAGATGTTAAAAGCAAAAATAAGTGTGATTATCTAAATTTCTTAATGCACTGGGAGATGTATTGAAAGAAGATGTGTCAGTCATTCCAAAAGACACCATCCCTGCTGTGTTTGCCCCAAGAGTGAAACTCATTACCTGGAATTATCATTAGGAAGAGGAAAGAGCAAGTCCCCACAGGCTTCCCCTTGTTCAGCTCAGCTCGACCAGTAGGTGTCACAGCAGTCAACGTTATCGTTGTACAGGAATTTCAATCCACATAGGTATCTAGTTTGAAGAAAGCTAAATTATGGTAGTTAAAATAAATCAGGTTTAATTTAAAAATAAAAAAGAAGAAGTCATTAGTCTTTTCTATGACTTTCTATCAGATATTTCAAGTATCCTTAAAGAGCTTGGAAAAAACTCAAACCAAACAGATTGCCAAACATGTCAGCAAATACCACCACTCTTATGCCTGCACTTAGGGCTTTAGTAAGGCATTAAATACTCCATGCTGGCACAAGTAAAAAGAACCTGAGAAAAGAAAAGAGATGCTTACTCCCCCCTCCCCAGTTGTATTAGCCAGCTTAACCAGCATGCAGGGCGGAGGTTTGTTCCTAGACATGCCTGGTCTGCAAACTACAGCTAGCCAAACATCAGGCTGTCACAATACAAGTGTAAAGCCAGAGCAGTATGAGTCGCAGAAGGAAGAGAATTTCAAAGCAATTTTTAAAATCCTGTACTTCAAAGGAAATGGAAAACAAACACATTTGAGAGAGTTCCTTGGGTTTAGCTTCCTTTTTTCCTGGTGCATATGCTCCAGCAGCAAAACTTTGGGCTGAATGCCTTCTTACCCTTGCCCACCACTAAGGGAAGCAGATGGGCTCTAATCAAGCTCTGATATAGTGAGGAAGAAGAAAAGCATATGATGGCATCCCCCATCATGAGTCTGCCTTTATGCCTGCCAGTCAGCTGTGCACATATAAAGCAATTATGACTTTGTTTGGCATTTCTTCTGGAGCATATGGTGATTTACTATGCAGTTTCCAGCATGTATTGACACTGTTTTGAATTGCATTGAAATCCTTCTCTACTACATGCACAAACATAAACACATTTCTTTTAAGTTAAGGGGCATGTCCACCTGATAGCAGAAGAGTCCTGCCTATAGCTAAACAGTTACTGCTGAAAGCCCTCCGGTGCCCAGTGCCCAGAGATTTAAGTGGGAGGAAATGGCTTTGTATTTTTGGGGAGATCACGGCAGCTTGCTACAAAGCCAGACAGCTTTAAACAGACCACCTGTGTCCAGAGGACCCCCACTGGTTTATTTTTATCAGCATCCAATCCTGTTCTATCCCTTTCTGCCTCATCTCACTGAGTAGTGGGTCGCATAATGATCCAAAAATAGATTACTAAAATATGAAAATTATTAGACATACTTAATAATAATCCCTGCAGCTACAATATTTTTCATAGCAGGCAATTGGCTGGCAGGTTACACAATTTAACACCCAAGATGTGAGTCAGAGCAAAAAAGAGGGAAGTTATAAGTGCAACCGTTTAAAAGCCCCACAGATTCATGCAGTGCTCAGCTCATTACCAAGATACAGCAAATGTAACAATGGGATCTTCAAAAACTGTGCAACTTTGGAACAAATAACAGTTTTCTTTTCTCACCAGTAACTGAAGCGACCATCCAACAATTAATCTTCTCATGACAAAAAATTTTTTCTTTTTTAAAGCAGCATTAATATGAAGAATATAAGTTAGATTTAGGAGAGCCTGGGATTTCACTCAAATTTCATGTAATCAAGACAAATATCAAATAACATGTCCTGTGAAATACCAAGATTGGAATATGCTTTTATTGTATGTTTTTCTTAAACTTAAGAAAATCCATCGGATTGCCACTGTGTTGTCTGCTGATCTTAACGCAGCCATATTTGTAACGCTCTTGAAATGCTTTAGAGAGGAAACATAGTTTGTCCTTTAAAAGACAGAAGTAATTCCAGTGAACAACTTTTTAGCCCTTCACTCCTATGGAACATAGCCATACTGCCCACAAGATGCATCTCATCAAGAAAATGTAATTATGTGTAATATTGGATGGAGTTCTACTTCACCTTGCTTTTACAAAGCTATTACCATTTGCTGTTCTCACTGCACAAACTCCACCTTCTTTAACACAGGCAAACTAAGAACCCCTACCAAATTAAATCAGTATACTGAACATACTTCTCCAAGGAAAAGACATGAGAAAGAACAAACTACTTATGGCAGATATTCAGATGTTAGTGCTTTTGCTTTATGCCTCACCAGAAGACACTGGGATAACATGGTGATAAAGGCAGGGTGAGAGTCTCCATAAACCTGAATAAAACTAAAGTTTAAAAAAAAAAAAAAAAAGGTAAATATAAATTTGCTTTTTATGTGGTATATGAACTAAAACTAATCAGGTAAAAATAGGTTATTAATAGCACCTCTAGAGCCTGAAAAAGTGCCACGCAAGCAAAAAGTCTGCCTTTAAACATCTTATCTTAGAGTGTGTTAAGTAAGCCAGATAAGAAGGACTCATGATTACTCAAGGTACTTAGGTTAGTGGTTCACTCACGCAAAGCTCTCATGCTTCTGTGAAAAGCTGCTGACTACTGGCCTTGAGATCTAAGTAAACTTACTAAGGACCAAAAATGACATGAACAAGAGTGCTTCAAAGTATCACATTCAGTCATCAAAACATTGCTTTCAACGATGGCCTTACCAAAACAGTTACATTTATACATTAAAACTAGACTATTGTTGTCTTGCAAAGCCCCTGCTCCAGTCTCACCAAATGCTGCATACCTGCAGATCCACTTAAAGGAGGTAAGAAAAAGCTTCAGTGTTCTGTGTTAAATAGCATAACGGAGAAAAATCACAGCCTTGTAACTCGGGCTCTCACGATGTAACTCAATCTAGGTTGTAGGAGGGAGATGTTCTCTGGAAAGCACAGATTTCAAGGGAAATAAAGGGAGAGCTCCTGCCTGGGCAGCACCACTAGAATCATAATCAAGGAAATAAAAGGAGCTTGATGGAACCCTAACAAGCATGAGTCAATGTATTTCAGGCTTGTCTGCCATCAGGAAAGGCAGAGATGCTTTACCAGCGCCCAATAAAAAGATCAGTTTAATTTCCAAGGTCTAGCAAGCAGCTTGTTCCAAATCTGTTGTTTGCTTCATTGGAGTATAAAACAAAATCAAAATTAAATCATTTGTCTGTTTCTCTAAATCACTTAGGATGCCTACAGGCAATTGAAGCTTTTTAATAGTAAACAAAGAATATTTGTATTGCAAAACAGTCTTTACCAATTAATATTATGTTATTAAAGAAAGTATTTCTGAACTCTTTCCTCATTTACTCTTTTTGCATTAAGTGCAAGTGACAATACCTGTAACATAAAGAAAAAATGAAAAGAAAAGTTTTCTAATGCAATGATGATTAGAATATCCTAAGATAAGCATGTGGGAACGAGAGTCTGATCCAGCAATAGCCCAATAGTGACTAACATTAGCTGCCTTCACACTGCACCCATTACAAAGGTAATTTCTTTCGCTTATTATTATTATTATTGCATTAAAAGACTTCCTCCCACTCTACTTCTGTCTGCTTACTCTTACCTTCCTGACCATGCAAAGAGTTGATTCAGCATTTACAAAAATAAAAGGACTAGAAACCTCTGGTTAAAGAAGGATCAGGAAGTTCTTCAATAGAAGCATTCTCCACTGATGTCAGATCAATTTTAGGAGGCTCCCACCCATGAGAACTATTCCTATTTGTTTGTTGTGCAGCTCCATGAAGCACAAAACACCCTGCACTGAACTGTGCTGGATTGGGTTTCAAAGCAACAGTTTATGCTTTCAACAGTTTTTGCTGGAAACCTCTGAATAGCTCAGAACAGTAATCCTTTGCAAAAAGCTTATTTTCTTTCAGATCAGCTAATGTTGACACTCCTACAATAAAATTATCAATATTCAGTGTCACACTGACTTTTCACAGAACATTCCTGAATACTGAGTGTACAAGATGGCCTCAGGCTGGAGCATGAATGTTGTCTTCTCTGCTGCTGCCCAGCCTGGTGTCTCCAGCAGGCTCTAGCTGGTCTTCAGTGCATCCCTAAAAGGGCACTGCCACAGACACCACCATCCCTTGCAGCTAAGGCAATTTAGTCTTCGAGACATACACTGTTTGTCCACACCATGCATGCTCCCGCAACACAATGCCGTCCTATGGAAGGGGTCTTGCCCAGCTCTGCTACTTACCAGCATCTCTTCAGGCAAGGTGAGGGGAACAGAGAAAGAAATCAGAACTAGGAGAGAACCAGATCTCTGAGAAACAAGCCTTCCTCATTTGCCTCCCTAAGCCCATCAGGGGCTGCACACAAAAAGCCAACCACCTCCAGGTGCTTGTCCCAGCAGACCTGTTTGCTCGCATTGGGCAGAATACCTCTTCTTCCCCTTTCCTCAGGCTCATGACTCCAGCACTGTCTCCTGAGAAGGTCCCCTCACAACTCTGCAATATGATAGGGCTCACAGAGCATGAGATGTGCCGCGTGTCTGAACAGACACGGCTGACCCAGATCAACTTCAAAGGCTGCTCAGAAGGTGTGGGGCTCACCTACTGGTGGGCAGAACAGATTAAAACACACATGCAAAATACATTTCAAAGAAAACATGACCTGGCCGCATGCTGAGACAGGGGTAGGTGGTGTGGTGTGCTGAAACCAGCTCAGGACATCCCAAGCACACACAGAGTTGCTAAGCGAGTATGGGTAGTCTGACAAATCCACATTCGGCACTCATCCAGCAACCATGGAACAGGAGCCTCCAGTTTGATCCCATGTTGTTTCTCTGAGGTGAGAGGGCTGCAGGATACAAGTGTTACGTATCTTCTGGTCCTTAAAGAAGCTTTGTCACTCATGTTCACATGCGGGGAGCAGGAGCAGCAGGATCAATCGTGAACCCTTTGGGTTACCATGTGGAAATACCAATTAAGATTGCTTTTGATGATCGCCATGGCACACAGACCTAGGAGTATGATCTGCCCAGTGAGAGAGGTGTGCTCCATATCCGTGCTGCACAGCTTTTGAACAAGCATGTTGGGTACTCCTGGTTGTAGGACACTTTGTGGTAGTAAGGCATGATGCAGCCTGCACCATCTGTGGTCTCACGTCAGAGAGAAGGCAGATAGGGTTAGGTGGGTACTACAGTAGCCTTGGATACTAGATCATCCAGATAGCTGAGAAAGCACCTCAAGTGCATTAATGTCACTAGAAGATGCTCCTGACTTCTTCATCTCCTTCTGTTGATTGGTTTAACAATAATCCTCGGGGATCATGAGAGCGTAGATGTTGCTGTATTGCAGCTTCTGTTGGCAGGAAGGGGCGGCAGATAGGCCATCAAATGGTGTAACCAGAAGGGTTTCCTTAGTGGCCAGCCAGGGGAAAAGCTGATGAATAAGACAATTAGAAGTTGCCCTTTATTGCTTTGTTTCCACCTGGTTTAGGAGAACACTGAAAAAGAATGAGTTGCCTTTGTCCCCAGTTGCCTACTGCCATCCTAGAGCCTTGTGGATCACACACCACCAGCTGCTCCATTCATCCAGTTTTTTCCACCCATCTCCGTGGAGAGATATCAGATGCTCCACTCCTTTTCTCTCCTGCCTCTTTCTCTGTTTAACTTATTTATCTACTGAGAGGCTCTCTTTGTACATGCAGTATTCAACAGGCAAAGAGGGACAAGCTTGTGTTCCAAGTACCATTTTTCTAGTCTCTCTTGGCAACCTTATCCCTGTTTTTGCTTACTCCGTTGCTTCCTTTAGCACACTTTGTATGTACTGTTAAACACTTATTATTCATACGGTGGCTTGTCTTTCAGACAGAGAGCAGACACAAAGGCCTTTTACAAGACTGCAGCAAAAAATTAGAGCCTGCTTTTCCACTACACGTGGAATAATTCAACGTGCTACACTATGTGCTGCAGACCTTCAGAGTTCTTGTATGCTGTGTAGAGCATATGGCTAGAAAACCATGGTTCTGTTCCTCATCATCACTGAGAGATGCTGTAAAAATCAGGAAGTCAATCCCTTACCTTTGAGTTTCCCTTCACGTAAGGACAAGAAATTATTCAATATCTTGTAAAAAATAAAGAAATAAAAACCCACCTTTGGATGAAGAGCTCCACTTGCATACCTTAAAATGTTCAGTAAGAAAATTTCAAGATGTAAGAAAATGACAATATTATTAAAGGTAATCTGGTAGGGGCCTTATAATTCTACAAAGCATGCCTTTCTGAACAGCTCTGTGGTGACAGTGATGGGCTTTGGAAAATCTTACTGATCAGAAAATGTGGTGAACCAAGCAATATGCAATATTTAATGATAGATTTTCAAAGAGCACAATAAGAAACACCCCCTCAGTATTTCTAAAGTGATGCCTTCATATCAATAACAAATATTCTAGGTACCATAAAAATAACACAACAGTAACAAATTTAGACAAATTGTCATAAATTTCTGAAGTATATTACAAACCAGAAGCCACAAGTTTTTCAAACTCCCTTCGTGCCTGCATCTGTGTTACAGGATGATTTGGGTATGAATGATGAAGGTCATTTATGAACTGTCTTGACTGTCAAAAGCAAATTACAGTTTTGAATGTTACTGACAAAGAACATCATAATGCTTTTATGTTAAAGGATAGAACCGTTCCAAATGACATCCCAAATAAAAGCTTTTCATTATTGCTTCTTCCACTTACTCCAATGAATTTGTTATTGGACTAAATACAAATCTCCTCTTCTGGAAAGGGTACAGGATAATCACTGAAAGCATGCAACTACCCAATACAACTTTTACTCCTACAAGACTTGCTGCTTGAGCAATTTGAAAAATGCAGGCAAGGGAAATAAAATGCTAGTAATACATTTCTAGACTACATCAAAGTTCTAATAGCAAAGGCAATAGCCATTTGTTAGAGCTAACACCATTTTCTTTCCCTGCTATTGCTTTGTATTTTAATGCAAGCAAAGGTTACAGCATCCTCATATTTCATCCCTAGCTTAAACCATCTGATCAAGTATGAGATGGAAGTCAACAGCAATTTCGTTTTCGTTAATCAAGATAATAAGTGGATATAAATAACATCTTTCCTGTTACTGCAAAGTAACAGCAAAACCTTGGAAAACAATTAACAAATTGCCTCTCCTCTTCCTTAGTGAAAGACTGTAACATGCCTCACTTCGGCCGCAGTGCAAAGAATGCTGGAGTTTACGTGATTTTTTTCAGATTTTGTACAACAAAAGTTATCAACCTTGAAGACTGGAGACACAGATTTATCTATTCTGGTCAATCTGGGTATACTATTAGCTCTTTTTTTAAAGAGTAACATCCTGAGATGTTTGTGGTGGTTTGGTTTGGATTTTGATTAGTTTAAGAATAAAGGAAAGAAAAGATTTCCAAAAGGAGAACATAAATCTGCATTTTCACACAAAGACAATGCTTATGGTAGTTTATAAAGTAAATCATCCAATGTGTTACAAAATTATTTTGGCAGAAATTTTCTTGGATTCTCTGATGTCAGCTGTGTGAATGAATCAGAAAACACTTTTGTTGTGTGGTAAATTTATTACAGAGCATATAGGAGAAATGACCAGGCATGAAGTTTACCGGGATGGTGGAAGCACATCCTGTGAAATTTTAAGATGATGGCATAGTACCTTTAGAAGAATTGCAAGAAAAGGCCAGGTTGGGCTGGCTTCATGGTTCCTGAGGACATGTCCTGGGGACCTGCTAAGTCACAAAGACTTGGAAGAAGGTATGTGTTGAGCATTTTCCTTTCTGTATTTGGAAAAGACCGCAGAAGATGGTGACAAAAAGAAGAAACATCTGAAGCACATAGTATTCAAATACTATTTTATTTGGGTGTCAGGTTTTCACATTCATAATACTGTACTAATTAAATATGGATTTAGCAGACTTAGCTCCCAATAAAAATCTGGTGAAAACATTCTGCAGTCTGACAGCTGCACAGAGAGACAATGCATTTGGACCTGTGATTAATTAAGATCACATCCAGCCGCACAGTTGTTTGTGAATACACTATTCCCACTCCAAGTCCCATATGGACAGCATTTTGGGACACCAAGTACACTCAGAGTAGCCTACTGTGAGTGACTGCAACTTCTGTAGCCTATTCTGTAGGCTCCTGCTTCAGTTGAGAGAGATATTACAGAACTCAGTATAAATATACGTGCCTTTACACAAGATACTAAAGTTCACACTTCATTTTGGAATGTAATAGGTAGAATGAAAAATGAATGGGAACCAAGAAAAAGTGGTAGCAAGTATGAGAACACTGACAGTGTTTTCAAGTGGAGCTGAGTGTAAGTCCCCTCTGCAGTTTGCTAATTTAGAAAAATGTCTCTAAACACACTTAGTACATTAATTTGCACGCAGCCTTAGTATTTTACATCAGTGTCAGGTATCACACTTATGTCTGAAAATTTGAATCTAAACAGGTGTTTGACACCTCCTTTTGAGGAAGGAATCTTAACTAGTTTGAGGGAAAATGCAGTTGTCTGCTGCAAAAATAATGCCAAATAAAGAGGGGCTAATTCATGATCCTACTTCAAAAGTATTTCCTAAGTTCTTATACTGAGCCTTAGCCCAACACAACAACCTCCTTACCACTTGACTTTAACTGTGGCAATAGTTGGCAGCTGCGGTCATTGCAGGTGATTGGCAAGGTGCCCTATCAAGTTTTGTTTGCAATTGGTTCATTCCCATGATGGTTAAAGCTTACTGGATTTCAAATTCAAAAACTTTCACAAGGCCACACCTCACTTCACATTCAGCAGTCAAACACTTCAGTATCACACTGGAATGGGCAGCAGCCTGTAAAGCAGGTTGACATCAGACACCACATTACCTGTGTGACTCTTTTGCAGCCCCCTTGAGACTAAGGAATGCGGTACACTCCCAGCTGTATCCTCAAGTAAGCCACTCATTCAAAGGCAACTAGACAGTTGACTCTCAAGGATGGGTACAGGAAAAAAATCAGTTGTCTAAACACATAGGACAGTTTGACAAAAATACTGTGGGCACCTCCCCGTATTCATAAATCAAGCTGGAAAATTGCTTTTTCACCCCCACATAAAATCTTAACAGCACTTGACAAACTTAAGGTGAGCTACTTGTTTTATGCCCATCATGGCGCATATCAAACAGAGTCCTTGGAGTAGACGGGGAGACCCAGCTCCAGTACACAAAGGGCAAAAGCATCTCTTCTGTCTCGCTGTCCAGAAGCTCAGAGTTACAATAAGTCTCAACATGTAAGCAAGAAAACAGAGGACCTGTATGTAGGGTTTGGTCTGGAGCAGGGATCACAAAGTCTCTACACAACATCAGCAGTAACCTCCAGAATTTTATTCCACTTTTTATAGGGGACAGTTATTTCAGCTTTCATTGGAAAGCTGACGAAAGGACCATCTGATCACTTAGACTATAAAGTGCAATTGCTCAAGGATTCAGGTCTGCCATTGTCACTCAGCTTTCATATTGCACAGCTATCTACATTCTTTCTACTTCATGCAGCACCTTCAATGGATTGAGTGTTTGGATATGTAGTCCTATGAGTTCAGCTTCTAGTGACCTTAGAGAAGACCAGAAGATCAAAGCTGTTATGCCAGGAAATCACACCCTTTCAGTAAGAGTTTGTCCTAGAGTCAGCTGTTTTCCAGAGCATATACACCAGAGATCACTTCTAGAGTTAAAAAAAAAATTTAAAATACAGGAGGGTATTAGGTCACTGTTTTGTCTTTTGCTTGGTCAGTAATGCTCCACAGTGTATGAAGCACCAGGATGTGTCAGAAAATATAATCACCAGGGCATAGAGGTTACCACGGCATTGATATAATTAGTTATAATACATGATAGAACATACAGGCAGAAAAGCCTGGGCAACAGCATTCATATATTACAAAAAGCACATATTTGAATTACTTGAGCAACTCAGCAATAGGTCAGTCATTATATATATACACACACACACATATACAGACAGCGATGACAGGCACCAATAAAAAATACATTTTTCAAATTAGAAATACAGAAAGATTTGAAACTGTGGCCACTCAGTCACATGGTAAGCAGTAGAAAACAGACTTCAAGCTTTGGAGAAAGAGTCGGAACTCTTTGAATTCCCACAGAGTGTCCTCTTCCCCTTTGCCAGCATGGTCTACAAGTGGACCAGGGCACTCTAGTACACTTCACTGTGAGCAGGTGGTAGCGTGCCATGCCCATAGTGAAAATGCAAAAAACACACTACCCAGGCTCCCTTGTGTACCTGTATTACCTTTCTGTTTACCTAAAGTCAACAGAATAGTTAAGAAAAACATAAGTTTAAACTAAGGACAGATCCCTCCTACTGTAAAAATACTAGTGAGCATTTCACTGTTTTCACAATGAAGACTAGATTCTCAGACTGCGTAAGAGCAGTTACAGTGTCTTCCGTCCCTGGTAGTGGGCCAATGGTTAGAATTTCCCTAGTTCCTAGGAAATTCATTTTCTATTTCCAAAAAGGCTTAGGGGAGCTATTCTGGGGAATCCTCATTCACACTAAGTAACCTTTATCTATATTAAATTATTTCTATGCTTTAGTATACGTGGGTGGATGAGGACAAAAATCAAAGTAATGTATTTTCTTCTGTCGGGATAAACAAGCTGGTGGGTGGATGTGCGTGTTAAAAATGAGAGAAAACCCTTTTTTAATGTTAACTTTCTATTACTCATCTGAAAATACTTTCAAAAAAGCCAAATGTGCTTTTTTTTTTTTTAAGGCCTGAAATAGTCTGAAAACAGATTTTATTTCAGTTCACTATCAACCTTGTTAACTCTATTTTTCATCTGCTCAGAATAGCTTTACCATATATGGAAAGACTTTATGAAAACTACAGATTTTGAGATGGTCAGAATTTTTTCTTTTATATTTCAGGCTATTTTATGAGTTGTTGAGAAAAAAAGCTTTATAAAAGCAAGTGGGTCTACTGAAAGTGTGATAAAACAAACAAAATATCAATCCTGTTTCTGGATTAATTAATAAAGTGCTTAACCTTAATTTCAGGATGACCGGAACTTGTTCTACTTAACACATCTTTTTTCCAAGTACTGACATATCTTTTGTTGACATAACATTGACACAGTTTTCCATACTTAGGAAACACATAGGGAAATAGCTAAAATTCTGATTTTTAAAAATTCAGTCTGTAGAAATTTAATTTCTAATTTAGTGATCAGAACACAAATGATCATTAAGTATTTTGTGACCGATGTGGGAAAATCTGTAAGTCTACAATAGCAAGAACAGTAAATATTCTCTTACTGAAGATACTTCAAGGCAATTATGGTTTTAGTATGAGTTTCATTAAAAAATCATATTCTTCCATTTTAAGATTAATTGTTCAAAATTCACCCTTGACAGCTATTGATGGTTATTAATATCTATTGATCACTATATTACTTTTAATGGGACCTATTGGAATTTCATCAACTTAATATCCCTTTGGGGAAACGCACATCTTGTTTTGTATGGTATACTAAGTTATTTCTTTATAGCAATTCTACAGACATTATACTACAGCACCTAAATGTATGAAAAATTCCTCATTATTCATAGTAGAAGGCATCTCAAACAAGTGATGAACTCATCAAATCAGTTTAGAAGGGATTAGTCATTTAAGAGCATTTTAAAGAAGCCTTTTGCTATTTACGCATGTAGATTAATCTAGGTTACAGCTAAGAATGAAAATGTATCATGTACTGAATACAAGCAGCTGAACAGTTTTGTTTTCTGTATTGAGTTTACATGGCAAGGATTTGGTAGCAGGGAGGCTGAAGGGGTGGCTCCTGTGAGAAAGCACCAGAAGCTGTCCCCATGTTGGACAGAACCAGTTCCAGTTGGCTCCAAGACGGACCTGCTGCTGGCCAAAGCTGAGCCAATCAGTGATGTTAGTAGCACCTCTGTGATACATAGTTAAGAAAGTGTAGAATACACCACCCAACAGCAGCTGAGAAAGAGAAGTGAGAATGTGAGAGAAACAACTATGCAGACACCAAGGTCAGTGAAGGAGGAATGGGAGCAGGTGCTCCAAGTGCTGCAGCAGACATTCTCCTCAACTCTGTGGTGACGACCACGGTGAAGGCCATGGTGATACAGGCTGTCCTACAGCTCATGGAGGCCCACAGTGGAGCAGATAACCACCCTGCAAGCCCACTGAGGGGAGCCCATGCAGGAGCAAGTCTTCTGGCAGGACCTATGGCCCTATGTGGGACCCACGCTGCAGCAGTCTGTTCCTGAAGGACTGCATCCCATGGAAGGGATCCATGCTGGAGCAGTTATTGAAGAACTACTGCCCATGGGAAGGACCCACATTACTGAATTTTGTGAATAACTGTCTCCCATGAGAGGGACCCCATGCTGGAGCATGGGAAGAGTGTGAAGAGGAAGGAGTAGCAGAGACCAAGCATTTTAAACTGACTGTAACACACAGTCCCCAACTCCCTGCACTGGTCAGAGGGAGAAGGTAGAAGAATTAGGAGTGAATCTGAGGCTGGAAGGAAGGGAGGGGTGCAGGGAAGGTGTTTTTTAGATTTGTGCTTATTTGTCATCAACCTACTCTGATTAAGTAGTAAGAAATTTCCCTAAGTAATGTTTGTTTTGTCCATGACGGTAATTGATAAGTAATCTTGTCCTTAACTCAATTTGTGAGCTTTTCATCTTATTTTAATGTCCTGTTGAGAAGTGGGAGTAGCTTGGTGGGCACGTGGCAACCAGCCAAGGTCAACCTACCACATTGTCTCAGAACTTCTTAGTTAATTATGTCTTCTACTGTACTTATACATCCCCACTATATAAACTACTTGTCTTTAGCAAGATCTTCTTCTGTATAAAGCACAGGACTGTAAGGCTCAAGGCCATATAGACTTCAATGGAATAGAATAGAAATACCTTTAGGGTTTATAAGTTTTGAAAACTAAACTTTAAGATAGTATCTCTGAAAGGTAATGGGAGTTACTCTGGGCTGAACATCTACAATCACTGTAGAAATATGAATGTTACATGCTTGCAGTTTGTCAAATCCTCTCCAAGTCTGGGTATTAAGGCTTTACCTGAAGGGGTCCAACAAGCTGCAGGAGAAGAGAAGGAAGAAATCCAAGTGCACATCCTCCTCAGAGCATGAGGTTTCAACTCATTGGCAGTCACATCACTTAAATTGTCCATAGCAGACATGCAAACCTAACAACATGCAACATGCCTCAGAGCATTTCAGTCCAGGGTATAAAGATGATTTGCACAAAAATTTGGGAGCTAGATGAACAATTATCTGTTAGAAACAGGTAAAAGTTAGATAAGTTGTTCAAGGCCAGAGACAAGATGTAAAAATGCAGTATGGAATCCATCAATGAGGAAACAGAATAAAATACGTTTTGCTTAGATTGGCACAGAGAAACAGGGAATATAAGAACATTCAACTACCTGAACAGCTTTTAAAAGGCAGTATGGGAAAGAGCAGACTCGAATACTTCACTATTTACGTTTGGAAGTTTTTTTGGAAAATGACAACTTTGCCTCTTGGCCAGCTAATACGGCATGACTCCCAAGCCACAGTCCCACCCAGACATCCCAGTCATGTCCAGTGTCCTGGGTTTTCAGTGCTTTAAGATGCATGCCAATCAAGCATCAGACCCATCTTCCCATAAGACTTGTGGGATTGTTCTGGAGAGTACAAACACTGAAGAAAGCAGCAGGCTGTCAGTTTGACCATTCTGAAATCAAATATGCCAATATTCTAAAATTAAAACCTTTCACTTCTCATTTTAAGAAAGCTCTGTTAAGCTCTTCCAACAATTCAGCCTTCCATACCAGAAAGAATTCAGGGATACAATTTTGAACCTATATCATTAAAAAGAATTGTAAAACTTGTCATATGAAAAGGCAGAACATAAGGCCATGGATAGCCTCTCTGGAAACAACTTGCTGCCAAGGCCCCCAGGATTTAACATCAAGGCTTGAAGCACTCCAAGCTGTAATGATTGACCTGAGAGAGGTTCTCTCTCTAGTTCGAGCTTACAGTATAAAAAGAAGAAAGGTGAAGCTAATGCTGATGAGGAAAGCACAATTATATTTTAAAGTTGCTTTCAGAAAGAGGTGGTGCGAGCCCTGCCCACTGGCACAGTTGGAATGGCATTGAATAAGCACATCACTACATGTACAAAAGCAAGCAATCTTACGCTGGCAGGGAGACAGACTATGCTGTGGCAATCACAGCTCTCTCAAGAAATATGTTCTGACTAGGAGCTTTGAGTTTAACTCACTAAATCATGCTTGCTTTGTAAAAATGCAGTGTTCTTTGCAATTTCTTTCAGTCTTACAAAACCCCAAATAACATATCTACATCCTACTGCATTCCTTCTTTTATTCCAGGACACAGATTTCAGCTTCTGGAAAAGATACTTGCACTTTCTATCATGATACTCCAAAGCATTCAGAATTAGTCATTTAATCTCTATCCAGGCTAAAATGGCTTACTAGAGAAATCTCAGCTTAATAAATTATGTATAAGAATTCTCTCTTTTATGTAGCGTGTGCAATCATTTGAGCTATAACATCATTTACGGCTGCAGCAGAATGAACTGAGCAAATACACTGTGGTACATCCCAGTGTTAAGTTAATTTGGTCACAAAGCTCATACACACGGAAAGAAGCAACTGCCAGAACTGGAATGCTTGCAAGTGCTGCCAAAGGCCTTTCACATTCCTAAAGAAGGTGCCAGCAAACTCGCACCTCATCACAAGCAAAAGACAACGATAAATAGCTATCATGCAAGCTTCTCTCTTTTTACGCTTCTACTAACCCGGAGCTATGAAGTCCAGGCTAGAAGCCCAGAAGTGTTTAAATAGTTGTTAGGGAAAAATAGACCGCAATCCAGCCTTTGAACCCTGCTGCCTTCCAAACCTGCAATATTTCACTTTCATCTAGCACAACCTCCAGAAAGGTGAGTCACTTGACCATTGCACATACCCCCAGTGTCTACACTCTGGTTCCTCTCTGAGATTCCAAAAATGGAGAGAAACATCAAGTTAACCCACTTTAATTTCACGACACTGTTACAGCAGGAAGTGCTCTGAGAAATCATCTGTCAGCTTCCTTTCAGCTGCAAGGCCCTTGAGTCTGATATGCAGCCACCTGCAGCCACAGACTGCTGGTTCTAGTTTCTTAAGATGCGGGAGAGAGATGCAGCAAGTGATTCCCCCCCTGCTTCCAGTTAGATGAAAATTTCAGTATCTGGCAGCAGGAGTTAACTGAAGGTCTCCTTTTCCTTCCCCTTCAGGAAAAATTAAAAGTTTTCTAAAGTCTGAGTTTAATCCAGAGGTAACTAGACAGCTAATAACTTCAGAAGGGATTTTAAGTTGCTTGAGGAAACTATTCTGGGTGTCACTGAGCTGTGACACCTGGTATCACAGTGAGCTGGATGTCATTGAGCTGACAGTTTTCTAAAAAAAAAAAAAAAGGGTATTTCACCAGTGTTTGTCCAGAAAGTGAGTGAAAGGAAACTGTTTTCACTGGCAGTAACATTTCATAACTGATGCCCTATTCTAGGGACATACAGATAGAAGTGTCCTGCCCTCCCAGCTCAGCTCAAAGTACATTCAAGGCCAGTAAGAAGAGCAGCACAAGGAACAGAGGGAAGATGCTTTTTACTTTTTCTAAATCCAGCTCTAGAGTTAGATAAGATCAAGACCAATTGGTTTTGGTATCTTACAGTGCTCCTGCCTTTCCGCCTATTTCTGACACAGTCATTAGTCCAGACCAGATCCCAGTAGGTGTAGGGGACATCAACACTGCTCACTGCCCCTGAAGGGTCTGAGACAGAGATTCCAATCTCCACAAGAGAAGGGATCACTGGAGGAGATCCAGCAGCCAAGGAATATATGAAGACGGTGAAAGAGTGGACCAATGCTAAAGCTCACTTAAGCCAAGCAAAACTTAGCTAGAAAGCACCTTGCACTATGCAGTGAGACTCAGTACCATGGCCAAGCGTAGGCATAGGCACCCTGGAGACGGGGACGCCTCAGAGAAATAACCAAGACTAAAAATACACCCATGAGATCCTTCAGGCAAAAAAAAAATCCCCAAAGCTGCTTTTTCGTAGGTTTGGAATCTGTATGAATATATTTGGGATGAATATACAGTATCTACACTTCAACTAGTTGAACACTTTTGGAGCCAGAGATGAAACTGTTTATTGAAATGAAAAGTGTAATTCTGGTATTTATATTCCAAAGGATATGCAATACATCACAAACATAACTCACAGAAGGTTCATCTGAATTCTACAAAATTCCATTTGCAGAAATAGAGCGGGAGAAGTGTTAGAAGCGACAGGCTGGGAAGCTATTTCTATAAAAGATTCACAGATATTTAAACGAGATTGAATTCCAAACTCTAAAGAGTTGCCTTTAAAGATTGGAGATAATGGACATTAAGAGCATGACATCTTCTATGCATTTCTAAGAAATGATACAAAAGCATCATTTCTTCTATGCATGTATTATTTACATTATTCAACTTCTGCATTCTGATTGCAATAATCCTTCTCTCAAAATAAATAAAATTAGTCTGTTAACCTAGGACCAAACTCTCACTCCCATTATCAATTAGCACCACTTTTCTGCTGACTGCAACTCAATTAAAATCCAATTATTTGAATAACTTGATGGAAATTGCTATCATAAAATGTACCTTTTTATTAGGAACTTTTCATGTAGAAAATTGACAGCACAGGAATGACAATGCTGTAGCTAAAGTGTTTTGTAACCTGGGCTGGGAAAAGCTATGCCAACTAACATGGAGGCAAAAGAATGCCACTTCTGGAGGAGGCATTCGATTGCTGAAGTGCTCAGGCCCACGTTGTGGGCCCCAAGTTGGAGTTGAACTGTGGATGAGTCACAGCCTAGCAGAATGTTTTGGTTTTTCTATTGGCTTCATATTCCAGGCAGAACCTGGCCCACCTGTGTCTCTGTGGCTCCACCCTCACCTAGGTGGTCATGGTTGGGGTGGTGGGTGAGGCCAGGATTATATTAACCAGGAGCCGATTAGTTAGAAGAGCTTCCTGTTGGCAAGTGATGCTGGCACCACAGTTGCGATGTTGCTGAGTTCAGCGTCAGCCTGTGTGATCAGGCAACAGTGGCAGCATAAAATGATGATGAGTGAACCAGCACAATTGTAAAATGGGGACTTCTGGCTCAAAGCAGATCCAAAATTATGTGACTTTGCTAGCATTGCTGTGAGCTTTAGGAAAAGCGGTCCTTCTACGCCTCAGAGTTTGTTATTTCTACTGATGTTAAAAAAATGCAGTCATAAATTCCTAGGCCATTTTACCACATTACCCATAGTGTTCTTTTAGAATATGCCAGTCAATGATACAGATGCTTTAGGCGATCTCAATACCAAATTCCTTCATTCCTTTTATTTCTTACAATAATTAACACCAGGTAAGTAGCTTGTTTTTAAGTTTAGTTTTTAAGGGGACGTATCTCTTAATCTTGTAGCTGTGTATCTTCTTGTCCTGCAGGAACTCAATGTCATTTGAAAAAAAGGTCCTATGAGGAAATGCTCAAGTGTAACTTTCTTCTTAGTTTTTAATTACATTAATTTTCTACCAGGGCTTTGATTTATTTTGACCAAAGTGTGGCAGCACATTCTTCTTTGCCCAATACTGAAAAGCTGATACTGATAGCATATGCACATAGAAAAAATCATCACACTAATTTCAGTATGCCAGCTCTAGGCATGAAAAACAAATGAAAGTTTTTTTTAAAATCAATATTCTAGGCTTAAAGTCTAATTTTACAAAACACAGACTTCAAAGTTGAAAGGTTTCTATTTTCTCAGGTGTAATTATCTAGGACTTACTTGGCACATAGAAGTTACTATGGAGAACCGTTTTTAGGAAGAGATTCCTATCAAACATACTTCTTTAGCTGATCTCAAGCATAGGTGCTCCAATTTATTTTCAGTGCAGTGTTATCTTCTACTTTGCATCATAAAATAGTATCAACTGAATTATACCTACTATAGTTTTAATAGTTTTCTACAGAGATAGTTCAGTGAAGATTACACAGAGAATTTAAAATGGGATATTAGGTTATGATTATTTGCATTTGACAAAATAACTTGAGTTGGTACACAGGAAGAAATGAAGAGAGATTAAAAAAAATATCAAAGATAAGGAAATGGAAACATTATAGACAAGCGAATTAACTCCAAAATGTGATTGACATTTGACTCTTGATTTGACTCAAATGACTCTTGATAGAACCACTCATGTTCATATTACTCTTCCATTGTCATTACTGTTGTTGACCTTTGTTTCATATATTGGATTTCATACCTTTCCTTCCACTTTCCTCATAAATTCAGGAAACACTCTTAGCATCTTTTTAGCTACTTTACACACTAAAGTTGCAGAAAGTAGTGACACTGTTTATCACAGGTGCATGACAGTTTGCAAATACGCTGGATTCTGTCCACTTCATAGAAATGTAAAATACTTTCACACATACACAGTCCAGCTCCCTATAAAAGTAGCAATGGAATAAATACTTATGGCCTTTTGACTCTACATGGTAGCTGTGTCTCTTAGGCAAACTCTGAAAAACTCTCATATAAGGGAGGCTATGAAAAATGACAGAAGTCAAACAATTCTTTTTTTTTCCCACACAGACAGTCCTTAAAAGTGATCATTTATATGACAGATGTTAAAAATCAAAGCTACTTACCCTTTTTCTCAAGTTGTAGGTCAAAATCAGATTTCTGGAGAAGGAGTGTGAAAAGGCTGTATAGAACTCCAGCACTTTCTGCAAGGCATCTCTCTTAATCACATGAAGATCACAGTAAGTCAAAGCCCTTACATTAGCGCAGGACTGGGCAAGGGTAGACTCCTTCCAGAACACATCACCAAAAACGTCTCCTTTGCCTAGAGAAAAGCAGCAGCATTGCCTTCAATAATGGTACTATTTCCACCAAAAATGTAAAAGAACATACACCTCATTTATGCTGTCAAGATTCTTCTACTTTATGTGGTCAGAAAAAAATTCTGTCTGAAAAAAAATAATCTTTGAAATGTTTCATTGATAACCTTTACCATGGTCTCTGTTTGTTTTTTTTGTTTGTGTTTTTTTTTACTTAAAACAGCCCAGCAAAATTTCATAAGAATAAAACACTATCAAAAAGTGTTTTATGTGACAAGTCCCCTTTAAGTATAAGTAAAGGGTTTCTTCTAACAATCAAGAAAAGCGGTTCATTCTTGGTTCATGTTCTCTTCTGATCCCTTTCAAAGACAATAATTAAGAGGAAATGCTTTTTCCCTTTCTTCTTTTAACTGGCACGCAGAGCATTTGTTTCTTACATTTATGTTGTTTAGTTTTCTTATTCTGGCCAACAATTACCCACTATTGTGTCAATAAAACCGTCTTGTATTACATGTCAGTGCGGTTACAGACTGTAACAAAACACTACTATACCATACCAGTGTTAAAGCAAGTTTGCCCTAGTTTGCTAGATCATCATGAGAAATGTCTGTCTTTACAGGAGTATAAAAGAGTAGATCTCACAACTCTGGTGGCTCTAATGCTTTTCAGCTGGTAAGAGTCTCAACAAAATCTTTCAGCAGTTGTGCGTGTGTGCTCCCATATAATACAGAGGAAGATTAAGGTAAAAACATAGTCCAAAACAAGAAGAGTACGGGTTAGTTATCACCAAGATAATACTGACAAGACAAGGATATTTAGTTATGACACATAGGAAGAAAGAAAACATGGCCATTTCCTTACCACCTTCCCATGTGCCTGTTTCTATGAGCTTGGGGCAGCCAGTGAAAACCCTACTGAGAAATACTGCAACGAGGGCGTTTGCACCGGACTCGGCACTACAACACAGGGCAAATACACCAAAATCTGCCTGAGTAGCAGCCCCCCAGGCAGGACACTCCACTGGTTATACCCCCGGTCAGGCTGGGCACAAAAGGGAGAGTTTTGGAGAAAGTTACAAGCTCCTTTACAGAGTAATGGTCTCTCTCTTTTTTTTTTTTCTTCTCTGTTTTCCAACATGTAATGCTAACAAGGTAAGAATATTCAGTTGTTACCTTGATAATGAAAAGCTACACTGTTCTTGTATTGAATGGTATTTTCCTCTTAAACCTCCGCCGTGTTATATCACCACTGCACATCACTTTCAAGACAAACAACAAAGAAATACATTTGCAATGTCTATCAGGTTGTGGTACAGAGGGACCAGGTGGTCCCTTATCTTCTAAGTAATACTTTGCCCATACTTTAAATCAAAGCATCAAAACATACATATGTTTATTGACTTCACCAAGGCCCTTTGAGGTTTCATTCCCTAAATAAATAGTCATGTATGAAAGTCTACAGGAAAATCAAGAGAACTACCACAAGTAAAGAGGTCAAGAAAACTTCTAAATTAAACCCAGAACTCCCATCTCAGCCCTTGAGCTGTACTTCCACCATTATGTAATATCTTCCACTAGATGATAAGCATTTTCTCTCTGAGGAGCAACTATCAGCCTGACAGTAAGCTACGCTGTAGAGCAATAAGCTGCAGGTCACACTGACGTGCTCCCAGTCCTCCACAAATGCCCTATACAGTCCACCTGCCAGGGACCGCTTTAGTCCCTGAACACTTTGGAGGAACATAGACTATATTTCCATTTTAAATGCATCATAAGCACATTTCTTCCCTACAGTTAGGTAAAGGCACACAACAATACCCTTTCTTCCACCTCTAGTCTCTTTACATATGATAGTGCCAACATCCAGAAATACTACAAAGGTTGCTTATTGGTAAGCATGGTGCTAGTCCTATAACCCAGTGCAGTAAGCACCTTTTCATTTTAATGGCAATGACTTTTCACATTTTCAGTTCTGTAAACATATGCTTTTTCAGTAGATACATTAAAAATGGTCTAAGAAAAAAGCTTCCATGCACTTAGAATAGATCATCATCCACAAGGCTTTTAGACAGACAAACACACAACACAGTCAAAATTGAAGTGAAACAATTTTTATGCACCATAAAAACGGATATGCTTCACTGGGTAAAAATGGATTGTTTGCCTTTGGAATAAATATGCTTTTATTCGCAATCTTCCAGGCAATTAGCTAAACAACTGTTTTAATTAACGCTCTGGAATCTATCAAGCATTAAAATGTGCCATCACTGATGAGCAACAGTTAGTGCTGGTAGTTCAAGCACAAGGGATAGGAATTCTAGCTCATTTCTAACCATATTTCTTAACATCTCCAGTCAAGTTTCCCCACCTTTAAATGACAATAATTATTTTACTGCCCCAAAGTAGCATGAAGAATAATTAGTACAATGCAAATACATGCAAGTACAACAGCATGGTGCTCTTTTGCCTACACATGAAATGGCATACAGCTGAAGTTAGTTACATCTTACTCTTTTTACAATTTGATTCTGCTTTTCACATAACACAGAAAGACACAACCGTGTCCTTCACCTGTGGCAGCAATCCCAGTTTCCTCTTGCTATTTGTAACTCCTGAAAAACTCCCCCTCCTGCAGTTTCCTGCCAACCCAGGGAGTCACTTCCCACTGGTGGCAAGAGCAGCACATGAAGGAGCTACGTCTGCTGGGTGCCAGAGAAACCAGAGAAAAGCAACACATGAACCACAAACTGAGTCAGATCACAGAAGCCTCAATTTTTAAGAAACATACCAGGCTAAAAACAGAACTTGTACTGTTTTCTATCATTAACAATTTGTTTGAAGTTAATCAAGTTAACAGCCAGCAATGTAGTCAAAAAATCAATGTTACCTTACAGTTTGATTTCCAAAGCAAGTCACATGGGCAAGCATCATACTGTTTCTGTCAAGTGTTTTTTCTACATGATGCATACCAAAAGTATCAATCTAGATTGTCAGATTCTAAAAAAAATTGTTTGATGTTCATATAAAAACAGGGGGAGAAAGGAGCAGTAGGAAGTCTTTATAGCAAGCAGGAATTAAAATTCCACCCAGGAATATCTGCATTGGATTAGAACAATTGTGCTCTTATATATAATAAGGAACCATCTCCCTTTGTTTATATGTTCTCCATAGAAGAAGATCAATCATTTAGGGAAAAAAAAAAAAAGAAAGAAAAAAACAAAGGGGGCAGATTAAGTGGTGGTTTTACCAAAAACATCTGTAACTGGAAAGCAAGAAGAGTAAGGTAAGACTTCTATGTGTTAGAAGGTAGTTGGCAAAGTCTAACAGCTGTATTAGAGAACCTGAGTCAAAAGCCTCCTTTTACATGTAACTCCAGGCTTTATATATTTCACCTTAACTTTGAAGAAAGATTAAAAAACTAGAGAAATGCAGACGGCCATTTGTTTGTCAGTACTTTGCATTTCTCGTTCCCAGCTTGCTGAATTCCAGACATTTGCCAGGAACACTATCTGTCAATCACACTTAAAGTGGATGATCTAAGCTTTTACCATCAATCATTTATATTCCCTGTTGGATTTGTGGACTGACGACCTTTTCCACAGTCAGCTCTGTATGCACTGGAAAGCCAAACAGTTTTCTGCCTTTTATGTTTGCTTGTTTGTTTTAATTATAATAACAAAGAGTCCCCAAACTCTGATTAATTTAAACACTGAAGAACTATTTTATAAAAGCAGCACCTTCTGTTTCCATATTTATTCTTTCCCAGTCTTTTCTCCATATCAAATTTGCTGTTCATCTTGTAAGTGAAAAGAGGATTTGTCTGTTACTACTGCAAATTCAGCCCGAGTCAGGCAAAAGCTCAAGCCACATCCACTCCTCCTCCTGAAAGCAGCACAGGTAATGAAGATCTGATTACTGCTACTTAGTCAAGTGGTTTGCTGATTCCATTTGAGAAAGGAACCATGTTCACACATTGCAGCTGTATTGTCTTGATGTGCCTACCAGAACAACCTTTAGTTTTTTCACTTCTACGAAGAGCTCCAAAACAGAAGATATTCCACCCTACTTTGAAAAAATACGTCTCTATGAGGGATATTTTGACTGATAACCTACTTTCTTCACTTTTAGGTTCCAAGCATCTGGGAGTCATGGCATTGTTTTGGTGTGATAGCAGCTGGGTGAGAAGAGGAGGCAACGGATTCACGTGCTGAAGGTCTTCCAAGTCAGTATGGACCTTGACCAGATTCACACGAATCCATGCATTTTCAGTACATCAGAGAAAATATTCATGTAGAATCATTCTCAAATCAACAGTAATAGCTGTTACAGCAGCAAACACCAGAATCTGGCTCAGGACCCTTCCAGATGTGCATTCATCTGCATGTCTCAGCAGACCCAGATAAGCTAGAATGACCAAACCCTGCTTGATGGTACTTCAGCAGCAACGCAGCACTAAGCGTATTCTGGAAATCAGGTGCTGGAAAATACTGTTATCTGTGATGCTGATTCAGAGCTGCACCTGTACAATGACTTTCCCACTACAGCTCCCTGAAGTACCCACACTGGCCTGTGCCCTCAGGACTTTTTCCTCCACCTCCAAGCAGTGGGAGATACAAACTGCTGAAAGGCAAACACAGATTCTCTGTGTGCTGGTCTCTAGTCTAGTGACTGCTCAGTTAAAATCCTGCTGAAATTTAAAAACAGAAAAAAATGACCTGATTTTTCTCCTTTCTTTTCATCCCATCCTGAACAGATTTGAAGAGGACTAGAGAAACTGAAGTTAGTCCATGGCATAGGGTCCTAGCAATTGTATTCAAGCATAATTCCACTAAGGATAGTGTATTTACCCCTACTGTTCAAAGCCAGTGATGTGAGACCCAGGTCAAATCCCTTCTGTGATCACCAAATGTCTATTTGGCTTCAAATGAAAATCTTTCTCTCTCCTCTCTTCCCTCATCTCCTCCTTATCTGAGTAAGGCATGTAATTGAAATATTCCCATTTTACAGAGAGAAGAACGATTCAAGGAAAGTAGAGGCACCAGAGCAAAAATAATTTTTCCTTTTGGTGCAATGTTTTAAGGCAACAAATATCTGCCAGTCCGAAAAAACAGAGCTGCCATTTGGCATCAAGGTAGAGTATTTAGTATCCATCCCACAGATAAATTGCACAGGTTGACAGACACTGAATAACCTGTCGTTTGTTCCACCAACACGGTACAGCTGGCAGTAGATAATGTATGGAAGTGATTTGCTGCTTTGGATTTTCTTAAGAATTCTCAAGCGCAAACTGAGGCACGTAATGAGAAGTGAATGACCAACTGCACTGCAGAGAATATACTATTTTCATTAACCAGAGGTTTTAATCACTCTTTTCCTCTAATGAGACCTTGACCAGAAAAAGCCAGAGTATCAGTGCCACAGAAACAAAAAAAAGAAGTGTCAACAGTGATGATAAACTGAAGTTGCACTTTCAGTGATTTGCCTGGTTCTCAAATAGAAACACAGTGTATCTGCTCATGTTTTAAAACACAGCTTGGCAACGTTTTGCAGACAGTTTACTATACAACTGCATCAATTTTCTCTGTTGATGCAGAGTCTGTACTGTACAGAAAAAAATAAAAACGTTTATTTTAGAGCACAGGATGAGTAGCAACAACATGAATTTATTACAGCTAAGATTTCTATTATCATTATAATTAATGTGTTTATTTGTCTCTCTGAATAGAGCATGGATTATATTTCACTACTTACTGTGATGAGAAAAATTTTAAAACGTCAACAGGGCCCTACCAGGCTTATTCACAAAAAAGCATGGAGGCTTCACCAGAACCTGAAGCATTTATCCTTATTTGCTCTTCAATGCTTAATGTAAAAAAATGTTATAAATGTGGCCAGTTTGTACAAACTCAGAAGACATGGAAGTTGCCAGCTGAAAGAACTAGAATCACAAATGTGTTTGTATTTATTGGTGTTGGCTAAGTAATAGGAAAAGCGTAGCTCAATCTGCGTTGCCATTGCATGGGTGGTTCTAATTCTCTGATCAGAAAACATTTAAGAGAGGCTCAAAATGCAATATCCTCAGAGATATTTCCCCGATGACTTTGAAACAGGCTTTATGCTATAGCTAGAAACTTACATTAAAGCCCCTAAACTTTTCTTTTTATTTCAGACAAAAGGATTCATGAGAGCTTAAAACAGTAGATTTTACCTTCTGAAATATATAAAGTATTTTTAAAAACCTCACAAAGTTCATAGCTATAGTACACTTAATTTTATTTTAGTACTTCTAGAAACTCCTTCAGTATAAATTTAACTGTCTCAGAACCATGTGTCTGAAAAAAGTTTTAAATTAAAACTTAAAGCAAATGAAGAAAAATAACTTCCATGAAGATTTACTTTTTGGATTTTTTTTAACCTGGAGTTTCAGTGAAAAAAAAAAATAAATTCTTCTTCCTCCAAAATCCTGAGCCAGAAATAAAACCCTACCCAAAACAAAAAATCAAAATTAATTCAGTGGTTCACCTGCCAGGAAGCAGGGCCTTTATAGACATCTGACTTTTTTGTTAAACGATAGTTTCTACCTCTTCCTACCTCTGTTTAGAGTATGCATACAAACATAATGGACAAGCTTCCTAACACAGCCTAAGATATCAAGGAACATGCTGGAACAAAGAACCTCACCTCCACCACATTCACTTTCAGCTGCCAGGGCATCACAGATCACGGTTGCAGCAGCCTGGCAGACATTACCATCTTCCAAAGAGGATTTCTTCCACAAGTGATGGTGTCAAACTACTTGAGAGCACATTATGCAAAGTTGCAGAAATCTGCAACAATAAATCATGAAACCATAGGGAAAATAAAAAGTCAACTAATTTGAAGTGCCAAGACGTTCACTACCGAGGCTTCTATTCACAGGGAATTCCCCTCTGCCCCAGTTATTACAGCAAGTGATTAATCAAGTGTTTTAAAAATCTGTTTCTCCAACACCCTGCAGTGTCTTCCATGTATAGGTAGCAGTGGAGAGGCGCTTGGGTGATTCCTACTTTCAATCCTCTGCCAGAAGTTAGACAAAGAACAAGTAATGTCTGGCTGATGTCTCAAAATGGGCAACTCCTGATGTCAACCCACACTACATTTTCTAGATGTCTGGAGCACAGCAATAAGGAATAATCTTTCTCCAAAAGCACCATTTGGAATAAACCTATATTCCTCTATAAAAGTTTTAGTGCTACTCCTACATCCACTGTGAAATTAAAATGTTGTATTAACGTAGACCTCTTTATGACACTGTCTTTTGAAAAGTTTAGCTGGATCTCCATCTCTAATACTAAGAGTGTTCTTGGACATCCATTGAAGAAAACAGACTTTTAAAATTATTCCTTCAGTTGATGTTCACTGAAACATTTCACAGAAACAAGCAACTTGTCTGACCTGCCCATATATGTCAACCTAAAAAAAAAAAACCCAACCAACAAAGCTTTAAACTATAAATAGAAAAAGCACAATAGAAGTACTGAAGATAAAGACTAATTTTAATCATTCCCTTTTCAAAGCACCACTGGTTATATTAAGAGTCTTATTCAATAGCACAAACAATGCTGTGATGTTAGATATCGTCTTTGAAAACACTAAAAAAAACTCTAATGCCATCCATAATTCCACAACCACTTCTTAAGCCTAAAGTCACAGCAGCTTGGCATTTTTAACACAGGAAGGCTTACTGAAATTTAAAACTCAGGTGAAAAAATGAAGTAGAGAAGTAAGGGACTTGTTCAAAGACTTGGCATTAAATAACAACAGGCCTCAAAACACACAATTATATTCTGGAAATGGGGTTGTACATTAAACAGTTTAGTTAGGGAAACTTGAGTTCTCTCAGGTACCAGGGACAGCCTAAAGACAGCAGCCTGGGCTCAGCACAGTTAACTTATCCGCTATCTTCAAGTCTGCTGAGAAGCAATTTTCCCACGATTGTGTGGAAGATGCAATGTTTTCCCACTGACAAGGTCTAAGACAGACAACACTTCTGCACTGCTATTTCCCCTCCTCTAAAATAAACCATCCCTGCAGTGCAGTTGCCTTTGCAGTTGGCACTGTCCTATCTGGATGCAAATCTGTCCCACCAAAATCTGAATCAAACCTCTTGTGTCAACATCTGAATGAAATGCTTATGGCTAAATGAGTAATCTAAAGCAATTGTAAAGAAAACAAACAATTATTCTTAAAATGTTCGTTTAAGATTGCAATTAGATCAAATTAAATCAGCAGGAACTTCTCCACACAAAGTAAATGGAGCATTTAATATCCTGCTGAAACAAAACATGGCACACCAAGCTCTCTTACAATATAACGTTAAAACCACAGTCTCCAATCTTGTCAACGTTATACCTTTATAAATTACGATAAAAGATCTGTATTTCAGTGACACCCAAATTTCACTTCAACTCACAAGTGGTGATCTTAAAAGTAAATGTCTGTGCACCCTCTGCACATTTTCCCCCAAGCCCCTCAAAAAAACCCAAACAAACAAACAAGAAAGAAATCTATCTCACTTTCCCTCCCAATGGTGAAGAAGGCAGTCTGGTCTAGACTATAAATACCCCTTCTTGATATTCTGTTACCGCATACTTTCATACTTATATAATATCTACATTCTCTTATTTCCCTTCAGCTTTGACAGCAGCAAAAGAAATAGCAACAGCAAACTGTCCTTGTGGAGGGCAGTGATCTTCCTCACTCACAATACATTACCGCCTTGATTTCCCTTCCTATCTCATTCAATTTTCCTGCCCTTTGTGGAGTCAGGAGTTGGACTCGATGCTCCTGGGTCGCTTCCAACTCAGGATATTCTATGCTTGCTAAGCCAACAGGCAATAAAAACGTTTATTCTTTTGAAAGCTTTTAGCTCCAATAAGGATAGCAAGAACATAATAAATGCAGAACAGCTGGGATGCAACACATGGGATAAACCGCTTTACTCTTGGGATAAACTGTTTTGTGTGGGGGTTTTGTTTTTTCTTTCTAACTAAACCTTCTAGTAAATGTTATTTTTCTCATCCATTGCTCAGCTCTGAAGATCACGGCGGTTTTCAAAGCTTTGTTTTTTAATTACTAAATAAAGGCTTAAAGGCTCCCAGTCTCTAATCAAATCCGCAAGACTAACCTCCAGTCTTACCATCCATACACGCAGGGCCCCCTTGCTGGGATCATCAAGACCACTTCAACAGCTCTGAACAATTAATGTCAGTGAAGATCTGCTGCACAGTTTGGCCCTCTAGGAATCATTAATTTTGCAGGAGTCTGAAAATTTAAGGATAAGACACTGCTCTCCCCAGTGCTATCTAGAAAAGAAAAGGCTGTCACCCTGATTTCAAGGGTCGTCTTCTTCCCCTCTCTAGCCTTTTCCTGGAGTGTTTTCCTGAATTTCAACTATTACCTCAATTTAGTAGAAAGTGTTGGAACCATCCTGGGTCTAAGAATCACTTGCTAGAGAAGGACCTGGGAAGAACCCTGCTAGCCCCAGCAATGGCATATCATCTGCTCAGCTGGACTTCTAACATCAGCTTCTTGATTACTGCAGTTCCAAACAATCTACATTCTCACACTGCACTAAGGAAATGCATATCTTCATAGTGGGAAGAAAAAACCCAACTAAAAGTGCATTGAAGGACAGTTTAGGTCTTCAAGCTTTGCTAAACTAAGGAACAACAACTAGCTATGCAGGCTAGTTTTATGCTTCTACTACAAGCCCTTTTCCCCTGAATATCACAAAAAAAAAAAGCTGCTACCAGACCTCATGGTCCCTGCCTGGAACGCATATAATTCAGAATGAGTCTTTTAAGAAGATATTAAAGTGTAGCAAATCTCTTCTGAGCGTGAGTGAATTTTAACTTTTACAATAAGGTCAGGTTTTCGGATGGCCAGTGGCTCAGACTGAAAGGTCTGCTCCAGGGCAGAGAAACTAGAGCTGCCAAATGAAGTGCATGTAAATGGTTGATTGTTTTTAACAGTGACAAACAAACCTATATTCTCTAACCATATTTGGATAAACGGGTAAGTTTTTAAGCAAGAGTAGTTCAAAGCGTTACGTCAGTCTCAGATGGATAAAGCAGCATCAGCTCAAATGGGAAAGCTTAGTAAAGTTAAAAGCAAAGGGAAGTTGAAAACAGTCTCTTAATGGAAGTCCTGCATGACCTGCGCTTCACTCAGTTCTCTTCAGGGCAGGGACTATGTGATTTGTCTCCATCTTCCACAAAGTGGTGGGTGTACGTCAGTGCTTCACCCTATGCAATAACGACGGTGTGAAAATGGAAGAACAGTGAACTACAAAGGACAGAATTGTCCATAGAAAACCATAGTAATACAGTGGTTTTTCTTGCTATGTCTTTTCTAACCCATTTACATTAGAATGAATCACAAGTAAGTCAGTCACCTGTCTTGAAAGTAACTTTATCAGTTTTGTTTCTTTGACACATCCAAAGATTTGGTGCTGCATGAACATCAGTAATTTCTTTATTTCAGCAGAAATTTGGGACAGAATTCAAAAATACATCTTTCAACCCACATTAAACTTCATAAATAATGTGTCAATTTCTCTTAAGTTTTACTGTAAACATTGCAAAAAGGTTTGGTTTTTTTTTAACTTTTACTCACTTTTGTGTTTGTCTAAGTGAAATTAATGGGGAAGGCAATCTTAGGGATTCCAGAATAATGTAAATTTTTTCACTGCTGGCCTGAGTGCAATTTATTCCAACTCGGTACTTGTATTAATCCAAGTCAATCAAAGTTAGCACTTTGTTATAAGAAGATAAGCCTGACCTGAGAATATACCTGTCTCTTGGGTATTACACTGAACAGATCTGGAAGGATATTATGCAAGCGTACACAATACACTCCAAATTCCAGGGCTACACAATACACTTTTATATGCCAGTCTACAAGGCTAAATGATTTCAGAACTTGAAAAACGTTTCGTGTAAATTGGATCTTTTCAGGATTAAGTGTAGTTTGCCTTTGGATTATGTAATGCTGTACAGCAGTCAGACTAATTTAGAGATGCAATTTATTTCTCTCTTGTAAGGAAGATACAGGCTACACTGCAAAAACTGCTTTATTAAGTGACAGCTAAAGGTGAGCAAATAACTCACCTTAATTTATGCACTTTTTAATTTTTATTTCAAGAATGTCCAAGAGGAGATTACAGTCTCTTCAATAGCCCTGCTAATTGAAATTACCCTACAAAATTCCCTACATGGTTTGCTGTTACATGCCTGATGTTGACAGCTATGCTTAGTTGTGATTGGTAAACAAAACTTAGGCATAGGCTGTTCTGGCTGAATGATCAGCAGCAGTCATGTTTCTTGTACAATGCAGATGTTATTTTTTTTCCTCATAGTTTTTCCCTTGCCTCATTTTATCTGGTATACTGTTATCAAGAACTTGACAAGTTTAACTGAAAATTAAATTTAAAAAAATTCATTGCTATTCTACAGTTAAAACCGAGTACAAAGAAGTTAGGGAGAAAATCCTGATCCACGTCCTGCAGCATCCTTCAGTAATACAGTGGTTACATTACGCAATGCTGAAGGAGAAGAAAGTCCAACCAATTTAGAACAGTGGAAAAACTTAGTTAACCATATCATTTATCAGGATAGAGAAACCGTCAATAAAAGGTTTCACAGCCTGGGGGAGGAAGGAACACACACACGGAAGGAAAGGTACTCCTTAGTCCAGAAATTGAAACACAAAAAATTGATACATTTTTATCCAAAATGAAATCTCATAGAATCACAAACAGACCCCACTTCATTTTACTTTCCTCTCTGATTACAATATTCACAAAGAAAATGACAGAGCTCATCAACTTTATTGCAAGCCAGAGAACAGACTCTTAAATTGCAAAAAAAGGTGTGGTGGGAGGAGGATAAATAGTTGCTGTCCCAGAAGAACAGCAATAACAAAACATTTATATTCATTAAGACAACAAGGGATCAGCCTCATTTATCTCTAGCTACTGATGAAATAGAGCTCCAAGATGCTTTGAGGTTTTCTTCTTATGATGGACACAGGACGAGGCATTACGGGATAACACGTGACACAAACTGAGAGGCTTTAGAGTTTGTTCTACATTTGCCATGTTAACTCATGAGAGGTCAACATGGCAACAGGTAGTAAGTTCTTGAGGTGCAACTTAAAAGTTGCTAGTATGATATAGTATTGAACAGCACAGGTGATTCCAGAATAAAACAGAATCAGTTATCCCCAAATATTTCATCTTTTTAGTTTATTTTGTGGCACAAATTCACGCTATGCTATATATGCAATCCTGTTCTGAAGCAGAGATAAACTGAACTCAGCATATTTATTAGCCTCCTTATTTTCCAGTAGACATTCCTCTTAGAAGAGTTGGGTGTTTGTGTTCAGAAAGAGTAAGATTACCAAGCTGTTTTGTTTTCTTTTTGCAGGCTGCTATGAGTGACAAGCACCGGATTAAGCAACCATAAGAATTTACCTTATCACAAAAGGGTCTAACAGAATCAAATGATAAGCATCACCTCCTCAATGCTCCAGCCACCCCATTATTCATCTACATCTATTGGATTATTACACTCTTTTCTCCTAGCTTTGCCTCAGGATGTTGTTCACATCACTCTCAGCTTCTTTTTAATGCCTCCAACCTAAAGCTCTCCGTCCAAGTTAACACAATTCAGCTCTAAATTTTTATACTACTTTGGCTTTAAGACATAAATATTATTTCAACATGAAATCTTAAATAAATCTAATTTGAAAATTTTCAGCAGAAGTGGGTTATTATTGGGGAGGGTGGGAGGTAGGCAGGGAAGCCAGGCACTTCAAAAATAAGTTTTCTGAAATCCTCAGTGGAATTTCTAATGAAGAAGAAATGTGGTGAGACAGGGAGGACTCCCAAGAATGACCAGGATCTGAACACTCAAGCAGAGTTTCCATTGACCAAAAGAAACAGGGCTGAAGCAATCTGGAGATAAGATGATTGTCCTTCCTATTTACCTATGTGGAACAGGAAGGACAACAAAATATATCTCAACAGGATGCGGTAAAGCTAACTTGACCGAATCTTTTTAAAGAATGAGTTAAGTGCTTGAGTAGAAGAGGTTATAAAAATGCTCTACGCATCCATATTTGTGCACAATGCATATTTATCAGCTGTGAAACTCACCCAATATAGCAACAACTTCATCATCCTGGATTACTTCCAAAGACCCCGAAACCACAAAGCAAAGGCTGTCGACACTCTCGCCAGCGTGGTAGATCAGGTCACCCGGGGCACAGTGCACTGTCTGAAATTCCATGGCCAGTGCTCGGAGGCACCCATCACTTGCCAGCCTGAAGGCTGGGTGCTCCTTGAAAACCTTGCGGTTCAGATGCACGCAGATATCTGCTCTCATGTCCTTAGGGCATATCTGCAAAACCTGAGAAGGAAATCAGGCAATCAATTCCTGTGCATGGCTCATATGTGCCTTTTATACATAGCTTACCATACAGGGTTTAAGAACTGCTTTCTTCCTCCTCATAAAATTTCGAATCTCTGTCCATACATTTCTTTCTATATTATTTACACACATAGACCACAATATTAATTTAGTCTGCTTTACAATACCTGAAGGAAAATTATGTTTCATCTCAGCAACATGCTCTGCTGGATATTGGATTACCACAATAAGGCCTCAGGTTTTTAAGACAACAAAATTGAGAGCACAGCGGTACAGAAAGTGGTGGAGAAAAGATTTCGGAAAGATTGTTTCTAGAGTGTATGTCACTCTTTTGATAGGCATATTCCCTGAAAAGTCTGCTCAAATTATATGCTCCAAGTGAGAGAATATTGTATAGAGAAGGGTAATCTCGTATCCCTTTAGGAAAAAAAAAAGTTATAAAAGTTTAACTCGTTACACTGAGATTTGCAGGTATTCAAATTCACCCCTCAGTGGCAGCAACAACTTTTTTGTTCACGCAAGAAAGGGACTTTAAGGTATGATACTGTGTTGGGCAACTTTTGATCTTCCAAACACAATGTTCCCCACGGCAATTCATGATGTATGCTCCTAAGGGTATACAAACTGATGCTTAGCACAGCAGGTACCAGTCAGGGCCATTTCTGAAGGTTTTTAATGTAGTACAGGCAGCTGAGCGGACGGAATACAGAATTACTACTGCATGTACAGATTAAAAGTTCCTGGAAAAAATGCTAGAAATACATAATGGGAACAGGGTTTGAGGATGACAAAATCCTTGGAGGATAGTCTGTGATGAAGTACATCTCCGGATGTATTATTGGAGGGAAAAAAAAATTTGAGTAGCGTAAGTCTGCCTCATTTTTTAACTCAGCAACAAGTATTCTATCCAATTAAGGAACACTCTGGGTGAGCCTCAGAGTTACTCCCACACATTTTCCTGGATGGAAAAAGATGGCTAGTTCAACACAAACACTCCTGGAAAACAAAGGTAACACAGGAAGTGTTGTGGCTATTCCTACACCTTGCAATGGGGCTCTATGCAAGATCAGAGCAGAGAATCAAGCTTGTAACTCTGTGCACAGCACTGGTTCCAGATATTAGACTTGCTACTCCAATGGCAAATGACTCTACCACCGATATCATCATCTTTGGCCCACCTCCAAGCAGAACTCCTATTACAGATACTACTTCTGAAAGAGATACATTTCTATAGCACTTAAGTGTAGGGCACTCATCTTCTCTTGGCTGCCCCACAGGGAGCAGCAGCCAAACCCACCAGCTGTCAGCTTTCCAGGCTCACAGAAATGAGTTGGGGCAGCGAGACCAGCATTTAAGATGGAACACGGGCAGTGGCCATAGCTGTCTTTGTAATTATCTTATTTACTCTGGCAACCAAAACATTCTGTATTTGCAGATGCTTGCCAAACTTTGCTGCTGGAATTACACATGCACACCCCACAGTTACTTGAATATCATGCACAAAAAAGGTTGTTGCAATAGAAATAGTAGTAAGAAAGCCTGAATATACGAGAGAATATTTAAAATGAAGCTCTTCTCCAAAAAAACCCCTTGGTTTCCCAGTCTAAGAGGAAGTTAACTCATTTTCCATTCTCTGTTTAGAGAATTTTGCCTCTAGACTTCACAAAAAATTAAAGGGATTAAAGAGATTTGAGAGTTACAGACAAACAGCAGAAGACTTTCTTTTGAATGGGAGGTAAGAAACATATCTTCATGGATTCATTTTAGAATCTTTCAGCAGCTCTTGGTTAAATTTTGTACTGGCATTTTCTAGACTTACAGATGTTGCTTTTAACCAATTATTCACTCCTTAGCACGCCTGCAGTTAATACTGAACTGACAAATTTGTGGCCTCCGAAATAGAGAGAAAACCGACTCTGTGCTAACTTCATCTTTAAACATCTGTCTCATCTGCAGAAAGCTGCACTGCATTACACAGCAGCACAACTACCACTGTTCTGTCTTGGGAGCAATACCTGTAGGACGTCATGCAATGAATTAAACAAGTAATACAAAGGCATCAAACCAACAGAGCTCAGGCCTGAGAGTTTATGGATTGGCATAGCCATTGTTTGGTCTTATACCTGCTAGCTGTTGCAATGCAAATGAAAGTTAATTTCTTAGTTTTACAGTCATCGCTACTGGTAGTCCAGCTATGAACACACCAGTTACTGAAAGCACCATCATAATATGGTTTCTGATGTCCTGATAGTTGGAGGGTTTTTTTCTCTGCTGAAGATAACTCTCAAAGGCTACAGTGAGTTGTGCTTTGTTTGGTTATCCTCCTGTCTCCAAAGGCATTCTTAAAGCATTTCTCTCCTTATCAGAGGAAGCCAATAAGGAACTTTGAAGATAAGCTAGAACAAACATGTTTTACATGGAAATTTTTTCTTTTTGCTTTGTTAAAATGATGAGAGGAGCTTGTACTGGGGGTGAATGAAAGCACTAGCATTCATTACACTATGTTTCCCCAGATATTGTCCCTCCACCTTCCACAAAGGTACCTACCTCAAACCAATAACCCTGCACAAAGGTATTTTGTGACAAAAGAGGCAGAGCAGCTTCTAAGCAGTGCTATCCAGAATGAAAATACCATTCCTTTCTGAAAGCTGGTGTGACGGACAGTGCTTCCCAGAATCATGGTTTGGGATCTAAATGGTAGATACGCTGACGATCATTTAGGAAAGCAAACAGTACACTGTGTACCCACTGGTCTCCAGACAGCCCAGTGCAAGGCTACATCTGTTCTACTCTTTCATAACGACGCTTTAACAACTAGACAGAAATGAGGTTGTTTGCTCTTTAACTGCATCATCTACAGTTTAGAATACTAAATAAAGCCATCATCCAGAAGGCTGGTGGCCAGAGCATTGGTGTGATTTCTAGAATGAATGACCCCACAAATCATATCTCTTTACCTGCAGAAGCAAAACATATATCCTTCCACAAAGGCTGGCAAGTAGTTGCTTTTGTACATTTGTTCTGGTGTAAGGCCATTTATTATTTTAAAAGATACAATGGGAATTTACTTGTAAATTCAATGAATTAGGATGATAACATTTGCTTCGCATAAGGCATATTTCAAACAATACATTACTACAGTAATGACTTCCAGCTTTCATTAATATCTTTAACCTGCACACAGAATATTACATTCAAATTCTATGAAGACAAAACAAATTTTACTTTGCATTCAGGCCCACAGAGCTGCAAACAACCTCACACAACAGAAACACTTCCTAAAAATCTCATTTGAAGGAATTCTGAGGTTGCATTAGAACTTGGAACTTTTTATTTAGTTATCTTTTTTTATTTACTGAAACCCAAGCTCTTTCCTTCATTTTTATAATATTTCATGCCATATCACCAGCAAAACATACATACTTTTACCACTAACATATGTCAGAATATCTGAAATACTGTATTTGAAAGTTTTAAATTAAGGGAAGGTACTACTTGGAACTATTTAAAGAATATTTGTCTTCTTTACTAAGAAAGTACTGCCTGTTTATTTTAATGAAATACTTTCAGGATGTGACTTCTTTCCTTGCAGTTTAATTTACTTACCTTTTCAGTATCTATTCCTCTGGACATTGACCAGGTGGAAACGATGTAATCCATCACACGTTCACTCAGCCCTTTAGGGACCTGGTAGAGCTTTAAAAAGTCCCGGACACTGTTCAGCATTTCATGGTATCTGTTTGTATTAGCATACATTTGCTGAAATATGGTTGTCACGTTACCAAAAATGGTTGCATACAGAAGGGCTGTAAAAAAGAAGAAAAACAATAGATAAAACACATAATAAATTGTATGATTGGTCTGCGTTTCATTGTGCTTTAGGACTGGAAACCCAGGCCCATAGAAATGCATGCAGTACCAGTGCTTTTGTTAGGAAGACCTGATAAGCACAAGTGTTTTATAGGTCACCTTCAGCAGCACAAATTGAGGACCACCACCCACCTTTGTGATGGCAAGTCCTGCAACAGAGTTCCTGAAACACAATTACTTGTCTATGTCCGTCAAACAATTCAGTAATATCCAAAACCTTACGAAACCACCACAAAAGACACAAAAATTTTAAGACAAATAGCTTGACAACAAATACTTTAAAATTTCATCTCTGGTTTATAGTGCCTGTGCTGAAATGCCATCAGTGACAGATTTCCAAGCTTTAAGTGCATTACCACAGTAGTAAGCCGAGTCATCATTACCCACCTCAGTGTGACAACAACAATGCATCAAAGCAGAAGATGGAATATGTAATAAACAGCTACCCTGGGTCAGTGATTTAGAGATGTAAGTTTAATAATACATAAAAACTCACATTATGTTTTATATTCTTCAGGCAGAAGAACAGCAAGGCCTTAGGCAAGAGCTAGAGCTCTCAAAGCAGACTGCTGCACAGTCCCGGCTTCATTCAACACCATTATGAAGCCAGCTGGTTCATCAAGATGGGTTTAAGAATAAACATGAGAATGAAAAAAATGCAGATTTCCAGGTGTGGAGAGAAACAGATGAAAACACACAAGACTTGAGAAGATCTGCCTGCTGAAGCCCAAGCCAGAACAGCAGGCTGGTGGCAGTCTCAATGGTAGTGTTTTGATGGCTTGCAGTGGCTGAGGCTCTTGCAGCCAACCCAGCCCCGAATGAAAGGGAAGGACAGGAAGCCTCAAGAGGAGCTCTCCTGTGTTGTGAATCAGGTAGCAACGTGCAAGAGGCTGGCTGTAGAGTGAGAGGAAAAGAGGCAGAAGTGCCAATAACCACCAGTGAGTGCTTTGGCTTGCTATGGAAGTTCTTCCTCTCTATCATTTCTTGTCCCTCAAAACAGGCACCAAATTCTCAGTATTATATCTTCCACTCAAGATACAAATAAAAGAGAAGTCATATTTATAAAAACTGAGAAAATATTTTGCCTCATCTGAATACCCTTTTTTTCTGTTTATTTCCTCCCTCACTCCCTCTTTAAAAAAAAATAAGTCTCCTCATCTCATTCATTCCTTTAAGAATGCAGCTATTTATTCAAGTCAGCATTATAGGCAGATATCCTTAAGCCAACTAAGATGCATTAGGATTTTATGATCAACAAAAACTTTGATAATGCACAAGAGAAACTTACAAGACTGTCTCTTCTCTCATCCTCAAGAGATACAGTTTAAATTTAGACTTGCTCAAGGACTTCCCACTGCTAATTCGCTACAGAATTCCTTCTTGACACTGTATGAGTTCTTTTCTTTTCATGAGTTCCTCCTGTAGAGACCAGCTCTCCCCTTTTCCAACTACCCCACTGTAGAGATGGGTAAAAAAAAATATATATAGAAAAATGTGCAAACTCAGTTTGAAAAAAAAAAAAAAGTGGAGAGTACAAATAGGGATACAGGGATCAGAAATGCATAGATCATTTCTCTGTTTAACCTTAACTGGTGCCTGGGCTAAACCATACCAGGAAGGATGATGCAATGAGTACTGAAGAATGAAGAAAAGCTTCAAGCAATAGATTTACTATAAACATTCCTTAATATGTATTTGGTATTTGAACAGCATTAACTTTCCCTAACTATGTCCTCGTTTGCTCTGTTATGCAGATGCAAACACAATCCTACCATACTGCAACCTTAGGGCCTACTTACGTGGACTTTTACTACGTTCCCTAAGAGGAATCAAGCCCAGGACCTCCAAAATGGCAAAGTCCCACCGGCAGGACACTGCAGCAGCACAAGGCATCTATGAACATGTCTGCCAGCCAGTGTAGCGCTGAAAACAGGTGACAAATTAGGAAGAGGGTCAAAAGCAAATTATTATCTGTAGATTTCTGGACAACCATACATGTGCGCACACATCTCTTGCTCTCTGGCAAATAGTATCTTGGGATACATGGTTCTCCTCCAGCAGAGGTAAAAATGGGGTCTCCACTCTGTCCCATTACTGTCCAGATACCTGAAGCCTAAAGAAAAGCCAGAAATTTGGTTCTTCATTTTTATTATTATGAGGCAAGCAGTCCTAGAGCAATTTCCACTGCAAATTGCAGCTACTATGCTTCAGTATGACAGTTATCTTGGCAAGAAAAATTATTCCTGCCTGCAATAATTTTTTATTTTTAAAAAATCCTCAAATCTACAATCTTAAATTTATCATTAGCTAACCACTTTATTACTATTACAGACACATTAAAGCCAAGGATTTTTGCAGCCTAATACTGGGTAGATACATTACCATATTAAGCATTGACCTCTTCTGCACAGAAATATCTAGCTGTGTGCCTTTCCTTCTTTTCAAAGGAATAAAGAAATGAGCCCACTGCAGTACACACTGCAGCCCCAGAAAGATTTCAGACACACACACTCTCCTACAGGAAGAAAGCTGAGCAATTTATGACAGACCAGTATCTCCCAGCACCTCCTCCCCATGAATGCCAAAATCTGTCAGAAAAGACAGAGCCCCATCCCCAAGCATCAGTATTATTTTCTGACAATAAAGAAAAATGCATTGTCCCAAACAATGTGGCTACCCATTTACAATGCAGGCTGTGTCACCCCCTTTAAACCACTGTTTAAATAACGTCAAAGATAAAAGCATAGTAATTTCAATAGCCAATTACCCGCATAAGTGAATCATGAAGGTCAGACACAGGTTGGAGATGTCACCAAATCATCTGCTACTTTTAATGATGTAACAAATAAGAATAGAGAAATAAATACGAGCCAGTGTAGGTCTCAGCTACCAGAGTAAAAGATTTGGGATCTGATTTTAGAATGATAAGAGGAAGAATTTCTATCTGTAAGAATGAGAGGTTTGCAATTACCCCAATTACAGATGTAAGTGCTGCATGCGGTTCCTGAGATGAATCATCAGATTGATGATGATTTGTTCAAAATGCACTCATCCAAAAGCCCTTGCATACAAAATGTGTGCATGAGAACTATACAGCAACAAGTGAGACCAACATCAACTAGTGAACAATCTCTTACATCTTGTCCCTGAGACTTGCCATGCTTTCTAAAACTGAACTACCTTCATTTTCACTTTCTGGAAAGCTGATCCAGAAAGTCTGTTTGTCTGCACATAAGTTCCACTTAACAATTAAAAACACCAAGACAAACCCCTTTTACATACTTATGGAGTACCCTGTGCTAACTTAAATACTATTCAAAGAGCAAGCGCCTGGATTTAAAAATAGTGGATGACTGAAATGTATAATTGCACTTTTGTTTCACTAATGAATTCCTAGTTTACAGCAAATTATTGAGTTCATAGATGGCTGAAAAAAAGCACAGCCTTGAAAACTTGTTGCTTTGTATCAGTTATCAGTGAAGACAAAACATAACCATAAATTAACCACAAAAATTGCATGCTTCAAGGCATTTTTCAGATAACACATTGTGAGGTCACACAAAATTAACATTGATCAGATAAAAAGAAAAAAGAAATTAATAATTGTATGGATTTTAATTATAGGAGAAAAACACATTGTTTCTGAATGTGCAATTAGAACAATGTAAAATCTTATAATTGCTTGAGATTAGGGGTCTTGATTAGTGGTAATTATGCCTACTTATGGGTACAGAGCAGGCAGTTAAAAGAAAAAATGCTGAACTGTTAATTACAGTCTGCAAGCAAATACCAAACTGAACAGGTATCTATCAACGAATTGTTTACAGCATTAATTTTGATAGAATTGTTATTTGTAGTCTTGCAACTTGAAACCAAAGCATCTAAAGTAAGATTTACTTATCAAGTATCTACACAAGCTTTTAGAACAGTACAGAATTGAAATAGTTGCCCCATTTTCTATCAAGACAGATGCAGTGCTGCTTAATTTGCTGCTTCTTAGGAAGCTTTGTATATCATAAAGTTTTTATTTGTAATCTTTTATCTACTTTTTATTAACACAATGTGTAGAAATATAATTTCATTTAGCTAGTAATGAATAAATGTAAACATCTTACACAATCTAATCAGTCAATTAATAGTAGGCACTTTATGAATTTTCACAATATTTACATACCATTTTCACATGGTATAAAACAAATTACAGTTGCTACTCTCTTCTTAGCTTGAGCATCAATTGCTGAATTTCACAACTTGGGGAAAAAGACATTCTTTTAAGTGAAAGTAAATTCCCAGAGGAGCTCTTCCCCATGCTGTTCCAGTGAGTGTTAGAACCTGCTCTTCCCATGGCTCTCTATTCTCCTGAACTGAACAGATACACTGCTCCATCTCCCTCCTCTTTTGCTCCACCAGCTTGTAATTTTCACTTCAGCTTAGGTACCCCACAAGAAAAAGCAAGGCAGTAACAATGGCAAAGATCAAAGAACTGTCACACTACCATCAATTGAGCAAGTCTGAAAATCAATTAAATGGCAAAGAGCAAAGCAGAAAGCCTGAATAGGCCATGAGGGACATAACCATCAAGCTACATGGCAGAACCACTTGACTTCTACAATGAAAGATGAGAGACAGAGACCACAGGCAAATGTTATTAAACTCTTAGTCCAATCCTACAGCAAATCATCTCACGCTCATCATCACATTTGCTAAAATTACCCTGCTCACGACATATACGACATGGAAGGCCCACACTGGGCTCTAGCTACAGCAGAAATGTCTTCTCTGCAGAAGGATAAGCCACCAGCAAGGACACAGTTGATAAGGGCTAGACAACAATGCATCAGAGACGTGATTTTTCCCCCCTTCTTCCCATCACCAAAAAGAAAAAACAAGAACTGCAATGAAATGAAAGCCAGAGACAAAAACAAGGGAACAGCTGCTCTAAGAAACCACTTAAGCAACTACCAAGGACTAGAGCAGTAGAAACATCTGTGCACCTTAAAATAGGCTGTCTGCAATGCGTAAGGGCAGAAAGGGAAGAGTTAAGAACAGCTATGGAACAAACACCATAAACAGCTCCCACTGCTTCTCTCGTCACCCTTTCCTAACTCTTACAAAATAAAGGCAGACAGACTCACAGCTGAATAGGTGAATAACCTGTAGTCCTAAGGAGAAAGACTTGAGAGTTCTGGTTGATGAAAGGCTCAACATGAGCCAGCAATGTGCAAGTGCAGCCCAGAAAGCCAACTGTGTCCTGGGCTGCTTCAAAAGAAGCATGGCCAGCAGGTCATGGGAAGTGATTCTCCCCCTCTACTCTGCTCTCATGAGACCCCCATCTGGAGTACTGTGTCCGGCTCTGGAGCCCCCAACACAAGAAGGACATGGACCTGTTGGAACAGGTCCAGAGGAAGGACAAGAAGATGATTGGAGGGATGAAGCATCTCTCCTACGAGGACAGGCTGAGAGAGTTGGGATATTCAGCCTGGAGAAGAGAAGGCTGCAGGGAGACCTTATTGCAGCCTTTCAGTATGTGAAGGGGGCCTGCAAGAAAGCTGGGGAGGGACTTTTTACAAGGGCTTGTAGCAATAGGAGGAGAGGTAATGGGTTCAAACTGGAAGAGGGCAGCTTTAGACTAGACGTAAGGAAGAAGTTCATCACTGTGAAGGTGGTGAGACACTGGAACAGGTTGCCCAGGGAAACCCTGGATACTCCATAATTGGATGTGTTCAAGACCAGGTTAGATGGGGTCTTGCATAACTTGGTCTAGTGGGAGGTTTCCCTGCCTATGGCAGGGAGGTTGGCACTGGATGATCTTTAAGGTCCCTTTCAACCCAAAACGTTCTATGATTCTATGAGCCTCCTGTTACCTCAGGGACTTGAAACCACTTACATTTTGCCAGCTTAAGGTTTAATATGGAAGAAGAGAGGCAAGTACTGTTAAAAAAGCAAACCTTCCAAAGGTGCTGAATTCCAGCATCCCTAAAGACACTTCAAAACTGAAGTTTTTTTATTTTGATGTGATCTGGTAGTGCCCACACAGCTGGTAGCAGCAATCACAAGTGTTTTGGCTCACCAGAATTTCACAAGCCTGGGCACCATCAACAGCACAAATCTCTTTAATAGGTTTTACTTTTGCCTTCAGCATGTTTGGGATGAGATAAACAGCATGGGAAAACACACAGACCAAAACTGATCAGAGGAGCAAACAAAGCCAAAGTGAACAAAAGCCAATAAAAGAAGCCTCAGCATCAGCCCTGCAAGAAAGCTCTTGGTTGCAAAATTAAGGAATAAAAGTCTGATTGTACATTATGTTTGTGCTGTAAAGTGAAGCCAACAGAAGACCACGCAACCACGACACTGAAAGGAATTAAAGAGAAGAGCATCCTGGATACAGAAAGACTTCAAGCTAGTAGACTTTGAAATCCCTAAACCACGAGCTTCTCTCACCTTCAGGGAAACAGGGCTGCATGTTCTTTTTCTATAAACAAACAGCACCTGCAGACTAACAAAAGTTCACCTGACTCTTCTCACTTAAATTATCTGAAGACATCAATAATTCTGCAAGGCTCTGTACTTCCACTGACTGATTAATCCCAATGGTGTAACATCACTTAACATCCAAAGGGGCATTACAAACAATATGTGAAGGTAATATGCTCTGCCTCAACTTACAGGTAAATTCTTAAACCTGCCAGATAACCAGGACTAACTGCAAACACAGCAAAGCTTAATATGCAGGTCAGTTCACCACAGCCTAGTAATTAATTACACCTTTAGCCCTTGATACCAAAAAGACTTTCAAAGAACCCTTACAGTTTAATCAATGAGTCCACAGAAAGCTCCTTTGAAGAATCAAATTTTCAGTCAAAACGCAGCAATCTGAGATAGCAAGAGCAACAGCCAAGAAGATTTGCAAGGGAAAAGAGATCTTGATGATGCTGTTTTAAGCCTGTGTACTTCAGTGAATGCTAAGCCTTGCTCTAGACTAAGCCTATTTGATTATCAAGAGGAAACTAACTGTACAAACAGATTACAGCTGCAAAAACCATCTGTATTCCAAACATACAAGGCCAGACTCACCAGTGGGACACTTCTATCAACAAGGGATGACTTCAGCTCAATGTATTCAGTAGCAGGTTTTACCATGACGAGAATTATTTAACTGGTAAAATCTGATTAAATCCTCTGCAATTTGCAAGAAAGGACACTATTTTACTGTTTTGTAGAATTTTATGGACAATAAAATTTAAATTGTCTAGAAAATTGAAATGGATTTCCATTTCGTTTCCCAGCACTAATGAACAGATCACCATTTAAATGACGACTGAACCATTTAAGGGCATCATTTTTCTTCTACAATTTATACAGGGTAATGCATGGCCCTTTTCAATTACTTGGTTAAAATTAAATCTCCAGATACTGCTTCTAGGTTTTTACTGACTTGCACCAATATGAAGGCTTTTGCTTTGAAAGCTGTTTTTATCAATCCTCACCTGAAATGGATATCCCCAGTTAGAAGCAAACTCTCATTTTTAAAAAATAGAGCTATGTATTAAAAAAAAACCCAACAAAAAAACCAAACAAAAACCAGGAAAATATTAAAGAAAGAAGTGAATAAAAAGGAAAAGTTGTTCTCTTTTCATGTGAAACTCCTGACGTAGTTTTTTAATGGTTCCTCTGTTTACCCCATTTCCTCTATGATTTCTGTGATGCTTTTCACAATCCAGCCCATAGGCTTTAAACACTACCCCAAAGGTGGGAGCATGTATGCTTGTGATTAAAGTTAAGGACACAGGAGAAATACTGAGACAAAGGAGCCCTCTTTGACCACTAACTTTCACCCACTGACTTACAAAATCTTTTGCTGACTATGTAGTGAGTACATCACCTTCTTTTTTTAGGCTTTGTCTTCTCTGAGAACAAAAGAAAAGGTAAAATTTTAATGCCTATAAATTATCCCAATATAAAAGCAGAGTGGGATGGAAGTACTATGGTTTCATTGTGAAGTGAACCGGCGGTGGGTGGTAGCGTGCTGGCCTCACCGAGCCAGCTAATGTAACAATTGCACATCCATTGTCCCGCAGATTCCAGAGAAAAGTAACTTCTCTGGATTAACTGTGTTGTCCCCAAACCAGAAATTAGTTAAACAAAACCATTGAAACAACAAAAAGTGTGTAATTTAAGATGAAGCCTGGGTCTTTTGTAGCTCACCTAGCTTACACTCACTAGCACCCTCCAAGCAGTCACACTTCGAAACAACCAGCGGTCTCTCCATTGGCTGCACAGAGAGGTTGTGTTAATCACTGAGGAGCTGCCGAGCCTGTTCCCTTGACAGGCCAGCCAGCTAGAGTTAAGAGCATGGCTGCACCTGACAGGATGAATGGATACCGAAGTTAAAGACAACAATTAATTCTGAGTTCAGATCAGCTTCACTGTGAAATTAAGCCCCTAAAGCTATTGCACTTAACTGAACTGTACCTGACTAATTTGCTTCCCTGCAGCTCACTCTGAAGCTTCTGATGCAATGACCTTAGTAAGCCAGGCTCCCGGGCTGTTGTTACTTCAAAGAGCACAGAAAGACTGCAAGATGCTCTTCAGCTGACAAGAGCAACCTGCCAATCCCATCTTGCACATGCACATCTTTTACTTCTGGGTGTAACAAGTACAAACAAGTTATGTGACTATATTCCACACAGGGTTTTCAAACAAACCTAAAGACAAACTGGCCCAATAGCTTCCCTTTTCTGGTGTCATTAAACAGGTACAAATATTTAGTAGTGTTTATAACACAAAATTAAAAACTTCAGTATTCTCGAGTAAACCAGTGAGGTCTGGGCTAAAGATGACATTCACAGAAGAAGTCTAATTTGAGGTGGTTAAAGAATAACTGTCACTGGAATGACTCTGTCTGAGTCACGCTCCTCCCACACACTAATCACAAATGTGCTTGCAGACCAGAATCAGTATGTGCATACAGTATCTACAGGAATGTGAAATGGGAAAAGCTCATAGGCAGTGGCCTCTCTAGGGCCTGCTTTACTGACAAGTGAAATGACAGGTTAGTGAAGATGCATATGGCTTACCAAAAAGTAACCAAAACAACCATTTGGGTTTTTAATGAGAAACCATGGATGACTGTGTGTGAAAACAATACTTTTCTCTGGAGTGGTGAAGAGGGTTCTAGCCTAACTTTCAGAAATGGGCAATCATTAGTGTTCCTATGGCTTCAGTTCTGAAGATGCTTTCTTCCAGGCTGACTCTGCTGTTTTATCAGAACTCAGCAGCAATAAAAGCATCAGTGAAGGTAAGCACATACACAGCTGGTAGTTCCACACCTAACTTCTAAAAAAGACAGATCATTATATTCAGGAGTAGATGTCATTGCATAACCGATACTGCCTACTTTCTTTGAAACGTGAACATTACATAGAAATCATCTGACATCTAAAACACGTCAGGTAGCTGCGATTTGTGCTTTGGTGAGTTTGTTAGCAAGCCAGCACAGAATGCAAATAAATTTGCATATATACAAAGTAACGATGTTTTATTATATATTCCCATTGGGACCCTTTTAGAGGTCTCTTTTTACCTATGCAGTGCCTGAACTGGTGAGGCACACAGGAATGGTATTTGCAGATGCTAATAAGCTGAAGCTGACCAGCAGATAGTACAGAGCACTCTCAAAGGTAATTAAATACCTCTGTCAATAATTTGCAGCTACAAATCTCATCCAGTAGTTAGGTACACAATGGTTTTCCTTGCTTAGGGAAGAATGATTTAGGGAAGACTGCAACTATACTTCCCTATAATCAATGCACATGTGGGATATGACAAGCCTGCATTTAGATCTCGGTCAAGGAGTAGAGACCTGAACACAGGTCTCCTATTTTCCTGTAGAGCTCTTTCACCGAAATGTGACCGGGCATTTTGAGAGAAAGAGAAAGGTGAAAAGAAAAGTTTTTACTGTTAGGCTTGTTCCAGTCTCCATAGATACAGCGGGGATATGAACCCAACCTTTCCATATCCTTGGAGACTTTTAACCATGAAGTTAACTGTTTTGAGTAGGAGAGACAGATATCCCTGGCCATAAACGCAGACCCCTCTACTCTCACCTCTCCACAGAATAATGCATTTTCTGGCTTGCATGCTCCAGGAAGCTTTATTTGGCCAGCCCCAGCAGGTGGGGAACACCTACTATCCTAGGACTCCCAAAAAATCCTAGGAAAAAGGTAATTCCCAGGATTGGTTTAAGTGATTTCACATGGGTGCATCAATGAAGTCTTAGCAACCACAGAGATATAAGGTGACTGTAGCAATTGGTGAAAGTAGACAGAATCTCAGTTTAAGCTAGCCTTAGCATATCATCAGGAGTCAAAGCTCAGAGAAAACTGTTCACTGATACAGGCGCATAATGTGAGAACACTGGCTCCACCTGAGCCTAGATCCTGATCTTTGGATTCCAAAATGAAAAGACTTGACAATTCAGATCCCCACTCTCTGCTGACACAACACTAGATCTAGCCTAACTCTGCGGCAGTCATTAAGGAAGCATTCCCTGAAAATTCTTTCAGATCAGGGATAACTTTCACAACATTAGAGGACTTCCAGAAGAGTTTTAGTAGTTATCACAAGTCTTTCCCTTGCTTAAGCACTGAAAAACATGCCTTCTGTAATTCTGTGCCACATACAGTATCATCTAAGTAGCATCTACCAGATCTTAAATTCTTCCTCTCGTTGATGGAGGTAACAAGAAGATCTTAGAGCTCATACAGCAATTGGAGACTAATAGTAGGAGTTGGACAAACAATTGTCGTAAATATATTCCATGTCAGTTACAGTCATTGAAGCTATCAAATTATAAAGAAGTAAAAATGCATTTTAGCACTTAAAGTGTGGTAATAACCTGCATGCTCATCTTTTAAAAGCTACGTGAGCTTTTTTTTGTAAGCTGTGTGTGTGCTACCATGAATATTCATTTACTGGTGTTTGAAAAAAGACAAGGATAGAATGCTTTTCAACAGCTTGAATTTTTGATATTATATAGCTACTACCAGCTGAAATATATTAATGATTCTTGACAGAATACTTATCTTTGATCTGTTGCTGTAATCAATCAGCACAAGAGCACCAGGCCATTAAAATATTTTTCTGTCAAGCCCACTTCACATGCTTTGAATGGTACACAGGCTCAGTGTTGAGGTTGGGCTTTTTTAGGTTTGTTGTTTGTTTTTTAAATAAGAGAGTTTACCTACAAACCACACAGCCAGATTTTCTGGATAAGCATCTCTTCAAGCTGTCCCTAAATATCACTCCTGATGTTGAACATTCAGGATCTGGTCACCATGGTTTCAGCTCCCTCTGACAAATGTCCCTCTAATGGAAAACCATCTATCCTGCCTTGCTCCATCTACACACACACACACGCTCTCTTCTTTAAACCATTACACACACTCTTCTTTAAACCATTTCCCCCTGTCAAATTCTTGACATCTACCTGGTCCAAAATTACTCTTCATGCTTCCTTCCAGAAGTTCTGCCATCCTGTTTTCTCCCATCTCTTCAAATTTGCTATTCAATACTCTGTCTTCCTCCAGCCTTTCAGAAACCTGTCATGGGAGCTGTGATTTAACAGTCTCTCTGCATCACAGAGGCTACAAAATTTAAATCAACATCTTAGCAGACCCATCACAGAGGCCGCCAGACTTTCTTGATCTCAATAGAGAAGTCTAATGACTAAGAAGGAATCAAAGTTGAATTAGATGGTCAAAATAACAGGGAGTCTTCACAGGCTGGAGGATGGGAGGGACACGGATGCAAACCTAAATAAGTAAGAGGGGGGATGGAGGAGCAGAAGAGTATTTTGCTAGCTCTCTCCTTCTTTAAACAATCCTGCTGACTACGCCAATTTTGTGCTTCTACTTCATTCTGCCAACCACCTATTTTGTACTGCTAATTCTCTTCACCCACAGGCCAACACCAAACTCAGCAACACCACCTTAGCATACCTTCATATTTTACATATTCTTCATCTTTTTGCTCTTCTCTGTCTTGAATCAGCCACCACAAGAGCCAAGGGGGAACACAACACCAAGAGAGAGCTCAGCAGACTGCAACCAGTTCCAACTGGATCTAACAAAAACTCTCACAGACTGATCAGTTCCTGGTTGAGGTAGTCCTGGCCTCGCCCACACCCCAACCATGACCACCTGGGGGAAGGCGGGGCCGCACACAGGTGGGCCAGGTTCTGCCTCTGGGGTCTGGAGCCAACTGGGGAACAAAACACACTGCTAAGAGTGTTTTGTAACTAAGAGCGTTTGTAACTAAGAGTTTAAATGTTCACTTTTCTTTACAGGCTTGCCTTTACCGATACCAAGAGTACATACCATGTACAGAGCACAGTAAAAGACATTCTGTACTAGTAAGATGTGAAGACTTAGAGACAAGGCAGGCAAAGCAGAGACACGGATCAATTTGCATAAGGTCACACAGGAGAGTGTGTGACAGAGCTGGGAACTCAGCCCAAACCTGCCAACTCAAGTCCTCTCCTCTAGGCACAAGCCCCTACTGGCTCTCACACTGTACCTGCAGTACTTTTCAGCACTGATGAGATAAGCAGCAGGTTTTTTTCACCTTTTGCTTTGTACTTTGCCTATCAGCTTATTTCCTTTGCAAGCCATAACATCCATTTTCTGTATCCAGAACCTTCTGCAGCTTCCAGAATAGAGAACCACTGATTCTCTCTGAATGTTTGGTAACCAGCTCCCAGGAGAAAACAGAAACATTGTCTCCAGGTGAATCGCCATTTCTCCAGGAAAAAGAAATAATACCAAAAGCCTGCTTAATGAAGAAACCTTTTGAGTTAGGTAGGACTACATTCAGTGAGGTCAGTAAGTGAAATGCACCAGTAGTAGGCTGAGCTGTGGCTAACAAGCATCCCTAAAAGCTTTGTTTAAAGAGGGTCTGCTTTGTGACTGCAGTGTAAGACACTTTAGACTGTGCGAGTCAGACCAAAGAAACACAGTGCCTGCAATAACAAATAGTATGGTGCAAATTTTGTCTTTGCTAGAGGCTAATGAAAATAAATTGCTCATTTTTTATATCTTAAAGCAAATACTCTATGATTTTTGTTTACTTTTCTCCAATTTTTCAATGCTGAAAGCTTAGGCAATAAGCCAGAAAGATGAAAGAATAACACTTTAGAACAAACCGAGGGGACTAGACAACAAATCCAGAAAGATTATTGCAGAGCGCACTAAAGAGAACAAAAATGTTGGGTCCTAAAGTATCCTTCATATAAAGCATAAGTAAACAGGTTGCCACAAGCAGGGTGTGAAAGGGAGGGATAAAGTCCTCTGTGCTACTCTGCAGACTGACAGAGAAGAGACTCAAGAGCTTCTGCACATCCACAAATCTCTTCATAGTATTTTCACTTGCCCAAGTTCTCATCACTATGCTATCAGGGACAGCATCCATCCATCTAGAGATCATTACTACACAGCTGAAAAGAGAGGAGATACTGGTTCTTCTGAGCATGCTGCCAACATCTTGAACCATTTTTCCTCCCCAGCTCTGGGGCTCTATTTTGCTAAGAGCCTTTCCTATTTGACGTTATTTTTCTACCACTGACAAAGTAGAGATGTGAAAACTTGGACAGTTCTAAACACTACCCCATTCCATGCTTCATATTAGTGTGGTCTGAGAAAGGCACAGGAAAAAAGGAAATGGCTCAGTAAAGCATTTTTTACTGGAATCACCGTTGAGATTCCCAAACCAGAATACTCAGGACTATGTTTTCATGTTTCTAATCCAACTGCAGGAGGTAGAAAATACGTATGTGCATCACACAGAAGGCAGAAGAATCATAGAAGGTTCTTAACAAAAGTCTTTTTATACTTCACACCACATATTAAGAATGTTTCCCCTTCTAGATGATGACCCTCTGATCTGAAAATCTCCAGTAATTAAAGCCCAGTCCTGACTCCCTCTGCTGGCACTTGCATACAAGTCTCCTCTTCCTCAGCTGTAGAAAAAGAGCAGTGTCCTTTAGTGTTTCCAACAGCAGTGTGATAGTGGGAAAGTGTTTTCACAGCAGTTTCATGAAAATTTATAAATATTTTATTAAATGTTTTAAAAAATACTTTTAAATCTTTGAGTGTTCATTATTAGGGGTTTTTTCCTTCCAGTACTATACTATCTTTCTACTGATAGACCTATACTTCCAGATAGACTAAAGTTAGAACAGAATTAAGTTGTAATGAATATAAAACATTTACTTGCCTTAAACCATGGTTTCATACACAAAAAGGACAACTGCTAATAAAAGTATTTAAAAAACAACCTACTTCATCAACATTACAATAAGAACGAAAGCTTTAAATACTAGAAGTTGCAAGCTGGAAGTGTGGGAGCTCATTAAAAAAGCACTGCACAAGAATGCTCAAGGCAAATGCCATTCAAACTTTTTCTACTCTGAAGTTATTTAATTGTCACAGCAATCACAAGGGATAAGGCAACGTATAAAAGAATTGGCTTCTGTAGGCTTGCTGCTGTTCAGTCTTCTGGAAAGGTATTCACTGTAAAAGTGCCATCAATTTAAAATGCTTCTCAGTTCTGAAAAGCAATCTTTCTAACCTGAGGCTTGATACTTCAAGGGGTAGAGCACCTTCAGCTCAAACTAGCCAAATGACATACGGTTTCTGAGTGCCCCAAGAGACCAGAACCCCCAAACAGGGGCAAACCGAAGTATTCAGCAAGGAGAAATATTTGTTTTACACACACACACAGAAAGCTAAATTCCTCCATGTATGTGTCACCAATTCCAAAAATCCACCATTAAGACAACACAGCTTCTGCATTCGTTCTTTCTGCTCATTCCCTGAACATTAAAAACTAAGCTAGCAGTGCAGCATCATGAAAGCCTGTGTTTCCACGTACTTGCACGGAACTGCCTAGTTTCCCTTTTCTCTGCATTTACACTCACTTACACCATTCTGCGCAGACTGGATGAAAACATACTACAAAATCCACATGGAAATTTTAATAGGCATATAAATCATTACAATTGCAACAAGGCTGTGGACAAACTGGTCCTAAGTAAGTGCTTAAGTACTCAAAAGATCTGAGTGATTCTGAAAAGGTCTGGCAGCAGCATCAATGTTGCCATAGGACTCACTCCGCCAGAGTTACAGTCTTTTCTTGCTAAAGCATCCATTTCTTCATTGCTTTCTGTCAGCTAACAATCCATATAGAAGACCTACATTTCTCCTTGCTTTCAGAAAAGCCACAATCTGGCCCAACATTCCTTCCCAGCTGTATGTTCAATGAATTGCTGTGAGGAGACCCAAGTGTGGTTGGATTACAGATGCTTAGCTGAGCTGAACCTAGCCATCATCTCTGATGTTCAGTTTCTAGGCACAAACCTTTTGTATCGGCTTTATGCACATCTAATTTCTAAAACTAGTACCACCTCTCCACGTCCACACCTCCTTAGCCCTCTAAGTAACTGCCAAAGTACCCCTGATGAAGGCTACTCAGTTCAAGAAGAACTAATACAAACTACCATGCCATAAATGATACAGCCGATCAGCAAGCTCCCATTCAACAGCCCAATACTTCCAGTGTGTTGGAATCACTGTTGCCTGGTCTAAAGTCATCCCAAGGGCTGAAACTTTCACACAGAGAAACTACCAGACAATGTGACAAGTGGAGAAGGAAAGGAGTTTCTTCACCAATCAAATCCTTCTCTCCTTCTTAGGTAGTCCAAGAAGACCATCAGCCAGGCACCCCTCAGCTGACAAACACTGAACCACTCCACTGACTCTTCTGCAATGCAAATTAATAGCCACTGCAAAATCTCTGTGCAGAAGATAAAGAAGATGCAAACAGAATTGAAGAGTGCAAGATTTAACCAGTGAGTCTCTACCATTATCTACTTCCAAGAAGTCAAACATGCAACATTTCTTTTCTACCTTGAACTAAATTTTAAAAGTGTTTTCCACTGAAAATCCACATCCTTACTGATTTGCACTAGACCTCTGCAGACCTTCTAAACAGCAGAAACACCAAAATTCTCTGCTCATTTCAATATGGCTACCAAAGACGGGAATATCTCAAAAAGTACTCAAAAAGTACTTTCACTTTCCTATCATGCCACCGCTGGTTCTGCCAAGGCTGATTCTAGAGCTCCCAAATCCTGCCCCTTTACAAGTCAACAGCTCTCCAAAACAAGCTGTGATACAAACCAGCTAACTGTACTGGGAGAGAAAAAAAAAAAAAGAGGGGAAAAAAAAAAAAGCTACAGCAGCAAAGCAGGACTCAGTTTTTCTGTCAGGGTCTGTGCATCCAGCACAGCATCCAGAAGCATACCACGAAGTGCATATGGATGCCAAAAGGCAAATTAGGATAAACTGGTGCAAAAGGCTCTTTCCCACCACCTCGGAGAAGACTCACACTTTCAAGAGCTTCCAAAGAACAGCAGTATAGAAGTTGATCAACTACATTGAAGGTTTTACAATAGAGTTATAATAAAAAAAAGTTTAAAATTAAGGGGAAAAAAAGTCAGCACACAACTCAACTCTGCCAACCCAAACCAGCAAGTTTCAGAACGACCCCGAGAAGGAGCCTGAAGGCATATGATGAAACAGCTGCTGTCCAGGACAAAAGCGTAATTAACATAATCAAACATATAATTAGATTAATTACAGCACACAGACATCACCAATTAACTCACAAATTGCCAGTCCCACATAGCTAAAAATCAGTGTCCAAAATGAAGCGCACACAACACTCTCTGGTATCATACTGGGCTAGAGAGAAGCAGAGCAGAAGGGAATTTACTCCTCAAAAGAAGACATGAGGAGGACACTTTTAAGGACATCAGCAAACATTATTCATGCAAAAAAGCTCTAACTTTAGGCAACAAAAAAAACACCAACAAGTCACCCTTGGCTGACAAACAAACACAGTAGCAAACACCTATGCATAGCAACACAGCTTGGGTGAGGTCTAGCATGGAACTGACTCCAGAAAACCATGTTTGTGCTCTTCGAAACAAGCTTACAAAGACACAGGTTAGCTTAGATCAGCTTAGCTAACCCACTGGCCAGTATTTAAAAGTTAAATCTGTCTCTCGCCTATCACTTTTCCCCAGATGCTCCTAAGCTTCACACATGCCCTGGGCTCCAGCAGCACCACTCCTCTGCCAGATGCTACTGCTGCGGCAGCTGGGTGGCCAGCCCATGGGTGGAAGCACCAGTGGGTGCTTCCCTGTGGATGTGGATGTGGTTAGCCTTCATCCTGGGCTGCAGGCACTGGCAGCTAAAGGGTGCCTGCATGTCTTACGTTGTCCTCAGAGCACTGGCTTTCAGGAGTTAAACATGCCTATCTTTTCTTGAGTCACACTAAAGTCGGGTATCTCCCTGTCACTTCCATGATTCATTCTCTTGTCATTCATCCAGGGAAGGCAATACATGTATTTTTTATGACTATTCAGCACTTCCACTGGCATTAAACTATGACTAGTTCAAAAACTGCATAATCTAATGTGTCTTTCAAGGCCAGCATTTTCCAATGGGTAGCTGTTAAAGGTCCTTACATTGCTAGTATCTTTCTTGAAAGAAGGCTCAGATGTTTTCTAAGAATTCTCACCTATGAGTATCCTCCGGCTGCCAAATTTCAATTTTCAGCCCTGCTGTTCTTATATATCTGCTCTGAAGGTCCAAATCTTGCTTTGTTAAATGGACAAGCAACACTCCTGCTCTCTGAAATGACTGGCCTTGATTATCTCAACTTGGAAACTGAAAGATTTAGAAAGCTAGGAACATGAGTCAAATGGAAAATAGAAGGAAAATGTGTAGACAACCCTAATTACAGACATTGCTACATCTTGTTTCTAATACTATCATGATGGCAGCAGACAGATAATAGCAGTAAAATCAGAAATGGTAGGAAGGACTCAGAAAACAAGCAATAACATTAAACACATCATCAGCTCATGGAAGACACAAAGCCATCAGTAAAAAAGCTCTTTGTTTGGGGGTTGAGGTTTTTTTCCCCTTTTGATGGGAAGACACTGGTCCAATCAAGCTGTTTTGAATTGATGATCGTAGTTGTTATGCTCTGTTTACTTGTCTGATAGTAATTTCTGAAGCCCACAGCCTGAATTACAGCATACCCAGTGTATTCACTGCACAATGATACAACACAGAAACAGCACAGAGATCACACAAGGAATACAGAAGCACACTGTGGTTTTGTTGTCGCACAGATATCAGCGCTAAGCTTATCAGCTGATGCTGGGAAGGTGCAGTCATCTCTCCCACTAGAGAGACTGCGTATCTCCAAGTTGCAGCTCCTTCCTGACAGGACCAGAAAAATAAGTACCAGCATTTAAAGTGCAGTTGCTTCCACAAATAATTAGTGGGGGTTCAACCTAGTAGAAATTCATCTATGATACTAGGTTTCTCAAAGTTTTTCATTCCCATTTTAATTTTTACAGTCCCATCTAGATTTTCTCTACTAAACATCCTGTTTAGGTGCCATTGACATCCAGGTATCTACATAATGAACTTGAAAATTCATATGCTCTTATGCCTGTCTTACCATCTGTTGTCCTAGGTCAGAGTTTTCCAGTGGGTCACCAGTACAGATAGTTACAATTCTTAAGACCAGGTTCATAGTTTTCCTAGGTGCTAAGTACTCACATCTTTGTTTTGTCAGAGGCTTAGCAACATAAAGTCAGGTTTGCCATGTCCCTAGTAGGGAAAATCAGAAGTTAAAATACAAATTATCAACCACTCATGAAAATATTGGTCAAAACAACTTGCCAAATGTTAGCAGAAAAATTATGTGACAGCACATGAAATAGTCTCCAGTTCTGTCAACAGGCAAGTTTTTGTTTGAACATTCAAAATTGATGTAATTGGACTATCTGCCCCAATAGTATTATGTGAGGAAGGGTAAGTGCATTTACAAGCAGAGATTCTGAGTCAACATCAGAATAAATCCAACACTTTTGCCTTCATTTATGGCAAAAGCTCTCAAACCACTGGCAGCTCCTGCGGGGTCAGAGCCTTTGAAACTCCTAGAACACTTCAGGAACAGCACCGCTAGAGTCAGCAGAGGAGAAATCTATGCGAAAGCAAAATTTGTTTTACCTTAGGGTTGAACAGGTTTTGTGGATTGTGTGTTGATTATTTCCATCAGTTGGCACATTTATATGTTGCTGTCTCTCTCCTAGAGGACTTGATCATACAGAAGTGGGGCACAGAAGAGCAGCTTGCTCCCCCTACCCACCCTAGACACGGGCTCAGCAAAGACTCTGGAGAAAACCTGCTGTTTCTCAGCTATAATTACAGCAAGTGCTCTTCTTTCATTTTAGATGAATATACAGCCTGTTGAACTGTGAGAAGCAAGTAATCTTGTAGCATTTAAAACTACCTGCAATTAATGGGCATTTCAAACAGAAGGTCATTTGGGAAAGTAGCCCTGCTTTACAAGAATGCACTTGGTCCACCAGGCAACTGATGGCAAGGTGCTCCAATGCTGTTAAAACAGAAGTACTACTGTGTAGCTATTGAAGGACAAAACTTTCCTGTTAGCAACCAGTGGGGAATTTGGCTGTGCAGCAGGAAACACTACTGCACATCAACCATTTTGTGCGTTGCTGCATAGAAAATGGTACAAAACTAGATACTTTCCTCCTAAAAGTACAAAGCAGTACTCTCTGGCCATGTAAGGTTAGAGACAGCAATTACAGCAGGAAAGCAACACTAGCAACACACAGTCTCAGATTTAAGTTCTTTCTTTTTCTCCACCCATACTGCCTTCTTCTGGGAAGAAGCTTCTTTCAGTGCCCATTTACCCCAAATTAATCAAATTCTTCAGCCATCACCAGTGTTAACTTAAAGCCTACAGATCCTGGCCCCAAGCCCTGCCAGGTCAGTACACCATGTTTGCATATTGTATGGGATATCTGGCAATACTGAACATCAAAAAGCTTACAGGAAACAGCATTTCTCATCCATGTGCAGCTGCCAAATGCATTCCCAGATTTCTTCCCCACTAGTCTCCCCTTCTGACACCATCTCAAATCTCTGCTGAAGAGAAAGCACTGCCATGATGTGGCTTACACACCAGCTGGAGGAAGGAAAATACATAAATACTGTCCTCATAGTAGTGGTTATGTCATCCACACCTATGTATGCACATTTGTGTGGAGCGTGCAAGGCTGGAAAGTTAGTTCTGTCCTTGATCAGTTCTACCACAGCTATTTCTGCAGTACATCAGAAGACGGCAAGCTTCATAGCAGACTGCTGTCCTTGCCAACTGAAGGCAAACAGCGTGGGAAGTGGTTGCCCTCAGGCTCTCTTATCTTCCCTGCTTTTCTGAATGTCTTATCTGCTCCAGTATTTCGCTGGCCACTGAATTATTGAACTGCCCATTTCATTGTGCTATGAACCCTTGCAATCGTACCAGTACTCCGTGTACTGAACCATTCATACCTTTCTGCTATAGTTGCCTGCTGCATCATATTTTCCATTTCAACACAAACTGGTAGTGAGTCAGAGCATTTTCTTCACTCTGGCTGCCCAATGATACAACACAATGGTCCCATAAAACAGTAGTCTTCCCTCCTTCCCTCTTCTGTATTATTGAAGTCTGCATATGAATAAAAGAGAAGTCCATTCTGATCTGAACTACACCTTCATGAAGGGAGGTATCTTTTATATTGCCTTAATCATGATCAGAATCTCATACACCTTGTATAGTACAATAACCAAACCTGATAAAATCAGTACAGTAAACCAGCCATGCTTACCTCATACCCCAGCATGCATTCTTCCTCACATAAATTCTCACATTTCCTCTTCAAGTCTTTTTCTGCTTTGGAGCATCACGCTACAAACCATGTTCTCTAAGTTGCAAAGACTGAAGATGAGAATGCTTATCTGTTGGACTACAGGTCTGTAATTAGTACAAGGAAACAAACACCTTAAACACGTACTGTGAAAGATTCTGGGGTTTTGGGGAAGCAGTCAAAAAAGAAATTTAAGAGTTTGAAAAGAAAAAAAGAAGAAATCTTAGGTTCAATTGCAGGTTCTATTTCTCTCTTTCAACACCTGCTCCCCCCTTTTGTCCACCCACAGATACCCCATCAAGAAAGCAAAAGAAGCAAGGGAAACTCAGTAGCTCCATGTTTCTATCTCACACCTGTCAGTGCATTTACTAACAGACCAGCAGGAGCCCAAAAAGCAGATGGTCAGCTGTACTGCCCTGAAAGGACAACCTTCTGATGCCAGCATCAGAAAACTGAAGCATCCATCCACTTGGCAGCTTCAAGTCATACCCCAGAAGATGCTTGGCAGTGTCACACAAATCTCTGCCTCACAGGCACTGCTGCTCACATAGTTCTAAATACAAGTGCAGAAGCTTTGATTGATTTGTCTACTGTAGTTTTCACAAGGAGTGTGCTGTCTTCTCTTACATCCGTAAGGAAAAAAACAAAAAAAATTCTGACCTGCCTGCCTCTCCCCTTTTCCTGTTTTTCCAGAAAGCTTCTCCCATGCTCAGACAGCATGTGCCAGTGCCCTGTACTGGGGACTCAGCATGTTCAGGTCCCTCTCAGAAACACCTATAACAATGCAGGCAGCATAGAGAACAAACATGAGGTGCTAGAAAGACTATGTACAATTACAGGGAGATGACCTCATTGGGATCATGGAAACACGGTGGGATGGTTCACACAACCAAATCCCTGCAATGGATGGGCACAGGCTCTTTAAGAAGGGCAGGCTGGGAGAGTGAGGAAGGGGACTTGAGCTGCATTTGAGAGAGCAGCTGGATGTGTGCAGCTCTGCCTGGGTATGGTTCAGGAGCCAGCTGAGAACTTATTGGCCAGGGTTAGTGGGTAGATCAACACAGGTGCCATTATAGTGGTTATCTGTAATAACATCCATTTGCATTTTAGCAGAACTTCAAGCCAATGCTCTTTTAAGAGGCAGGTCTCTCCCCACCTCCCTGTGCAAAGTCTAAATGCATAACGAGGACAAAGAAGGGAAAACGGGTTAACACCTCAGCTGAGTATGGGACACAGCTTCCCCACTACAGGGCATTAGCAACTGGATCCCAATGCCTCTTTCAGATGGCATCTCACACAGCTTCCTGTCACTTAAGTTTACTGTCTGCATGAAGGTTCAAACCAGTATTAGACATTATTTTCTCTGCATGAGCAGATCAGAACAGCCTAATAGGCCAAAAGCAGCACATAGCTAGGTCTTCTGTTCCTTTCAGCTGCCCACAGTCAGTGCGGCACCTACATGACACAGCAGCTCAAATTTGCCTAGCTGGTAATCCCTCTATGATTTTCACAAGAGGTTGCTAACTCTATAAGGCTCCCTTCCAGAAACATGTTCATTTCCCCTCCCACATTCTGTAACTGTTACCTCATTGTTAACCTGCAGTCAGCTTCTTTGCAAGAAGGGTGAGAAAGCCAGTCCCTCGAAATTTTAGGTTTGGCATATTTAGCTCCTGATAAAACTGATTTTACAATTTTCTCAGTCATGTGAAGAAATGCTTTTATGAAGAAAGAATAAGTAGAAGAAAGAATATTCAAAAAAATGAATTGATAAATCAAAGCCTATTTGCATCTTTGCAATACAGGAAATCACCTTCCTTTCCCCTCCCTCTGAATTTAAATGCACCAAACTGAATGAGAAGCTTGAAGTCCAACCAACATTTAAAGAAGAAGAAGTTCAAAGAATTATAGCTTACAACAACTTCCCTATTTAAAGGTAAAGGAGCAGAATGAGGCAAGTTAAGTATCTTNGAAAATATCTTAGGAAAAAAAAAAAAAAAAAAAAAAAAAACAGAACAAAAAAACAACAACCACCCAGCAAAACAGGATGAAGCTGTTCATGTGGGATGGCAAAGCTCAGAGCAGTGACAGGTCCAGAAATGAAGGTTTATGCAGGGAAGTGAGAGAAAAGTAGGAGGAAGGAACTTGTGGTCCATTACAGGAAAGAAAACTGGAAATAGGAGAACAGCCACATCAGGTTTCCTGTGCACTTCTATGAACTACTCTCAGTAGATACAAGGTTATTTCCAACAACAGAAAATCACTGCCAAACCTGTGTGCTTGATGCAAAAGGACACATTCTGTCCAGGACCACACACAGAAAGTGCCACAGTAGACCTGGTCATTGGGAGATAGAATTCCACTCATTTGCCCTCTGAAAGGGGTGAAAGATTTTGAAAAAGGAAAATTAAGGTAGAACTAGTTCAAAGTTGGAGCAAGTGTGCTACTGCGTATTTTACAAAAGTTGTACTGAAAGTAGAAACTGTCAATGAGTGATACAACTGCAATAAATAAGCTTAAAGTTTCCAGAATTCATTTTAGTGAACTGGCTAGAAGCTCTGAAACTGTTTAAAGCCTTCATGGACCAGGATGATCCCAAAACTCTGGTATTATTTTCCATGCTTTTGTAGTAAATCTTAGGTTTACCATAAAATAACTCACAAAAAACCCTCTGTCAATTTCAAAGACAGAAATTAATTCTTTACCTTGAGTCAAATTTTCTCTCCTTCAACTTGGCCTCTGAACATTTGGAAGACGTTACCCATCTCCAGCTCCCTCTTATATTGTAGTAAAAATCCCTCAGGATCTTTCCATTAACATTTAACAACTACTGAACCATGACCCTGAAGCATCCCACTCACCTGCACTTATCAAGTGAGATGGTGACAGGGGAGGGTGAGGTTTGACTACTATCTGACCAGAATAATGTACTTCCACACACCCGGTACAGTTACTGGTTTGATTTCAAAGAAGGAGGAAAAAAGCATTCCCAATTCATGTTGAGGTGAGTAAGAGCAGTCAGGCCTTAATAACTCAACTATTTCATTCGTTGACATAAGGCAGGTTTTTAGACCCTACTGGCTGTCAAAACCTTTCGGTTAGAAGAATAAATTTTCTACTTTCCTTCCAGGTAAGAGGTCCCATTAATAATTTACTTGTCTCCTTCCACATTTTTCACACCAGTTGCAGCAAAGGTTGCTGTTCTGTGGATGAAAGATACTGACATTTTCACATATATTCTAGATTTTCTCAGGAGATGATAATTTCTTCCATTAGGCTGCTGCTTACGATAGGACACATCTTCAGATAACAACTGAATTTCAGATCTAGAATATTTCAGAGCTCTCATCTCCGAGGAATAAAGTGCATATGACCCACAGCAGTACCTACATCATTACTTACCATTTTTATAAGCTGACAAATCTTTCTTTAAAATATAAAAGCAGCCAAATGCATTAAAACTTCACTGATCTGGCAAGCACAATTAATCCTTCATTCCAGAGAGGTCATGAGATAGCTCATCTGAGTGGTTAGGGACACATCATAATCCATAAAACACTTACATATTACAACTAGGCAAGCTGTTTCTACTCCAACATTTTGTAACCTACAGCAGGACCAGTAGCAATTATATATTAAAATAACTACATACTTTTTGAAGCTGGTGCAGAAGTGAAAGGTGCTTAGAAGATGCTTCAGGTCTTCTGTCATATTTCACGCGTTAGATGACAAGCGGCACTATGTGTCACATGAGTGGACATGCTATTTTGCTATTTTTTCCCATACCTATCTAATACCTATTTTTCTTAGGCGGAAATGGACTTTGAAATACAGATTATTCGTATGTAAAACCAAGTCCTTGTCCAGGATTTCTATCCTTCAGCAACAGAATTGCTGCTTAAGGAAAGTCCTCCCAGGACTGCAAAGAGAAAGACAAGTCTGTCACACTTTTAGTGTGTGGTATCTAGCCAATTTCACAGGTAGGAATCCAGAATAAAAGTCTGACAAGACGAACCATGCTCATCTAGATTACACTTGTGTGCCTCAATAATTTAAGAACAAAATTATAAACTGAACCCCTAGGTTTGCTGTCCTGAATATTGAAACATGTCTCTTGGTTTTTTCACTGGGAACAAAACACTCATCTTGTATTATTCCCTGGTTCACCTGCCTGAAATATTCTTTCTTCCCTTTATGTTCCTCTGCCCTCTCAGTTCATGTTCTGGATGTATCAGGCAAATATTCTCAAATGTTAGCTTGAGTTAGTGTTCCTTCAGAATTCAAAACAAGTTGGTTGCACATGCTGATGAAAGTTTGAAAGAGTCAGCACATTTCAGTGTTTTAGATCTACTTATAGGAAGAATGTAAGAAATGGCTTAAAGAAAGCAAAATTCTGCACTAATAAGCACGTGATACGAAAGCTATCATGGGAAAAATAGAGTCACCAACAGCTGGGATACCTATTTATTTTCCTTATCCTCCTCATTACTATTAAATAAGTCAAGGTAAAATTTAGAAACCCTGTGCAACAAAGAGAAAAAACCCAATTATCTAAAACATTACTGCAGTGTGAGCTCTCTCCCATACGCCAAAGAAAATCAAACTATTAACATTTTATAGCTTTCATCTTCTCTCTCATGAAACAGAACTACTTTTTTTCCATTTTCATTTACAGTCCTTTCAAAAGTTGTCCAGTGTCTTGGAGAACACGGTTAAGCTCTGCAGGAGACAACAGATTCTAAGAACCTTGAGAATTAAAAATTCTCACAAAAATATCACTTCAAAAATTATCCTGATTTGATCTGCACAATACTGAGAGTCATTTGGAGCAAAATTTTCTGAGACTATTCTAGCAATTAAGTTCTGAGGTAGGGCCATTCCCTAGATCCATTAGGCTGAAGTACAGCCTGAAATTTTTAAAATCCTAGATCCATTAGGCTGAAGTACAGCCTGAAATTTTTTAAATCATTCAGGTAAGATGACACATCATGAGACAATTCATCAAGCATATACGTTTGACATAGATCTGGAATTTTATCTTCTTTTTTCCCCACCAAAGTACATGGGCAATTCACCCTTGCCATCTGCAAACTGCATTTTGTAGGAAATTTAACAGCAATAATTCCATCTAGCTTTAATCTGGTCATATAGACTTTAAATAACAAGAATATTGCTTACTCACTTTTGCATAGTAAGAAATAACATCTCACACAGATGTTAGTTTGCTTCCCCAAACCAGGCCAGAATACAAAGTTCTAACATATTAATATACTCACAAACCCTTCTTTCTTTCTTCTATAAATATTGCTTGGAAGTGTGTTGTGGTGAGGAGATGACTAACCTCATATGAATGGGCCGCTCCTCATATAGCCATGGTCATTAGCTCAGACAGATTTATTACAACATTAGCACTGGTGCTGTGAACCTGAAAAAAAACTACCAGTCCATCTTAGCCTGGAGACAATGATTTTTGTAGGAGTTCACTATTTATATACATGCCACCTAAAGTCTGTGCTTTTGCTGGCTTTGACACCACTGTTTCATGTTGCAGTAGAAGCAATCCTTAAAAAATCTGCAAGCCTTGGACATTGTTATCTGAAGAGGAGGCTACTTTCAAGAGCTACAGTCCAGGCTTTGGAGTTTGCTATGTTGTGAAGTCTGTCAGCATTGACCGCATCTCTCCAGCATGCCCTGTCTGTACTGAATATCAATGATGTAACTCTGTTGGGGCCAGACACTCTGGCTCATCAGTGGGTCTGAAAATACCAGCATGACCTGGTGCAGTCTCATGCTTACTGATGAGAGATACCGATGCGCTTCACTGAAAACTACATCCCTTAGAATTCAACTGTCTGAAGGATTGTTTATATAGCCAAAAAGCCTAAAGCAATGTTGTCTTTTTTTTTTTTTTTAAATCACAATGACTTCAGTCTTTTCATAGGTGGGTTTTTGTTGTTGTTTTTCGGAAGGGTTTGGTTTTTACTCTTTCACTCATCCTTTACTCTTAACAAGAAAAATTATGGTATTTTCACATTTAGAGATAACCAGACCAAATCCTGTCCTAATAGCCAAACCATTCTTCTAACCTTTAGAGAAACTCTATTGGATTTTCTGCTGGCCCTACCTCTTTGCTGAAAGTCAGTGCACCTGAGAAACATATCTACAACACTTCTGATGGTTCATTCTAATAGAGAACCCATCCACACAAAACAACATTCTGAAATCCCAGACAGTTGCTTAACAATTATAGCAATAACACAGCAACTCTTCAAACATCATGACTAGCTTCAAACATGAAGTAGCACAGCAGTAGAGTGTGGGAGCAGATCTGCAAAGACTGTCCCTACTTATTAGGGAAAAAAAAAAAAATTAAAAAAGAAATCCAGGCCTTTAAATTAGGAATTAATATCCTGAGTAGTGTTGCTGGAGGCTAAGATAGATGAGAATGAAAAGCAATGCAAAACTATCAGCCATACGGAAAGTGCGCCAGCTGCAATCTGAGTGGCTAGCAAGAGGTCTGTGGCATCTCAGAGATTTTTGTCATTTTGCCAGTGTTAGCGACAAAGGGAGGTATGCAAGAGACCCCTTTTGCAAGGCACGGTTTCTTTTTCCTTTCCCAGCATGTCCCCAAACCAAAACATGGCACTTGTAATAACCATGAATACAGAAAAAGTTGCTTTGGGTTTTAAGTTTCACAGGTATGTGTGCACAGTCCCTGAATGATAACCTCAGCAAACCCAGCCAGCACATGGCATACAGCTGACCTGTGGTTTCAAGCCACCAACTTCCAGCAAAACCAGTTTCAACATGACCCTGTCACCCATCCCCGTCTGAGGCTACTAGGGGTATACGTGCTTATCTTACGATTGCGTTTGGTTAGTGCACATGCAGCATGGCCACATCCATTTGCTCTAACTGATGAACTGCACTATGAGGGTAAAATCATGCCTCATGAACATCATCAAACATGATGTTGTAATGCATTTTGATAACAACAATCTAGTTTACACCAGTTCCTGGTTATCCTTGTTCACAAGAAACTCTGAACACTTCCTACCCTGCTTGGGGGTCACCAAAGCACACTAATCCTCTGTGAGGCTGTGAAGGAGCAACGCTGACCTGTGTGTCATGATACCAGCCACCAAGATTTTATTATAGTTCAGAGGGATGTTCACATTACTAGGGCAGATTTCTGTTCCTTTCAGCAAGAGTTCTGTAAATAAAACTATCAGGTTATGTTTTCAAGTTTACTTAATATTATCCTCATTCCTGGTTTTGTCTAATGAGAAAGAAGCTATTCAGAAACAAAGCTGAGACAGCTACTCCACGCTCCTGTGAACAGGATCCTCTGTTGGGGTCTGTTGGGATCTGTGAAATAGTTCATCAGAGACAACAGCTGAAGTGCTGCAGGACTGCATGATGCTTGTATTGCACAAGATTAATGAAGATGAGTGCTTTTGGTCTCTGGTCTGTTTTGATTAAAAAACTCAGAGGCTGAAAATTTATTACAGTATGTGAGCACACATGACCTCGAGTCTGACCTTTTAACTCCTACTTTTGTTCTTTTTCCATGATCCTTCTCACTATCTGGTCTAATTAAAGTGTTCACAGGAGAATTTATTATTTAGTTTAGCATTCAGACACGTGCATTTTCCTCAGAGAGCTTCATACTTTGGATGAGCCCTGTTGTTCTAGGAAGTTCCTGCCTAACAAGGAGAATTTTGCATGAGGAGGAACCAAAAGCTTGGGATCTTTGAGTGCAATGGAGAACACTAACAAAAGGCTCCTGAAACGATAGATTTTCTTCAGTTGCCCAAAATCCAGATAGGCAAGCACCTATCAGTATGTTAAAAGTGGAGGACACAAAGCATTTTTATAACTCTTCATCCCTACTCCACCCGCACAGCCAAGGGATTGCTGACACAGTGCCCAGATATGAAAGCTGCAAACAGAAGTCCTTGGGTTTCTGCTATTGCTTAGAAAAAAGAAACAATACACGACCCAACCAGACAGCTTCACTGAAGAAAATATATAAGAATTGTTATTTCAAGGCATAAGCCTCCACAGGGAAAAAAAAAAAAAAGAAATAGTGGTTTTTCCCCCCCCAGGTATTAAAAATGGAAAATATGTCTTTCCACAGACCCAAGCAGTGTTTTTAAACCTGGTGTTATGTAACATCAGCCTCTCTGTCTGTAGACATATTCCCTATTAATTAGCAATTTAGTGGCCAGGTATGAAAAGGGATAAGTAAATATGTTTTTATCCATTTAAAATGAAACTGAGGAGTTAATTGCTTTTACTTCTAGTAGTAACACTCATACTACATACATATACACACATACACTCAAAGTGTGGCAAAACCATGCAGGTCAGTTCATTGACAGATGTGAAGACAGTTTGCTTTGCAAAACTATAATTTACCATACGCTCAGGAAAAACAGCAACATAGTAATATGAATTGTATATCTTATCAGAAGCATCAAGCCTCCACAGAACAGAAATCCTTAGGAGGAGCCACTGGATGCTTCATCTCTATTTTAAAATAGTTTACTCTTCCCAAGCAGATATGCAGTATTTGAGGTCAAGAATCAAGAACATTTTTCACCTACCGATGCCCTCTTTGGTGGAGCTGACCAATGGACCATACATCCCCAAGGCTACCTGATAAGTATGCTGCAGTCCCTCACAAATCTAATTAGGGGTTGCACCTGCCCCTGAGAAAATGACCCAACAGTAGAACACTTTCTCCCCGAAAACTGGAGCCACAATGAGGTCAGTGGGACAGTGTATGCAGTCATTGCATTTCAGGGCACAAGAACAGCTTCCTGCAAAAAGTGGCCCTGAAGCAGAGACCAGGGCTGCTGAGACCAAGCCTTGCTTTCTTATACTTTGCCTCAAGTGTAAAACCAACCAACCCAGCTAGTCCCACAGGCTCAATACCCACACGCAGCTTACTTACGTCAATCATCCCTTCCCAGTGTCTATGTACTGCTAACACAACATATCCACCCTTCCTTTCACAAGCTCACAGAGCTTAAACATTTTACTAGGCCAACATTTGCACTGCACTCAGCCAAATTTCCCACCAGTCCAAGATAATTTCAATAACAGATCTCCACATTTTTTATGAAAAGTTACCTGGATTTATTATTCACCATAATGAAAGACTGAATAAAAAAAGAAAATGGAAGTGGTCTTACCTTCTTTTTTAAACAGCTGTCTGATGTTATTGCGAAGTATTATTACTAGTGGTCAATGGGTCTACAAAGAATCAATGTAAAAAATGTGTTTCTGTAACAGGATCAGCTTTACAGAGGGAGTAAGTAGTGATCAGAAGGGGATATATCTGTGGCTGAGCAGCAAAGAAAAACAAATTTTGTCTTATGAAAGACAGAAAATAATTAGAGAGTCTTAATTCCATCTCTCTGTGCATAAGCATACTAAACGCATATGGAAGGACACTAGTTATGAACTGCTTAAGCTTTCAGATGTGTGTAATACTCCAAGCCCTTCTGACACAAACATCCTGTTTGGATGTCACCATAATCATTTTGATTGTACCACAAACTTTTCAGTCAGTTTGCCAGTGGAGAAGATAGCAGTACCTGTCTTAAAATCACTTGTTTGCACAGTAACTCCTCTCCTGAAACTGTTGAGAGGCTCAGCAGACAACACTCCCAAGAAAAAAAGTATTGCTGCTATTCACAACTTTCCTCCCAGAAACTATTCAAGATACGCAGCCAGTAAATCAAAGAAACCAAACCAAAACGAAAAAACTAAGTTTGCTAGTCAAATGGACCAGAAAAAGCCTTGCCAAACTGTGCCACCTGGCAATGCTCCTCAGGGAGCACACGCCTTCCCCAGCAATAACAACTTTACACAATCAAATCCATTCTATCAAAAATAATTCTAGAATATCAAACATGGAGAAAAAAAAATGCTCTCTTTTTCTTCTTTTAAGCATCATAATACATGTGCACCCTGTGTAAGTGGACACATATGGTATGCACATATGTATGTATGCGTGTAGATATAGAATTTATTCTTACATTCGGGGTAGGAAAAGAGTTCACACTTCTAATAGTAAATTCTTCCTTCCCTTCCACTTGATGCCAACATCTGCCCTCCACAGAAGCAGTTCTTGAGTGCTCCTAACAAACCATGGTGGCATAGCTCTTGGAGCAAACTGAAGTCAAGCCCACTGACACCAAAAATCATTATAGCAAGGGTGCAACAGCAATGCTATGACTCTAAACCGGATCCAGGAACGAGCAAGCATCAAACTGTTGTAGTTTCTCACTCAGCCACCAGTGGGAAGCAAGTGTTTATCGTGCAAAGCAGTGGTACCTGCACCCTAACTTTCTGTAGGGTAGCTACTCATACAGCCCATGCAAGGAAGGTGGGGTCACAGACATCTTCACACATTAACCACCTTCTCCATTTCAAGAAAATTCAGTTTCTTGTACAAATAAAGAGATCAAATTTTCAAAGGTGATCTTGCTAATAAATTTGTGACAGGAAGCTTAGCTGGCCACAGTATTGTTTAACAAGCCATTCGTTTTTTGACACAGCGCTTATTTGCTGTTCAAAAAGAGCAGAGGATAAAACACACAAAGAGAAGGAAACGTTATCATTTTCTTTCTGCTCATCTAAATCTGTCCCCATCAAGCTAGTGGAAGTTTTCCTGTTTATTCACAGGCGGTTAATTGGTCCAAGGGGAAAAAAAATACCCTCCTATTAAAATTTCCAGCCTATTTGAAGCAAAATTTTGTGGGAATAACTTTGAAATATTAATTACACGTGAATACACATTTTTCTCCAAATACTCCTTTTTTTTATGACACTATAGCAGCGGTTTTGGAATCTCAAAACCAATCTTGTTAACATATTGTCTCACTCAACTAAACAAGAACCGTAACATCCTCAAAGAAAAAGTGACACTGTTGTTTCCATTTCATACGGAAAAGGTTGTAAAATGACTTTACATATTTCACTGGACTATTTAAATATACAAATATGTGTTTTTGCCCAGATTGTACCTAGACACAAAACCAAGATAAATTCACACAGTTCTTAAACTAGAAGTTAATGGAGTGATATGCTTGAGGTTGGACTAAGCAAATTCCATCTATCTTCAGTTGGAGTTTTAGATGCGCTCTCTTCATCCTTCATGGAAAGAAAATGGCATTTCCTGTGCTACTGAAAGACAGCAGTAGCTTTTGAGAATCTATCACTAGATAGGTGCTAAAATAAATGCAGTGTTAATGGCAAACTATATACAAGAAAACATACACCCTTTCCTTTTATTAGTGGGCACACATTAGCAGAACTGATTTGAAATTGCTTATTTCTGATGCTTTGGACATCCTCAGCCCCCATCCATTCCATGTGTGAATCTATGGGATCTGACATCTCCAAAATGAGGACCATAACAGGAACACATAGCCACTAACTGTGTTGTAAGTAGCTCAGCTCATAACAAACGTGTTTCTTGGCCAGGGACAACTCCGAATTTTTCTGAGTGACAAAAATACAAAAGCTTTAGCCAGGGAACTTCTTTTCCCTCCCCCACATCCATCCCTGATATATTTGCTATGTACTTTCAACGTTCCCAACAGATCAGACAAATTTCTTACAAAATAGCCATAGTGCAAGCTCAGATGAATGTTTGAGAGCTTATTTCTACAGGCAAAATAGTGTTATTTTAACATTTTATTGTAGAGCAATGTCTATCAACAATTAAGTTCTAAACAGCTGCAAACAGAACAAATCAGTTTTGTTCCTCTCATCCTGAGGAATGACCACGGCTGAAAATTTCAGCATGTTAAGAGCAGTCAAGGCCCTACAAAATCCAGACAGGTAAACTCGAAGGCTGGATTAATCAGTTGTCATTCCTGCAAACACATATTGTGAATGGTTTCCAAGGAGTTGTTCACAGGATAAAGATGCTCAGATACACAGGCAGTTATAGGGTTAGAAATGTAAGGTTCCAGAAGTCCAAATACAAAGAAAATTGCTTCCCTCAAATGTGATTGCATTCACGAGACTTAAAATCGCCAGAACGCTTTTTTACAGCCTTCTGAAATTAAAGTTCCTTTTAGAATTCAGAGCAGTCATCTATCAACATTAATCTTGCATAAATTCAGTTTCTTTCCACCACATTTTCGTATGAAGAGTTTGGAGCAGGCACAATTCCAAAATATCCCCGTGTACTTTCTTGATTTTATGAAGGTTATATTCATTCAGTATTCATGGTACTACATAATAACACTGAATATTACGAGCTATTCTTGCTTAGCTAGTATCATAAGCATAACCCAAGGAAGAATAATCCAAAGATTAGGATATTTCCTATTAAACAAGTACCTTCATCAGAAATATGTTTGGAAGCCTGTTTTATACTACACTGCTATATTGTCTAACGGACCTTCTCATGAGAAAACTGTGTAATTTTCTCCAAGTTTTATATAAATTTCGCTTCTGCTAGGCAGGTGTTTTATTAGGATGATGGGGCTCTTAGCAGTATGAAAAGCTAGAAGAATAAAATTACCATTTTTTTGTAGCTAAAATATCCCAATCCCTATGCAATCAAGAATGCTTATCTTTATACTTTTCACTAATCTTCAGCCTGCTTAACACCACACACAATCTCAGTACATGATTTCAGTGTTGCTATAAAATGACACATCACATTCAAAGCTTCTATCATAACAGGCACTATGCTGCTAATTGAGTTTCATTATATATTTGGTTTTAATTTTCTGCTTAGCAAGAACTGACTTTTCCTCCTCTAGATTTAATATTACCATTGAGAAGCGTCTTTCTTTCCCCATATAACGACAGGCTCTTCCATGTATAAAGCAGATTTTTTTTTCCTTATTTTGGTTCAAATTCCACCCTTATCTAGAAAAACATGACTTAGTTTAACGGCAGCCACCATATAGTTCTTAACTCCAAGAAGCTCTCTAGGCACTTAAGAGTGCAGATCCTGCATTGAAGGGCCAACATGGCCAAAAGCTGGATGGCTTGCCAAAATATTAATCCCTTGTGACAAGGAAATGTGAGACAGGTGTCCAAGGCCAGTATCATCTCGGATGCTTTAGGATCTGACTGTATGCTGAGCCCACAGCAGAGTCCGTCGCCTCTAGAAAGCTACTGTTCTCTCTCCCTTGTTATATGTTCCTCAACCTCCTTCCACTGACTGACCCACTTGTCCAACATACACTCAGACATACAAAGATCTTGACACATACCAAATGCACGAACAAAGGTTGTCTGTGCCCACTGAGGTCCATTAATTTCTAATACTTCAGGCTTAATACATTTTATGGTTTATTTGCAAGAGAATATTGAAAGGATATCGACAGAATATTGCTTCAAAAATAACTGAACTCTTGCTAGTCACAGCAGCACTTCCACCTGTGATTTTAAACTAATCAGTAAGAAATCGTGTAATACCTATATTGCCACCAAAAATATTTCAAGCTGCATAATAATATTTGACAGGATTCCAGATGTTATTGTGATATCAATATTCATGACACACAGCTATTTGGCATTGTGTTGTGTGTGAGGGACAGAATCTCTAATACTTACAGCCAATCATCATCATAGCAACAGCAAAGATCTTCTCCCCATCTGTAGTTGGAGCAATGTTCCCAAATCCAACACTGGTGAGGCTGGTCATTGTGAAATACAATGAGGAGATGTAGACCGAATCTTTGCTTGGTCCGCCTTCCCATTTTCCAAAGCCTGATGCATTAAAGCGGTAAGGTGTTCCTATTGACATCCCCAGCTGATAGAGCCAGCTCTCAGTTCGGATCGTGTTTGTATCCTCATCGATAACTTCATAGTCTCCTATGCTGTACCAAATGCAGGCCAACCAGTGCGCTGCAAGACCAAACACACACACCAGCAGAACCAAGACTGCTGCTCCATATTCAATGTAGTGGTCCAACTTCCGAGCTACGCGACCCAGCCGAAGTAGCCTGACCACTTTAAGTGAACTGAAGAGGCTACTGATGCCCTAGAAGGATAAAGCACAGTAATCATTAGAATTTTATATTAAAGCAATAACATTCTTAACCACAGTTTCCAAAGCCATGAGGCAATCCATAACAAACAGACAGTCAGCAGATGACATCTGAAAAGAGACACTGAGAAACATGAAAAAGTTAGTGACCTTTTCCAGGGGTGGATATATGCACTCTTAACTTTATCCACTAACATTTTCTGGGTTGCTCTCTGAACTCCCCTTTCAGATTATTTGAATGATAGGCTATTTACTGCCCATCCAGTTGTGCAAGTAAGCCATCCCTGAGCACTCTGATGCTGAAAATAAATGTGAAAGTCACTGATCATTAAACTATACAAATCTAATGTTGAGAGGAACATAACCAGACACCTATTGAATTCACTCCAGCATCTGGATTCATCAATCTTTTACAGCTATTTCTGACTTCCTTATGATCCTGGGCAACACATATCCTCTCATGTATCAGATACAACACAGTTTGCAGTATTTAGCTCAGACATACCTTACCTATGTAAGGTGAAAAAATACTGGAAGTACCTGGTGATTTGTAATTTTTCAGGGTAACAGCACATTTCCTACAACTTTATTTTCCTAGAAGAATTAATGTACTGATAATCAGTCCTCTGACATTTCTCACATGGATTACACAAACATGAACTATTTCAAATATCTCACTGTCTGATTTTCACATCATATCCTTTTTATGACAGCTTTGTTATCAATATAGCATTTCTGCGTTAATACTACTATGGCCCCCATAAAACAGAATTAAGACGGCATGCAGGATTTTGTACTGTTAACTTTTTAGGCAAATTTGCAATTCCATGCACAAGAAGTTAAATAAAAAAATAAAAAAAAAATAAAAAATCAAAGCCATTTGGGGCACAAGAAGACTTGAATAGATGTTCTTAAAAATCCTTTTCTTTTTTTTTTCTACTCTCTTATCAGGACTGATTCATACATAGAAGTCTGATTAAAATTTAAGCAGACTGGTTTAATGAGTATTTCTGGAAATGCCTAATTGCATGCTTCTGGTCACCAGCTTTTACTGGAAGTTTGTTTATTCCTGTGTAAATACAACTGCTTCAGTATCTTAGGCTGGTTCAATGCACTAGAAGAGATGTTTTATTAAATAATTACATAAAGCACATTGACTCATGTTCCCCAGGACTGCAGCAACGTATTTCCCCTTTATTTCATGAATTTGTCATGATTACATTGACTCATTTTCAGAGAGATGTAATTTGTTACCTGGGAACACACTATCAATTTCTATTAAGTATTTGGGCAAGATCTAACACAACCTGGGGGAAGGGAATGAAAAGGAAGAACAAAAAGAGAAAAAAAGCAGCCTTTCTTTAAATCAGAGATATTTGCAGAGATCTAGAAGAGACCAAGTGATTTATTCTTTCCGCGATTACCTATGCCAAACTTTTTAAGTCACTGATGCAAAAATTCCTTCACAAAGTAAAAGTTAATTTCCATTTCCCATGCATTCCATACCCAGCTTAGTTTTGTAAACAATGGAGAAAAGCCTTGATGCCAATTCAGAGAACACAACACAGAAGGTCAAGGCCTTCATTTCCAGGGGAGGTAAAGTAGGTACTTCTGAACACTCAGTATGGAGATGAAAAGCAAAAAGGAAAACACAAAGAACTATATAACATGATAACCATATTTTAAACTGGTTATGAAAGTCCCTGTGTGACCAGCACATATAGTCCCTACAGTCTAAATATCTTCATTCTGATGATAAACACAGCCTTCTGGCCTTTCTCCTCAGGATCGATGCCCATTCTCCTTTCCATCTTTACAAACTTTAACAGCAAAACAATAATGTTTTACATTTTGAGAGGCCTCCAGTAATGGCCTGCTTTTAGCTTCACTCTCAAACCCAAGCTTTTTAATCATGCAGTGCTTACAACTCTCAGGCAGGGGAAGGAATTTTTTCCATCCCAACATTCTAAAAAACAGTTTTGTTTTTGCTCAAAAACAGTGGTGCAAAACATGTTCTTAAAATTAAAACTCATCACTCATTTAAAATAAAAAAAATACTGTTTGTGAGTATCCTACCAAAGACAAAAATAATAATGATTCAGGAAGGATTTAAAAGTTTGGAATTTGGTTAATTCTTAGTTTAAAAAAAAAAAAGTTAAGGATTAGAAATACTTGAGGGGAAAAAATTACATATGGTGAGTTTAAGAAATCAGATATGAAAAATGGGAATACAAAATAAAATATTTGAAACCAGATTTTAAACATTTAAGGCAAACTGCTTTCAGAGTACTCATCCTAATTTCCCTTGTGAAATTCACAAAAAGAAATTCTGTAGATACGTTTAAAATCTGATAGAACTGCATCATTTGGGAAAAAATGATTCTACCAAATTCTGACCAAAGGTAGAGAGAATTAGGTTTTGTGCAAAAATGATGCATTTAATATTCAAATTAGTCACAATATTTAATCTGATTTCATTGCCAAAAAGATTCTAAAAGTTCAGAAAAAAAAAATAAAATATCTGTTTACTTCAGCATTAACATTATTTTCTATTTGATTTCCTCAGAGGAAAGAATTTGTCTATTCTAAATGGATCAATATCAAGAGGAAGAAATGCCGAGGGAAATAATTATTCATAGAACTCTCTTAAAAATTTCTAAGTGACAGAATTTCAAATGGGTATAAACAATGGAAACTTTAAATAGACTGTTCCATAGACGATGCAGTAGAAAAAAAAAATTAGACCATTCTGCAGTACTTTAAAGCACTACTTTTCACCATTAAATTTAGCAAGTAATATTTCAATACTCACAGGAATAGATCTGCTGGATTCAAAATTGACAAAATTTTTAGATTACCACTTTCCAAAATAGAACTGTACTTTTAGATTGCTGTCCATTTTAATGCTCTTATCAGTGCAGATTATTTTTATGCTTTTATCATACAGACAGCTCCACGATGTCACGCAAAAGAGCCTGAACTCAATTTACTCCTATTGATGGATGTCCCATCCTCTTAGCTCGGCTACTGCTATAACCTTTGAGAGGCAGATTAAGAGACACCCAGAGCTGCTCCTGCCCAGAGGAAACAGATGAGCCTCTAGTTCATAAAGAGCTAGAAATTGCACTATGAGTCCCAAACAGGCACCCCCAGATGCTCTGCTCTAAAGGATCACCTTAATGAATGTCTGTGTGGTAGTCAGGACAAGACTAAGTCATAGCCCACAAAGTTCTACCTGTACCTGATTTACTCAGAGTTCTAACTATTAGTACTCTAGCCAACAGAAACCTTCTCCTGGGGGCGTGCAGAAGCTAAGAAATCTGTTATATGGCCAGGGTAGACAAAGAGTACATTTTTACTATATTTTCTTACATAGACAACTTGCATGCAACACTTACTTAAATATGCAGCACATAGTCAAACATGGCAGAAAATGCTGAATTTCACATGAACTTGTATTTCAAATTATTTGGAGTAACTGAACGACACTACATAAAGATTCTACTGCTGATACCTGCATACAGTTTTTGACAAATATTTAATAGGTTGGCAGGTTCACTTTCATTGTCAGTGATTGGTTGATGCATAAAAATGGAATAATCTGTAGTGAATCCTCTCCAAACCAAAGGGCAAGCTCAAAGCACTGAGAGCCAGAAGAAATTACTCCGTATCTGATTGAGCAAACCTGTATGTCAAAAGCCCTTAAAATAATAAGTGCAACCACTCCCTCTTCCTCTCCTCCTATGCAATCTTCGCAGGGCGGAACTGCATCTCAACACAACAGAAAAACAGACCAGCCCCGGTCCTAGAGGAAAGCAGGACACACATTTTACATTCAAGGAGAATGCTTTTTAAGTCTGTCCATGAAATACTGCCAAAAGTAAATTTCCATGTATAATTTGTCATTTATTAGACCTACTCACTAGTTACTGTGCACATTTACACAGATTTTCTTCAGTATCTCCTCATTTTCTGCACAACATGATCAGTGCACCCCTTGCCTCACATTGGTATCTCAGCCATGTATGTAATCTTCTTTCCAAACATAAGATCCAGGATACCCACATTTTGGCTCTAGCGTTGCATCAGACAACATATTTGTGCCAGTACTTCCATATCCATAAAAAGAGCTAGAGAAGAGACACTGTGGTGAAGTAGTTTGTGAAGTTTTGAAAACAGAAGGGCTGTAAGCAGAGCAATTATTAGTCACTTGTGTCATTATGGTCCCGAAGAACGTAACAGTTGACGCTACAGTGCTAGATGCTCTACAAATAAAAAATAAGTTGCTGCTGTTCATTTGCCACGCAAAATTCAGTTCAATTCACCAAATAATAAAATTCCACCTAGAAAAAACATACAGATTGTTTAAAGAACAGCAACAAAAATTAACTATAGCCAAAAAAAAGAAAAGTGAGAAGTAATTCATTTTCCCTTCCAAACAAGATGTAGGAGGAACAACTTCAGAAAAGAATAAAATGCAACTTTCAGCCCACCTCCTACACCTGTAGTAGCCCTAGCACTTTAGTAATAGATTCAGTCTGCATGACAGCATTCACTTCTTAGGCTGTTATTTACCCTCCATGTGTACAGAAATAAAATGCACTTAACCCAAGCATTAAGATTGTTTCTAGGCTCAAAGGAAGTGTAATTTATTTTCTCCTTACTATCTATTTTAAAAAAGAGAAATGCTCAGTACTGGCACAAATCTGTTCTAAGTTTTCCAGCACTTTCCTCTCATACAGAACTGCTAAAGTTCAGGCTTCATCTCAGTTAAAGAGATGCAGAAGACTAAAAGCTAACGATTAAAATAATGAGAATGAAACAGGGGAAAAAAAAAGTTATTTATCCAAAACAGGGAGGCAATGAAGCAAATTTATCACCACCATAAGTGAGGCAAGAGCCATGGAAAGCATTGCCATCTTTTTCGACATTTGATTCTGAAGTGAGCTGTGCCACAGCCTGGCTCTGCCGACCCACAGTAACCTGGCAGCCCCGTCAGGTCATTATTAGGACTTCTCATTTCTGTTATTTGCCTCTTCTGATTTTCTTAATTAGGTCTCAGAACATGACCTTTTTGCCATATTTAGCAACCAACAGATGAGACAACTTTATGTGCGCAGGTCAAAATCAATATCTAAACCCTCTGGATACTGCTGTGGTTTTCAGCACTGAAGAAAGCAGATCTCTAGACTCACAAAGCTTATTTTAGTCAGACATCTGTGAGTTTGGTCAGAATCGAGGGATAAACAGCAATAATTTATGTGTAAGAGAATAAGGTGTGAGAAGAGATGGAAGGGCTGATTTTTCATTTATAAAACTATGTCTACCCTTGCCTTACACACACACATGCGCACTCAGAAAACGAACAAATCCAGGAAACAAACTTTTTTTTTTTTAAATGTTGAAAGGAAGAACAAGGATAAACATAACACATAAGCAATCTAAAGAAATCTCACTTTCCACAATATCAAGTAAAAAATTTACCCTAACAGACAGCAATCTGCTTCCCAGTGCTTTGACTCAAAGAAGCCATCAGTTCCAGAAGCTTTTTACTTATCTCAAAGAGGCAAAACACCCAAGATTTAGTGTTACTGGCATCTACTACCACTCCATCTTTCCAATTCTAATCCAGTCCCTAACACAATATAGACTATAAAGCAACCATTTAGCTACTCAAATAAATACCCTTTGCTGTCTCATCTGACTTTCGGCCTCAAATCAATACAAGTATGCTGAATGGGGGAAAAAGAACAGGGTTAACTGATCCCTGTGTCTCTGAAACATGCTTCCCTTTATATGCAGTGTAAGCATCACTCTTAACAGCAGCTTTCTGAAATAATCTAGAATCTAATATATTCAATTAGCTCTCCTTCTTGGACAAAGGCTATCACTATACATTATCACTGAAAATGTAATAGAGTGTTTTAATTCTTTTTGCCTTATACAGAGTTCATAGCTTTTGTAGTCTACTATTCTCTAACAGTATGATAAATCATGTCATGCTCTTCAAAGCTATCAGGAAGTAGCCCTGAAACCCAGTAACATCCTTACTTGTCTGTGACTTAGCAAAATGACTAATCTGAACATTAGTAGTGCAGAGGAGGAGTTAATTCACATCTTTACAGCCACAGCAGAACCTGCAGAGTAGGTGCTGGGCAGGGAGACAGCAATGCATCATCCTCTGGTATTCTCTTTTGGGAAGGGCTCTCTATCAGTAGACAGAGTAGATGTCTCTGAGCCACCAAGCTGTGTGAACCTGGGCAAGACCAGGAAAGCAAGCAGAATTTAAATGAACTAAACGCCTAAGCAAGCTTACAGCAGAGGAGAGAATTTAACCCTGAATGGGTTAAATGGCATAAGAGCTCTGCAGCACCTATATATACAATATCAACACAATTTGGAAAACAGAGGATTTAGGGGGAAAAGGCAGTATGCCCCTTCAGAGGGTAGCATAAAAGAAGCACTTCCTTAGCAGCATGGAGGTTGGGTTTTTAAGGAATTAAGTTAGAGAAACTCGTATTTGATTGAAAATAAAAATGGGGGGGAAGTAGACAAAGAAGTGAGACACCTGAATCAAATCCTTAAGAGCCTGTGAACAGTAAGTGCTTCTTTGCCTGCCTGGTTTATATCCCGGCAGTCCATTTCACCCAAGAAATATGCTTTCCTCCATTTGCATTTCCCCAGTGCTCCACTCTTTCCACCTACCTGCCTGTTAAGGAGTAATTCCTACCTGGCACAGCCCCTTGAGGCCATGCTGCAGTACAGAGGCACCTAAAAAAGTCAGACAAGCAGCCTTCCTCCTCCATGACCACCCTTCCTTTCCTTTGCACTCCCCTTCTTCCACAGGTCAAGATCCCCAAGCTCCTTCTGAAGCTCCCAACACTACATAAGAGCCACACCAGCAACCCTCTAGCTTTCCTCCCAGGGCCTCTGGCAGGTCACACACCTCCCCTTGGCTTTGCTTTGTTTTTCAGAGGTCTCTCATCAGTGGACACTCAGGTAAGTAAACCTCTACCACCACCACACTTCCCAGCCCCATGCCCATGCTCCAGCCCTTCCACTGCCCCACCTGGGTACAGTGACCCAATTGCTTGATTCTTTCCCAGGAGCATCAGTAAAGAATCATCCAGTCCAGAGGGTCTCACTAATCCTTTCTCAGCTACTTTTATCACATCCAAGAACCACAATTTGCAGACATTTCCTCCATGCCTGGATCATACTCTGTGTTACCTAGCTGCTTTGTTAAGATATTATACAGAAAGTAGGTTGTGACTATTTTAATTTTAATTAGCCACAGAAAAAATATTCATTCATTACCTGATTTATCAATAGACTCACATGCAAAACACCATATTGCCTAATGGGACAGATCCAAATAAGAGTGGTCAATTACACACTGTTTCGAACTGATTTAACAATATACAGCTCTTTACAGTTTAAAAGAGTTTTTAAATTATATTTTCCAGTTTGCAAAAGGCATCTAACCCAAAATCATTCTTTATAGGCCCATGTTTATTCCATAAAACTATAAATACAATAATTTATTTCCTTGCCCTTTATTGCAAGCAAATGGTAAAACAAGTCTAGGGAAGTTGCATGCTTTTCAGTGTAGCTACTTCGGTAATTCCTAGATAGCTAATTTGTATTAGCATGAGAGATTATTCCACTAGTAAGGTTTAAATTAATCTATTGCAAAAGCACTGCCTCAGAGAGTTGCCAACAATCTGACCGGCGACACATTCATTTTTTCCTCTCTCAACTCACTGTTTACTTTCCAGCTTCACCATGCTCACTTAGCCCTAAATAGCTTAATTTACTTCTACTACTTCTGCACTGTGTTTTTTCTGGGACTGTTTTTTTATCATCATAAATTTTGTTCTTTCAGAGCAGTATATCTTCTTTACCTACATGCTAGCTTCTCTCTTACTCATCCACTTAAGTGAGCAATAGATCATTTATATTGAATACATCTTTCCTGATGATCTTTTACTATGCATTTCTTACTCTTCTACCTCAGGTAGTAAGAGTGATATATTTGGCATCCGTCAACAATTGATCATAGCGTTCCGTTCAAACACAGATAGCAATTACTACACCAAACTCCCTATTTCAGAGATTTATATGGCAGTGACATGACTGGATTCCACTCCTACCATGAGATTTCACAACAACAGCGTCACATGTAATAAGTCAAACTTTTTCCAATATAAATTATATCTTACGGTATTATGGCTGAAAACCACAGTATAAAATTGCTCAAGCTGACATTGCAAAAATATGCTTCAACTTGCCTTTGGAATTCAAAGTCTTAAATTGCAATGTTCTTGGCAAAAATTGTGGAATTTTCCTTAAGCCTGTTTTTTATTAAATCTACTGATTGACATCTGAACACAAAAAGATAACATTATCCCCCAAAGTAGGTGGTATTTCCTTAAGTGAGGAATAATACTAATTACTGTAAAGGATTACTGACAAATGTTATTGTTATCATTCAAATTCAAAAGAGATTAATACCACATGTTTTAAGGGCTGTGTAAATTTTAGACCAATATTTTCTTTTCTTACTCAAACTATAACACAGCATGACGTATTGTCTTAACAGTAGAGATTTTAAGCCTAGCATTAAGTTGATTCATCAATCAGTGGAACATTTTCTTTTCTTCAAGTTCTATGGCATGTCAAGAAAGTAATTTGTATGTAACTGTATAATTAGTTTCCCATATAGAAAAGCCAGAGAGAAACATTTATAACTTTTATTTCATTTAGGTAACAATGGAAATTTCTCTGCAGATATTCGTTCCTTCGTTTGTTAAATTCTGTTCACGTCTGAATATGAGATACTGTACTGTCTCTTTCAGCACAGCACTTGAAATCAGTAGCTTCATACATACTCATATTTAATTCTATGGCCTTGAACAAAGATATTAATGTTTTTTCTTTCATCCTCCATCTGTAGAATGTGGCTATTCATACTTAAATGCCTCTTGTGCTAATTGTACTTATTAATAGTTGTACTGATTAATAGTTAATTAATTCAAATTATTTTTGTGGACAAAAATATTCTCAACCATGCAGAGAGGAAACTGGAATTTCAATTATATTAAAAAATGTGAATTGAAAATATACTAATGTTCCAAACTGCAACAAACCCAAAGAATTTTGAAACTGCCTGAAAAGCACAAAATTTTGTTTCAAGAAGATATTTTCCATTATATCTTATAATGAAATAATTAAATAAATTGCAAAACAAAAAGTTACTTCAAAATAGGAAAAAAAAAATCCAATATCAGGGTTTTTTAAAAATGAATATCTGCTAGTCAAAAATATCGATCAACTCTTGTTTCACATATTATAATTAATCTTACATTGGTGGATCACTTTAAAGATTAAAAAAATCGGCTTCACTATTAATCCATCAACAGCTAAATGATGGGACAGTCCCAAAATTACCCAAAGGCAAAAGAGCCTCAAGACCCTTATATATACAGCTTTTTAATTCTTGAACTCCAGGTCGTATGTCCCTTGCAAATCAATTTGTATCCATCACAGTAATTATAGTATTCTTAAAAACAAATTGACTTGTGAAGTTAGTTTCCCCATAACATCCTCAGTGTCTTCAGCGACTTTTCTTTTAACAGAGAATGACAGCAGGCAGAAAAAAATACTGAGCTTCCACCTGCCCCAGTTCCCCTTCACTACAGGGACTGCAAAAAAGCCAGGATTCTATTTCCTCCTGTTTAAAGTCACATATGGAAAATACTGGAACAGGAAAATAGCAATTCATATTCTTCATCTCATTTTATCACCGCTGTTGGCATTGGGTATCATTTAATCTTTTAAAGATTTTTTTTTTAAATAGTATTCACATTAGGACTAAAAAATCCCATCCCTGTAGCAGCCATGGCCACCTGCTAACTCCAGTCTCACAGCTCCAAGGGGATTCCCTTTAGCAAAATCAAAGTGATACGTAGATAACAATCCAGTTGGGCTACTTGTAACTTGAGCAGTGCAGCCTCATCTGAATTAATCCAACTGTGAAGTAATAAGTGTGTAATCCAGGGTGAGAGACAGGTAAAACTTAAACCAGCAAGGTTGAAAGAAAGGAAGTTGACCCGCAAGAAAATGGTCAACACAGCATAGAAGAAGATACAAGGCAAAGTCTTTCTACTGTCCAGACTCCTGAATGTGGCTTTTTTCTTCTTCTTCTTCTTCTTCTTAATAAAAGGTTATCTTTCTACAGGCAGTTCATGAAACAGTGGTCAGCACATACTGTCCTACATCCCCACCTTAAGTATACTCTGTTATTCTGCTGACATCGCTGGCAAAGCCCCTCAGGTGCTGTAAACCAGTCTATGAGCCCTTAATAGATGTACAGCAATTTACACCAGTGGAAACTCTGCTCTAATGACTCTACAATGATTTATACCAGCTAAATGTCAGAACCCAGTAAAGGAAATAGAGACAAACAGTCTTGAAAGGATAGCATGAAGAAAAATGTTCTTTTTCCTTGGGCACGATAGCTAGAATAACTAAAACTAACACTGTTATACTGATTAAGGAGGCTGTTGAAGAGCCATAGGAAAACTAAAGTACCAATCAGCTTCTCATTGTTACAAGGCAACACAGACGGAGGACCTGGAGAAATTTAAACTCACACAAGAAGAATTTCTCTGCAGAATCGCTGCCGTGAGTTTGAGAGCACCTGTGCTCAGCTCAACGGCTGTCACAGCGACTGGTATAGATATTTTCCTTGGGGGTGTTCTGTAGGTCACATCATCACCGTCCAGTTATGAAATGTTCCTCCAGCACAATCATCAGCAGGTTGTTACTATCTGTGGTGGGTGAGAAAAGCTTCCCTCCTTTTTCTCTTGTTTTTTTTTTATTCTTTTCTTTATTCTTTCAGTCTAAATGTCAGAAACTGACATTCAGCCACTCCTTCCACTACTTTATCAGTGCCACAGCAAAGTAATATGTGAAAGCTCTACAGAGTAATCTGCAGCCTGGGTCCTTTTTATTACAAACAAATATTTAAGGACAGGTCTCATAACGCTTTGTCACTTGATCTCATCTGTGTTATTTCAGTAGCTTTATATAAAATGAAAAACTCTCTAGGGAATTAAATATTAAATAACATCATGTTTTTTCCACTACATTCAATAGCTTGCCTTCTCGTCCCCAAGTCATTGAGAAAAATACTTTAAATCTGATAAAAACCTGTGTAGTGTATTTTTACAAAAGTAATGTGTTTGTACGTTTTTACTCAGATATTTCACTTGGCATTATTTTGTTTTCTAGCTGGGTTGTCCTTTATAACATGGGCATATTTTAAAACAACACAGTACTTCCTGGTGGTCTAAGAAGATTCAGCGAGTCACTGCCTGCCTCTTTGCCACTTGCAATATTGCATTAGAAACAATGCAAGTTGCACAAAAGTGTGTTATACTTCCCAATTGTTCATGTGAAAAATTGCCATTAGCAGACATACTCTGTTCAGTCAACAGTGAAAGCAAGAGAACTTGTCCCCAAGAAACTATCCTGACACACCAGTTCAAGCTGTTCATGGTAAGTCAGATGAAGCACTTTTCCTCAGTGCTGTACTGAGGTTCTGCTGTCTGCTTCTGCCTGTCCTCCTGAACTCTGAGGATGCAGAATGGAGAAAAATAAACATGCATTTCTGATCATGTCAGCCTCTCCCAGTGCAGTTAAACACAGGCCCTTCTGGCTAGGAGTCATAAGCAAACTTCTGTGTGCACTGAAGTCAGCTACTAGAGACATAGGTACACTAATTCAATATATTTAAAAGCATACATTTCTTTCTTCTCTCTCCCATCTCCCCCCAACCATTAAGTAATAATTAACAGGTGGAAGTGGTACTAGTATACTGACCTCATCAACGTTCTCAAATGCATTGATGACATCATATGGCAAGCACGAGAGCAGATCAATCACAAACCACGTCTTCAAGTAATTCATGCGAATCAGCTTTGGGTCAGAGATCACCTCTCCTGCTGGCCCCACAAAGGTGGTGTGGAAATTAAGAACAATGTCTACCAAAAAAATGACATCTACAATGCTGTCTACTACTAGCCATGCCACATTGTTCTGTTTGGTTTTAAAGGAGACATTGTAAGGGACCAAAATAGCAGTGTAGAAAGTTAAAATCAAGATGATCCAGTCCCAAGTAGTCTTGAAAACACAATAATGCAAAATTATATGTGGTGGAGTCTTAGGTGCCTCTTGTTTGTACTGTGGGAGTATTTCAGAGCCCAGCTGCAGTACCTGTAGCAATAGAGATTTCAGGAGAAAAAGAAAACATGTTTAAATTTTTCAATGTTATTTTTCACATTGTAGATTCTCAAGCTCAGTACAACAGTTTGTAAAAATACATATCCATTAACTCCTTTTAACATTATCAAATCATAAGCAAGTCAGGATAAGTATTCTGTTAAACAAATCAGCCTCAGCTCAAGAAGAGTTTTGGTTTCTTTTAATGCCATTAATTATTTTTTGACACTAAGCCTAACGTGCTGGATCTCCAAGACATACCAAGAAGAGACAGCTCCTTCAGCAGTCTAAGTAGACGAGACAGATAAATGATGGGAAGGAAGGCTGTTGCAAATAGAAATCAATGGCAAAACCAGGAACACAACCACAACTTCTGAGTTCCGGTCCAGCAACTGGACCACTGGACCACATTGTTTTTCAACATTGTCTGTTTAAATCTTCACTATACTGTATCTGAAATGGTCTTACATTACAATCTATCACGAATGCACAGGCCTTTATTCCTCTTCTCTGGGCTATGCAGGACCAAAGCCCATGGATAACTATCATTAGCCTCAATAAACTCACCTTGAGCTTTAACTTTACACCGAGAGATCGGTGTCTTCACTACCTGATGGTGTACAGTCAACTTACAACGTAGTTAGGTCTGAATTCAAAAAAGTGCTACAGCAAAAGATGATCTGTCAGCATGTGTTTTAAACCCTGGACCTCAAGCTGAGCACATGCTCCAAGTCTTTTGCATAACTGAAATCTTGATCAATGCTGCCTATTTTAAGTCTACTATATAGTTCTGCACACTAGTGCAAAAAAGAGTATGACCATGTATTTAATTCTTGGGAAGTAAAGTTTCTTTTACATACCTGTGAACAAGAATGTGTTTGTTTACATCTATGGATATATACCTCTGAAACCAACACGAGAGGTCTGTCTCCAAATAAAGACAAATTTAATCTTAAAATGAAATCTACTCTGGATGAGTTATGGGTGAAAATTGAAAGGAAGATGGAGGTTTGCTTGAGTGAGATGTGTTTCACTAATGCCAAACTCAGAGAAGCTGGGAGAACTACTTACGACTACGGTTCCTTGTTCACATTTACTTACATGTAGTTCAGAGCAATAGGGAGCAGAGAAGGAAATGAAACAGCTACCTTCCCAGGGGAATGATCAGACAACATAGCTATAATAGCAGGATGTCTTCCTGTCATGCTCCTTATCTCAGCTTTTTTTCACGTCAATTATTTAGACATGGATTTTTATCTGCAGGCTTTTCTGAGTGCTTTTTATTATTCTCTTTCTGTGTGTGAACTGGTGGGCTTTCTTCCAACAGATTAAGCCAAAGGGGACAAAAGAAACAATCAGCTGCAAGAGTCCTATTTGGATAAAACAGCCTCAGATCATGTTCCCTGCTGCTTTGAACCTCACATAATCACTTACTCTTGTGCACAACAGGGGTGAGACACTGTTGCATCAGAGTCCCTTGCACACGTGTAAATGACAATGGGAGTTGCAAGCTTGCTGACTTTGAGCTCAGTGTGCTCTCCAGAAGAGAAGCAGCATGACCTATTCAGAGACCTGAGTGTTAGCACAGAGGCATCAACAGGTTTTTGGGGGTTTTGGTTTTTTGTTTAAAAAAAAAACAAACCAAAGAGGAATTATTACTTTAGTTTCATTGAGTTTCTAGAATGACAGCAAAGAGGGAAAAGGAACATTTTCCCTAAGCAGAAGCATCACAGACCAAACTAGGAGTCAAACATGTCCGCTACAGTATTAAGTACTCTGCCACTCCTGACCCTGATTCACACAGGTTCTCCATACTCAAAAAAGTTGCCTTGTGGTGAGAGAGGCTGGAAGCAGCACAGTACGGAAGCAGTTTTTTCTCTGCAGGAGGGACTGGCCAGCCAATGCAGTCCCCAGAAGTCACTGGAAGTGGCTGGAAAAAGCACAGATTGTGTTCTGAGTTACTATGTGTACTCAGAGGGCCGCTCCCTTCAGAGGCTGTTTGCAGTCCCAGCAACAAATACTAGAATGTATTTTCTCAACATAAGCTCTATCCCAAGATCAATATTGCAAATATCTCCTGCTCTCCCTTTTTGCAGCCATACCTGGATTGTTTGGAAGGCACTAAGCTACTACTGGCTTTTATGAGGATGTGCATGAGTACAGGCTCTAACACAAGATCCCAAGCCTGAAATATGCTTCACTGGGCAAGGAGAGTCCTCTGCAATATTCACTCACTGATATCAGCAAAAGCAAGCACTTTCTACCATATAGTAACATTTTTCAGTTAGTTAACTGGATTTCAGTTCTAATGAGTTCAGTTCTAATGCTGTAATTTCTTACTAGCGTGGGAAGACTGCATCACCTCTTAAATGCAGAGTGAAAATATAATTGCTTCTTTTGCAATAACATCTCCTAGCGCTTATTTTTTAGCCTTTGATACTATTTGAAAAAGTCAAACATTTTGGTAACCATTCTAATCAGCACAGGAACCTCAACCATGAAACACTGAAAAAAAAAAATTTTGTTAGTTCTTGTCACATGGATTCTTATATATACATAAGTTCTAGACTGACAATTGTATAATACACTCCATTTTGGCCACCACTCATCTCTTTGCACTCCAAGAACCTCAGGATATTTTGCATCATCTGAACTAAAGTTACTGGAAAATATACTGATGTATTCCCAAATACCTGAATAAAAGGAACAAAGGCAAGAACAATCTCTGTTTGGCAATAAAGAATGGGCTAAATTATGCTGTCTGTTATTTTGCTGTAAATAAAAAAAAATTACAGTAAAGCTGGTGGAACTGCAGGGATGTAAAACTGAACTGAATTAAGAGAAAAACAGACTTCTAGTTTCAATTCATTAAGAAAACAAACAGCTTTGCTGCTTCAGTGTTTTAAAATGTCATCACCAAGTACACAGCACTCTCCCCTAGCTTGTTTGAGATTCAAGGCACAGGAAAATAAAAGGATTGATGTCTCCTTCCTTTTTTATTCAGAAAGTAAATGTACTCTAACTCAATTAGGGATTTATTGATAAGCCTTTTGAACTTCTGTTACCACTTCGGAGTCTCTGGTTAAGCTCTACCAGTGGCTACTTACAGCATCCAGGGGCCATGGCTTTAGCCAGTCTCCACTGGAAAGAGGTGCACCAGCAGCATGGGTGTGAATCTCAAAAGGAGGGGCAGGGACAGGGCAGGAGACAGGCATGACCTAGGGATAACCATTACTCACAAGGTGGAAAAAGCCACCCGCAGCAAGCCTGAGGCATCTCCAGTCTTTTGTTTGGGTGGGATGGGGGTGACAAATTCTAGCCCTGGCTCCCTCTCACTACCTCACTAATGTACACCTTGTAAAACCACTCCCTCTTGCTGTCATTGCTAGAGAGATGAACAGTCATTTCACTCCTTGTGATGGAAGAAGGGCATTGTCCCAGCTCTACACTGCCTCTCCCAGGAATGGCAACTTGCTGCACACGTTGGCAAAGGTCTTGCACTCTCCAGGACTGCCAGTCAAGAGCTTTCAAAGGCATCAAGTTCTTCTTTTCATTGAAGGAAGAGAAAAACACCTATAACGAAGCTTAATTGTCTCAGAGAACAAGTATGTGCTTTTAGCATCAAGTACAAGAGAGCTAAGTGCTGTACAGCAGTAATGGAAGGAGGTTGACAAGGCTTAGTGTTCAGGACCTAGGTTTTGTCAGGTTGCTGCACTGGAAGTTAGGAGAGCTCTTTTCTTCACTTTTCACACCAAGTCCCACGTACAGTCTATTTCATCACCATCCTTCCAGACACACATATTGCCCCTGGGTTATCTGTTGATTAAGAGCTATAAACCCCCCTCTTTCTGCACCATATAGCAAAGCAGGGTAGATGCAAAGAGAAGTACCTCCTGCCCTATTCCAAGGTGCTCTTGCTGCACTCCAGCCTCTAGGGAGAGTGGTGCCAACCTGAGACACAAGATATGCTGAAGCAGTCAGGTGCGGTTACCCACTCGCATGAACTAACTAGATTCAAACTGCTTGTAAAGGTACTTCTGGAGAGGAGGGGAAAAAAATATATAAAAGTAATAATAAGGAAAATGTATACAACTATATAAAATTATATGCTGAGCTTCCACTTGCGCACTGCACAAATATTTCATTACTACCATTTTCTAAATAACTGAAATAGCCCTGGATTTGGAAGGCTTCCCTATTACACAGTTATACCAGAGTAAAGGAAATATTTGTTTCAGAAAGTTATTAATAAAAGTATTATTACAATTACTTACGATTCATCAGCCACTACAGTTGTATCATCTGCATTTATTACTTGTGGTAATGATGCATGATGTTTTAATAGCTCTCTAAAGCTGAAGAATATTATTTCAAGAGCAGAAATGACAGATTTCATCATGGGTTTCACAAGGCTGTTGGTTCTTTTTTAACATAACAAAATTTTTTAAAAATTATCCTAAATTTGTTAAAACTGATGAATATAGTACCAGTCAGGACTCATAAAAGTGCATCAACAAGTGGTTATAATGATTTATTTATTTTTAAAGCTGCATGACTGGGGAAAAAAATAAACAAACCACACAATGGTTTATTTGCAGCTTAATCTCTCCCTTTTGTGTTTTCAACTGCACATATTTGCTTTCTCTCACTCTCCCTTGCTTTTTTTCTCACAGGCACCCACACAAATTGCTCCCAAGCCAAGGGCTAGGTGCTAAGCCTCAACCTGAAGTAGATTTTAATGGCAGTTTTAAGTCCCTGGTAAACAAGGTTTACAGAAAAAAAAAAAAAAGGCAGAAGTTCCATTATTAAGCAGCACTGCTAAGCACCATTATAGTTTTTTTTTCTTTTGTTTCTCATAACTATTGCGTTTTAAAAATTATGACACAATCTTGTTTACTCAGAGCTGCCTGGTAAATATACTGAATACATCAGCATACACCATAGGTGCAGAGGACACAAGTACTATGCAGCGACCAGGAAGAATGGCTCCTACAATCAGCTCCTTGGTGATGAAGCCACAGAAATGTATCAATAATTTTACACTCTTACTGCAAAAAGTACTCTCTCAGTTACCTAACACCCTTTCATTAACTGTGTAATTAATTTAAGCAGTTTTCATATAACTGCTGTTAGAGAAGTCAAGTTAAATTTTTTTTTAAAAATCTACACATACTGGCAAAAGTAAGAGATTGAGGCTTAAGAGACACTGCTTGTATTATCCATGACCTGTGGGTAAAACTAAGTAGTTTGTCACTGAAACCTTCCTTAAACTAACATTTCATAAACAATAAAAGAAATTCTAAGTTCCTGTGGCAGAGTCCTGTTTTGTATTTGTACAGCACCTTGCCCCTCTCAGGTTCTATGACACAACTGGCTCCTCAGATATTAAAAAGTGCGATTAAGAACTAAGAGCAACACAAATGCTATTCCAATAAATGAAGAGGCTTCTTGAGCAAACAAGATTGATGTGAAATGCCATAGTGAGTAGGAAAAGAAAAAGGAAGCATTTTAATTTGAACTTAAGATTTCAAATAGACTACTGCAGAGATGGAAAAAAAAAAATTGAAAATACAAGGAACAGTTAGAGATCCCATGTTCAATATTACCAAGAGATCTTTCCAGAATAAGAAGCCTGGCACCCCCATATGTCTTCAAAGAAAGAGAAGTGGGCTAGGCTGTATGGTTACCCTCACTCTGCTTTTCTCTAGTGTAGTTCTATCGACTTGAGTGAAATTACAGCAGATACACAACGTACCTAACATCACAGTTGGGGCTAATGTTCTTTTTAAAATAATGGCTGCAATATTCAGTCAGCAATTAAAGAAACTCATTACAGACACGTAAACCATACACTTGCCCTTTATTATTTGTAATGAATAAACTGGCTCTGCCAGTTAAAATACTTGCAAAGACTTGTTGATCACATCATCTTGTAAGAAGTTTCAGTAATGTGTAGTCACTCAGATCCAAACTGAGGTTCACTGAGCCAAAGAGAATAAGCTCAGACCCTTTGCCTTACATTCTCTGCCTGCATTTTAGCATGAACTAAAATTCAAGGGTAGACATCTTGAAGAGATGGAAGGATTATTTGATGCTAAACCTCGAGTAAGATTAGGAGGGAGACTATTCTGGATTCCAGGACACTAAAGCAACCTCAGGGTGGACATGTGATAATCACATGGCATTCCTACTGTACAGTGTGCACAGGAAGTCTGTCCCTCTCCTGTGCTAGTAGGATCTATGTTATTTATGTACTTCCAACAGGGATCAGTTTTCCATTTTTGAGTGCATCTGTAGTAAATAATGATTAGGTAAGCTCCTGTCCATGGGAATTTCATCATCACATGTAGTAATTGTACAGGCCTAGGCAGGACTTGCTTCTTTTTTATAGAAACTAAGATGTATACAGGGTAAAATTAACAGAGCATTGACTATATAGAGACTCCATGGAACCCATCAATGGCTTACACCTCCAGCTGCACTGGAAGATTAAGAATTATTGACAAGAGTCACAGCTGCTACCATGGCATTCACAGCAAGAGGTGAAACAGGAGTGCCATGTTATATTGGTCACACTGTCATTAACACCATATCAAGACTTTCCCTAAGCTGTTTTTACACAAGGAAGACCCTGCTACCAGCCCAGGAAGCAGTTACAGGAAACTTGGGACAGTCTCTCCCCCTCGTGGTGAAAGCCCTAAAACCCTAAGTACTTCAAGAAGCCTTCTCTGCCTGGAGCTTTTCTCAAAACTTGGAGTCTATTTAAAACACAAGGTTTCATTTTCCTAATCTGTCTGCAATATTGCTTATGGCATCTTACAGCTGTTCTGTGCCCAAAACCAGTAACTCAAACACACGTTTTAACCAGTTTGTAAAGCGGTATTGGGATCCCACTGAAAAAGAACTAGACATAAATGAATGCAGAGAACAAGCATGTCGAGGATTCTCCAGAATTTCCTTCTGTGCTAGCCTGAGTTTTTCTTACCTCAAACTTACACAAGTGAATAGTCCAAGATCCTACTAAGATTGAGACTCTCAGAAGAACAGAAACTAGCAAAAAAGTATTACTTTAATAATAAAGCCAGTATAAGACGTTGCTGAGATACAGAACAGAACACTGTGATTAGGTTACATGAAGTCTTTTGGACTCCTATTTCCATTTCACTCTCACTGGACACATTTCACAGTACATGTGCCATATTCTCAGCTCCCATACTGGCACCAGGCTTCAGATTCCCAGGGCAAGGGGGACAGAGAGTGCTTGGTTCGCATAGAGAAGGCATACCCACAAAGGCTAAAAACATTTCTTTACAGTATCTCTGGGAAAAAATACGTTACCTCAGCAAGTCGCGAATGCTTGTGAACATTCTCTCCTTTCTGCACGCTGGGAGCAAGCTGCTGCAGCACGCCTCGACTGCTTGTGAGGGCACGGGTCAAGCGAGCAAACTTTCCCCAACCTTGAGAAAACAGAGCAATCTGCTTTAATGCTGACCCCAGCAGAGTATAATTTAAGCAAGTACCAGATAAAAGCAAGTCACAAAATAGGTTTCAGGGTTGGTAAAGTAATAAAACCTGTGACTGCCCTAGCTTTGTATTCAGTGGTCCTACATGAGTGCCATTACATGAACTGCGTCTTTTGTAAGGATAAATGTCCACTTTAGAATAATCTTCTGTCAAATCCAATGGGCAGATTTGGATCTCACAGCACTGCAGAAGACACTCCAGACTAATCAAGATGTAAGACTAGAATCACACACACCAAAAATTACAGTTGTCTGTAACAGAAGTGAATCTGGCTTCAGATATATCAAGCATAGATCTGGCACAGGCAGAGAAATACACATAAGATAATAAAAAGCAGGCAAAGCAAAACAAAATCATTAATTTTATCCTTTCTAAACAAAAGGAAGAAACATACAAATAGATTTTCTCAAACTCTAATAAAACACTTAGCAGATTCTGGCAGAGAAGTCACATGCTGAACTTTAATTCAGACTTTTTTACAGTCATTTCAAATACCCCTCAAAATAGAAGACCTTGAGTGACAGTCACAAGAGATAGTTACAGCTATAACCTTTATGAGCAGTACTTTGCCATAACAGAAAGCCAGTCAGAGTACACATCTGGATATTTTCGGTATGCTGAAAGGAATGTATCAATGCATTTAGTCCCAATCTTGAAAAATGTTAGCACCACCTGGGAACTGTTGAGCAGTCTCTCCTCCTACTCCAATGTAGGAGTCTCAGCACCGTGCAGATTCAGTCCCTAATGAGAACCTGGTTCTGGGAAAAGTTCCTTCATTATGGTTTTATCACCAAAATAAATGATTCTATTATCCATGACTGTTTTATGAAAAATTTCTGAAGTTTATCCTGCAAGTGACCCATGATAAGTACAGCAATATGGCTGGTTAAAATACTGCCCAGTGCTTTGAACATGACTTTGACTGACATCTCACTTTGATGGATTTTGCAGGAACATATTTGGTAATTTGAGTGGTAAGCAAAAAAAATTAAACAAATTACATGGATCTGGTATTGAACAAGATATTCCAGGGCAGACCCGAAAAGAGAGTTTAGCATTTTCTCCTTCACAAATATGCAAAACAATGCATTTTTTAAAGAGAAGGATGGAATTCATCAGACCTCTCCAAAATCAAGAATAAAATTTAATATGTTTGTCTGCCTTTCATATGTGTGTTTTAAAGCAAGTCTGTCACTGGGAATGTAATAGCCAAGTTGAGCGGAATTGGCCAATGCTTTCAGGCAGCACTCAGCAATGAGCAGACTGGGTAATTTCATCCAGGAAGCCAGATCTTTCCTGATAAACCCATGTAAGATTAGCTACTATAGTAAAGGACTGCTTCTCAGAGAAATAAATCAACATGACAGAAACTCAAATTAGGTCAGTTTGTATCTGTTACAAACCTGACCCAAGGCACGTCTTTTCTCACAATCCATTTCCATGGAAGTTGGTGGGTGCTGGTGGTTTTGTTGTGAGTAGTCTTTCTCTACCACGCATTAAGAAATCCAACTACAATTGATAAGCTAAGGCTCGAGGGCCTTACTACCTTCTGAATAGAGCCAGTAGAGGTTAAAAGAATGGTTCAGGTAGGAGAAACCATTCATAATGGCTAATCTTCAGCTGATACAAATCAGACTAGCCATTGTAAAGCCGAGACAGCAATTTACGCCAACCTAAAACTTCGCTTTCACAGAACTTGTATCTGTTTTCCTCCTGTCTTACAGGCCCCTGGGAGAAGGCTTTCCAGCACCGGTGTATTTTCGGTGATGTAAAGGGAGGCTGAGGAGACCCGGGGGGTTCGCTCCGGGAGGACACACGGAGCAGCCCCGCGGCGCTGGCCATGGTGCTGAAGCGCCGGCCGAGGCCCTGACGACAAGCGAAAAAATAAAACTGGCAAGAGTTCGAGCTTCACACAGAAACTGGGAATCTGCCTCCCTTGCCACATACACGGTGTTTTTAACCCCAGCTCACAGACAGATTCTTTTTAGTAACTAAAAAGAGAACGATGGGTCGGGTGTTTTCCTAGGAAATTCTATTCAAGACCTGAGGACAAATTTTCAATGTGTGTTTTCTTCCTGCCATCAAGTTTTCTAAGAATTGGGCTATTCAGACATAAACAGAGACAGGAGGAAAAGGAAGGACCTCATCTGAGCTTTCTCGCACAGAAGCGCTGCCAGACATCTCTGTGGCATGTTTTGTGGCTATAAATACTGAGCATCTTCAGGTACCTCACCCTCTTCCGAATAGTCATCTCATTTTGAAAGGTACAGCTTAACCCATTCCTCTATCCTCAGCATCCCCTATAAGCACCTCCCCGCCCTAAACATTGCAAATCTCATTTGTGGGTGCCTAAATAGTTACATCAGGGGAGGTGTAGGTTAGATATTATGAAAAATTTCCACACCAAAAGGGTTGTCAAAGACTAGAACAGGCTGTCCAGGGAAGTGGTTGAATTGCCATCCCTGGATGTATTTAAAAGCCATCTAGATATGGTGCTCAAGGATATGGTGTAGAAGTGGGCCTGGCAGAGATAGATAATGGTTGGACTTGATGATCTTGAATGCCTTCTCCAATCATAGTGATTCTGTAAATAGTACATGAAAGAACTGTTCCCATGAACATTAGATCTCTCACCACATACTCTGATCTGAAAATAATATAACTCTTTGTTAAAGGCAAGAGACTGTGTCAAGAGGCAGGGCTTTTGGGCTTGGCTTTTTGAACCAGTGCTGATCAGAAAATGGCAGGCTGAGAATACATGCCCTACCTCCCTCCATAAACTGGGTACAGCACATGGGAGCCCAGCTCGGACCTGCACATACCACGGTGTGACAATATGCCTAAAACCAGGCACTGAATCACTGTGCAAATGTTATAGGTGTATGAATCTTATCTTTAGCAGAACACTGTTCTCTTTGTATTGTCTTTTTTTTTTTTTTTCTGAAAAAGATAAAAATGTGGGAACTTCCCTGCAGGCTGTAGCATATGAAAAAGAAAATGAAAATGAGAAAGAATGCCAGTACTAATCCTGTTGAATGATAACTTTTCCAATACTGCTTGAAAAGACAGCAGTACCTGTTGAATTTATTGCCATTTTTCCTCCAGAAGCCTAGGGACAGACACAGCCTATAGCAAGTCTGATATTTATCCAGAGAAGACAGATCAAATAATCAACTTAAGCCACAAGAGCAAACATAAACATTAAATTCTAAGGGTCATGGAGCTGATTACATGAAGAAGATGAAGCTTTCCAAGACAAGAAACTAGGTTTCAGAAGGGTGTAAGAATATATTGATATGCTAAGACAGGGGGACCAGATGATATGGATTAGGAGTTCTCTTTCAACTCAAGCAGTTGGTATACCCATACATCCATTTTTTTTCCCTCCAGAAACAGAGAAAATATAAATTAAATTGAATCTAATGGCCCTAAGTGATTCTCATAAGGACATATACATTCTTCAAACAGATAACAGCTCACAAAGCAGACGGAATTCAGGAACCAAACACAAAGCTGGATGCCAGCCCCATGGTTGTGTTTGCTTGTACCTCTCTCTTTTATTCTAATGCATTTTTGTCATTTGCACTGATTTCAGCTGTCCTGCATTCCATGATGCTCTTTCAGTTTTCCACCATTTCACTGCAAAGACGTGAATAGAAACTGCTGCTGAAAACATCCAAGACAACAAGATGCCTATGACAGGGACAAAAGTTGTCTCCTGAGCCTTGTTTCACGGGGAAACAAGGCATTGAAATACACCTTTTGTGATGTGATGTTTAACTTGTCAAGACTTCTCTTCTTCAAGGGATGAAGCTTAATTTAACAATGCTCTTAAGCTGAAGACACCTATTTTCTGTATTTTGAGGTGAGCATGATCTCTTGATACTCAAATGGCAACATCATTTATTATTTATTTGTAGGTAGTTACTTGTTTCCTACCACTTTCATCAATTTGATCGCGATGGCTCATAAATTCAAACATTAGAAACTGTGGCAGTTACAGAACCTTTGTTATCATGTTGCTGATCCATGACTTACACAATTCCTAGAGTTAGAACATTACCATTGAAGGAGCCATTGCCTGATAGAGAGTAAGTTAATTTAGTCACGGGTCTATTGTTCACACAGAACTGTGTAAATGTGAGTAAATCAGAATCGTAGTAGTTCTTGCCTCCAATCAAACCACCTTTGTTTTCTTGCACATCAAAGATCCCTACTTACATCCATCATGCTTCTCCAGTCTTAATGCTCCTTCCCTTTGAAACTTCATTACTACAACAGTCTTATTTTTCTATCTGGACTGGGAAAGCATACCAAAGTCTCTTAATATACTCACCACTTCCCTTTCATTTGTTTCCTTTTTAAGAAAACATTTCATCTAGATGAAAGCAGAGGATAACATAATCAAAATATTTCAAACACTGGCTCTGCTCATATAAACACATCTTTAAAAACAGAACAAAAAATTAGACAGCAACAAAAACCAACAGAAACAAAAAGGAAACACTTGGAGTTTTCCCTGAATTAAGATGAAGGAGGCAATCAAAATATTTTTTGTGCAGCCTTGCTTGTGATGCAAGGGACAGCTTAGCTGCAAAATTAAATAAAGCTTCTTCTGCAGAGGAGATGATAACTGATGATTGCTACAAAGCACAGGAGATTACAATAGCTAACATGCTAACAACCATTCTCCTACATAATTCAGTGATGTTGAATTCGATCACCTTTTTGTATAAAAACAAAGTATCAAAAGCAAAAATTAGGATCCAAAGCAATTTCCAAACTTTTGTAAAGCAGCATAGATGCACCTGAATAGGTTGACATCGTATTCATACATGCAAAACCTGTTCAAGCAAATTTCTTACTAGCTTCTCAGAGTCCAGGCACAGATTCTATTTCTCTACATAAATTATTGTTTCATAAAGTGATGCATTCCACTTCATGCATTATTCTTAAACATCTCATACTTGGTGTATTATATCTCAAAGCAAAAAAGACATATAGACAAAATGCAGGAATTCCAAATATAGTATATACTCTAAAATTCAGCTAAGAAGGTGACCTATCACTCCAGAAACCAAATTTAGCTATGCTATAGCTTGATTTTGCCTACTTCTATTCAAGTAAACCTTTTTTCCCTGATTTTTCAAAGAGACAAGCACACAGGGAAGAGTGGAAAGAGGCTGTTTAAAAATATTATATCAACATCACGGACACTATTTTTAAGTTGTTTTATTTAGAATGAACTATTTTTAAAGCTGCTGCATTTAAAAGTGAATTTACTTAACTTCTACAGCAGTCATAAAATAAACAGATAAATTATCTGACTCAATTAACAAAGACTACATTTAGAAGTCTACTTTTTACATGACTTCAGAAGTATTTTTTTGTTTCATCTCCTCCAACGTCTGATATTCTTAATAAATAAATTATCATGAATGAAAAATGGTACTGGGACCTTCTACTCTCTGAGTCACCTTCAGATAAAAGATGCCTATTCATTTTTGTGTACAAGTCAAACACTTGTCATTAGAGCTCACCACTTTCACTCAAGGAGTCACTAATCATTTGCAGCTGAATAATCACACTTGCAATTGCCAGCAGGTGATAGAAAACTAAGATACACCACAGCTAAGTATGTTTAGCCTGAAGATTAGTTGCTCTTCAAGCTGATCATGTTCGTGTACTATATAACATTTTTCTCTACATAGTCATGTAGGCATTGATTTTGAAAAATACTTTATGCTATGCTACTCCGCAACTATATAAATAGCATATATGTTAATAAAATACCTGCATTTGCAGACAGCCTATAACATACTAAGTGGTCATACGCACAGGAAACTGATTTCACATATAAACACAGTAAAAGAAAAGTAGTTGATAAAAGCTGATTGAAGGTAAAAAGGAAAAATAATTGATTTAGCAATCAGTTTTCTGTTGTTTAAACAACAACTCTCTAAGTTCACAGTTTTAGGTTTTCAGATTGGGAGTTCCTTTGCATTTAGAATACAAGAAGCATTCCCACGAAAATTGCTATCCTTCAAAAGCATGCTACAAAATTCCTATGTAATGTAGTACACAGGGCAAAGAATATGCTCTCGTCAAAGCTCAGATCTGTAAGAGCAATGATTTTCAGAAGCAACTAATACAATTTTACCTTTTTTTAGATCTTCCAAAAAATGTTTTTCTCTTCCATGAATCCTAGAGGCCACTACAGACAACTGTCTGACATGCCTTTTTTCTCCCCTCACAGCGTATAGTTGCACAATGAGATCTAATATTAAAGACGTGGTCATGCATGTAAGATTCTTTAATTCTTTGACAAATCAGCTCTTCTTTTCTATGAAATCGCTCGTCTAGCCATCAAGTAACTGATAAAATATCACCTCCTGAGACACATGAACAAAATTTCAAAGCTTCTATAGGAAGTAATTTATAGAAAAAAGAAAGATGTAGGGGATAAATTAAGGATTAGAACAGAATGTGCAGTTTCATTTACATCATGTTTGCTTTGTGTATACAGCAACAGAGAACTCTTTTCCAGCATGAAATTGGTGCTACTTCATTACTTTTAGGAGATTCAGAAACAATATTTGAAGACTCATTTAGTAAACGAACCCTTCTGTACATAAAGTCCTACCACTCAGGGAAGGAATACAGAGCTGTGAAGCAGTGGCCTCTAAATATTACACCCAGTTCTTCTGTCTGTAACTTTTGTTAGACAGTTTCCATGGACCAGACAAAGAAATTGTGCTTATCGTCTTAATTCCTCTGCAAGTTGGTACACTTATATGTAGATTCAGCGCTTATATTACTTTAGATATGGAACTGCTAAAAAGTATCATGATCACTGTAAGAACATCATGATTTTGAGATCCAAATGAGATTTAAAAAAAAATAAAATAAAAAATTAACCTTCCCCTCTTTCAAAATGCTTCTCTTGAAAACAAAGAACTTAGTGTTCCCTCATGTTGAAAAACTCTTTTCACAAGAGCACGTATCACTATCACATTAAGGATCTTCTGTGAAAGCAAAGAGAAAACACATAGCTACCACCCCTGACTTAAAGTTCTGCTTTATCAGCTGACTAAATGAAGCAAGGGCCTTCAGTCCAGCAAACAAACCAGAGTCAGCTTTACTGCATCACGCTGATTTATCTTTGCTGTCAGTCCTCATCAGGACACAGAGAAGCCCACTAGGCAGGAGAAAAAAAAAAAAGAAACAAGTACCATGGACCCAACCTTTCTGACAAGATACATTTTTTTAGTTTTATTAAAGCAATGAAGAACCAAAGAAATACATTAAAAAGAGAGAGAAAAAATAATAACCCACATAGCCTGGAAGGGGGTATGTTTGTCAAGGTTGTATTTCCTTCTTCATGGTAACAGGTGTTTCCACTTTGAGAGACTATGTTTTTAAAGAATAACATTTTGAGCATAAATGTAAATCAGTTCACCTTCACAGCACGTTTCCTGTTTAATTTAATACTACAAATATTATTAAATACTACAAAAATGCAAACAACAGGAGAACTTGCGTCTTTTTTACCCCAGAGTAACGCAAGTCTCTGTAATACTTCATATGGGTACAAAAGGTCTATTTCTGACAGGATCTGAACCTGAGTGCAAACTTATGCTGCTGTCACAGTCCAGTTTGCTTCCAGATTTTCAGCAAAGGGTTAACAGTGAAACACAGCAATTCTGCTTCACTCATCAGGACAGCTTAAACCTGATTCTACTTAGGATGATGGGAATCTCTTCACATACGTTAAAGGAAACTAGTTCAGAACTTTAATATAAGGAAGCTCATAACATATTTGTAGGTAACATCAAGCCGAGCAGAATGGAATTATTCAGATCTTTGCTAGACTCAGACAGAGTTAAATCCTCCATTTCTGCACAGTGTCATGCACAATTTGTCCAGGGCCCAAGATCCTTCCCTTTCCTCTGATATCAGAGAGGCTGTTTAGCAACATTGTGACTCCTCGAAGGCTATGTTGGAGTGTGGATTATAACAAATTCAGAAGGAAGAGCAGCACCTATTTGCTAAGTAAACTCTGCTTCCTGAAGCACTTGAGGGTTTCATTAGCAATGACCCTTTTCAGCGCAGGCCAGAGCCAATTCGCTTAAGAAACCAGCAACCATTCCTTGCACGAATGCAGTCCCTGGTGGCATAGCTACAAGCTATTTTAACATCTAGTTCTTTGGCTTTGGTATTTAAAGGACTTCAGCTCTTTTAGGACAAGGGCAAACAAAACAGAAGCAGCATAAATATATAATTGTGAAAAAGACAAACCTTTACATGAATCATCCTCAATGGGCTGCTTGAAAGCCGTTATGTCATTGAAAGTGCAAAGAAATAAAACCACTTTATCCTGCTCGTTTCTGATCGGAGCGATTTTCACAAAGAACCAGACAGGTGTTCCTGGAAACAAACATATCAAAAAGTTGGTCAGTGGTAGGCACAACAGTAAATGTGCTAGTTTAGATGTTTACACTTCAAAATCAGCCATCTGTAAATGTTACTTTATTGTTGGGGTTTTTGCAAACATCTGTTAGGGAAAAAATGACAAAGCAGCTGACAAGAGTGTTAGTTAAGTTCTTTGCCTCTGATTAGCTTTTTAATCTTCAGGAATCACTCGCTATTTCTGGGCTTCATCTACAAAGTGAATACTTGAACTTATGACATGCTTTGGGATCCCTTGAAAGAATAGTCCCGTGTACATGCAAAAGGTGCACCCAACGGAATCTTGCTGGTTCTGTGCAGTACGTGAGAATGGGCCAACTGTGCCTAGACCATGACCATAATGCAGAGTCTTAACTCAAGCGCATGATCAGTTTTGGTTGACCTTATACTTCTCTGCAAACAGGGAGCACCTAACAATGACATCAGCCTATGTCTAGCTTCAAGAGCCAGGCTCTGGGAGCTCTGGTCTAGCCTGTAAATCCTCCCTTGCCAGGCAAATCCTTTGCAAGCTGACTCTCAGCATGCTCACAACCACTCTAGTGTCGACTCCACTGAAATCAGGAGAGAAAAAGCCGTCAGGACCAGATCATAGGCTGTGTGTGGAAGTAAGCTGAACTCCGTAAAACTGTACTTTTCTAATTACTGCAGTAGATAAACTAATAATGAAAATTGCTTCAGAGATTTGAGGCTGCACATTACAAAAAAAGATGATCCCAGATAATGACTCTTCAGATGCTGCTGTCAATTTTCCTTGACATCTATCCACACAGATCACCTTGAGGAGAGAAATTGTCAGTCAGCCAAGCCTTTCTCATTTCTGGCAGTTCTGCTGAGGTTGCTGAGAAGACCCTAGTGATAGCAATGAAGTTCCACGTAACAAGATGGTCTCTACCACTTTCATTTCAGCCATCACACTGATTTTAGTGATATTTGAGTATAAGTTGATTGGGGGGCTCAGAACAAAGCAGTTGGCTCCTGTATGTCCTACGTGGCCTGCCTGAAAGAATTATGTTTTTAGTTTGCAGTCGTAACTTTGGTCATAAAACTCCATCTCCAACTGTGAGTTACGTGGTAATCAGGAGACTCGAGGGTCACCAGGCCTGGGCCTGCAGGGAGATTTGTACATGAGTTTTCAGACTGCCCCTACACCTTCAACAGTGATGAAAAATCTCACCAGTGCTTTTGCAGGTATAAGAAGTAAGAGCCAAAGAGAGGATTCAGGCATGCTTGCTGTGAGCAACATTTCTCATGAGTGTTCCTTGTGAGCTACATTTGGAGAGAAGGGTCTACATATCAGGGGCCAACATAAGATGTAAAAATCAGCAGGTTTTTGACCATCTGAGGAAGCCAGAATAAACAGCACCACATGTAATTTTTGTCACTGATGCAGCAAAGCTCATTTTAGAAAGGGTGATCTTAGAAGGCTATTATTTTCCTTTCTCAATCACAGGACCCTCCTCTAGGCTAAGTATCAGATTGTCTTTCACCTGAATTGCTCAGTATTCTAATGCAAGTACTACAATGACTAGTTCTAACAAGGGCCACTTGTGCTTCCTGACTGCGAAGGGTCACAAGAAGACCTCAGGCAGTTCACATGTTACTGTTCAGCAAAGCAAGAAAAGGCAGCTTTTTATCCAGCTATGTTAATACAACAGAGGTTGCTGCTACCAGTGCCTCACCTGACTGTCTCCCAGCCTCTATGCTTAACAATCTTTCCTGGCTACAGAAAGCCAGAGCATCTCCAAGACCCATGGACAACTTCCATAAATGAAGTTCAATTCCTAAGGCTCCCACTGTGCCTTGCATAGCACAGGCAGTTTCAAACCCTGGCTGAGATTCCATACCATATGCACAGCCACCTCTATAAACAGCAGGGTATATGATGCATGGAGGCCTCTGCTCAAAAAGCAGAGAAATCCAGATGGAACCACTGATGGCCATTTCTGCAGCATGCCTGCATGGCAGAAATTATTCAGAGGTCAACATATAGATATTTACATTTTTAAAAAAAGATTTAGCATTCCTGAACAACCTCCTCCAATGAAGTATGAGCAAACAAAGATGCTAAATGAAAGAAAAGATTCAGTGAAGTATCTGTGCCAGTAAAATCACCACCAACCTGCTAATGAGCTTAGAAGACACTGCCATAAAGCCGCCAACAGCAACTTTCAAGACAGTAATACCCTTTACACTGCCCTTTGTCAGGAGCTCCCAAAACTCCCTATATCTGTTTCTCCTTGCCTACTCATTTTTGCCATCTTCACATGTGAACTATTCTGAGGCTGATCAAATCCCTATCTTGTTTTTACACAGAGTCCTTGCTGACTAATTGCTTTTTATTTTACCCACTTCAACATCCTTCACTAACACTGCAACTTTTTAATTAGCCAGGATCTCCATCTACAGCTTTGCTTTTTGATCTTCATCTACATGCACTTGCACTTCTGATTAGGGGTTTTTTTTTTTCCCCTCCCCCAAACCACTTTGTATTGTTTTGCTGCTTCAAGCTACAGCCATTCTGCTATGGGCTGCTCCTAATATTAACCTTCACAGCATTGAAGCTGAATTACACACTTAGCTTCATCTCTGCCTCTCACAGCTATAAAAAAAACTTATTACCCTGTTTTTGAAGATGCTGTACACATTACAGAAACAGAAAGGATGCAATTCACCCTCTTACTCCAGCTATTTGTCAGATGCATGCTGTCATCTTCTCTTTATGATGATGGTATGATATGCTGTTGCCAGATTTTCTCTAACATGTTCTGAAGGTAGCAAGAGGAAAGTCTTTTCCCAATAACCTGTAGAAGGCTGCGGTAGGGCAAGGAACTTATAGCAATCATCAGGGTTCTTACTTTCTGACTCCCTTGACTCCCACTGCTATGCTGCATTATTTATAGTAAAAAGGGAAACAATACACTTTTTACCTAGAACCAAGTGTAGATCTTAGTGATGTGCCCCACAGGCAACAAGAAAGAGCCAGATACCCTCAATAGCTACAAGTGGGTGATTTTGATGACTGTTACTGTTCAGGTACTCTTATCATTTCCAGAATGTCAGTATTCCAGGGAAGAACATAAAATCAAGGTGGCACACATAGTCTACATAAATCATTTTCCAGTTTTGTACCTATACAGTAACACAGCAACAGCAGAAATAAGTAGATGGAAAATTCCACCAGGTTATGTATCTGCCTCCTCAACATTATTCAGTATTTTTCCCTGCAGTGTGTTTCCCACCATCTTGTCAGTCTCCTTTGTGAATAGGAAACAAGTGAATATAAAAATACAGTCACAAAGTGAGTGCTCAGAGTGCTGGATTACATGGGTCTTCCACAATGCTCTGCAACCAGGAGCTCATTCACGGCAGAACTGGGATCTGAACTGTGGGAACACACCAAAAGGCTCAGCCAAGATGTGGCAGTGCTCAGCTTTTTTCTTGCATACTGGTTTAATTATCAGAAGAATTTTACTTTTTAAACATTAAACAGTTTATTTAACTATTAAACAGGAAAGCTCAAAGTATAAACCGCTTATAAATCAGGTCGGAAACTAGAATTTCAATCTCCTACAGGCAGCCGTCATACTCTTGGTGTCAAAGCGGATGTCCCTGCTCAGCCAGACAATCACTACTGGCAAGAAGCACAAAGAGGGCCATTTTAATGAAAAAATCTGATTTTCACATTCAGCCTATGGGTTATTCAGGCAGTGAAACCGCAGCATGTTTCAGAACTCTCACAGCAAAACAAGTGTAACTTCCCCGTATGCCCCCAGTCTGCATTGATGTACAGCCACACAGAAACTGTTTACCAGTGTTTCCAACAATACATCTACTTTCATTTACATTTTGTGTTCAGTCCTGGCAAGTTCTCTCACTGGTGAAGTTCAATGATAATGCCAATGCACAAACAAAGAAGTAAACACTCGTGAGCCATGTTGGCTTCTGTTAGATTCGGAATCAACAGTGAAAGAATCCAGAGTTTGTCTAATGGCATACGACCAATCCTGCTAGAAAAGGGAATGTCACTTCAAAGCTGGTAGAGAAGCAGTGCGAACAGCTGGGAAGAAATGAAAGTCTACCATGAACTTCTGACAGTAGCTGTAGGACCAGCCTGTCTCATGGTACCAAAGCTATATAGCAAATCCCAGAATTAACAGATGCAGCTCTTAATAGTCCCCACTGACCTGAGCACAGTACTTACGGTGTTGCCTTAAAGGCAAGACAATTTTAAGAGCTGTGATTCAAGTCCCAAGTCTTCTCCAGATTAATACACAGTAAATGTCTCCACATCGTCTAATTTCCCATCTGTAACACAAATACTACAGTCTCTTCCCTCTCCTTTTTTCCAATTCTGTGTATTTCAACAGTAGTACATTCAGCCCCTTGCTGAGCAAGAACACTAGCATTTAACATGCTATTTAACTTTGGTTGAGGTCCTTCAGAAACTCTCACAGTATCTAAGTGAATGAGATGTTAAGGGTCTATTCCAGCTTCTCCCCCTGAGCATACTGATAACCCCTCCTTCATTTTTCCCACCTATCAAAAAAATAGGCTATAATGAATATCAAAATCACTGTCTAAATATGCTCTTTCCCCATACCTTGAACCATTTAACCAAAGATGTCACCTGCTCTTCCAAACCGAAAAAAGCACCTTGTTTTAATTTAACTGCAATACGCATTCTTTCTTTTCACAAAGCAAAACAATATTCTTTTACAAATACAATAAAAAAAACTGCTTTGACAATTCACCTGACATCTTTGCTGCCCTTACTGAACGGGGCAAGTTTTCTCAAAGCAGCACAGCCTCTGCATTGCTTGATAATGTCTCAGTCATCAGACAGGTATTGCCCTGAAGGTAAACAGTCAGGCAGTATGGAAATTAAAAGGACAGAAGGATGTGCTGTGTTTCCACCAATTCCTACAAGCAGCAATGCAGACAGCAGGACTTCAGTTATGTAAACAGCATGTCTGACCATGACAGTCACTCCTTTCGGGGTTTCACTTATGCCCAGGTCCTCAGGCTGAGATTGTTTCTCTTTATCCCACACAGATGGGACAGTTTGTCCAATGTCAAATTAGCAAACCAGCCAATGCTGTGCGATCAGAAAGAGTTAGGCAAGCCACTATACCCACACAAATTTTAATTAAGAGCACAGAGGAGCCTGTGACATTTCAACAAGCAAGACAAAGAGGAAAAGTCTTCCTATGGACTCTACCTTCTAGCAGAGAGTGTGCACTGGACGAGAACGAACCAACTCAGTATGGAACTCACCACTCTGTGCCAATACTAATAGACCTTAAAATACATTTCCAGCACTTTAAAAGCTGCTACCTTCATGTCTTCCACACCTGGTGCTGCTATGCTCTGGCAGCTAATGCTTCTAAAGGTCAGATCTTTACATGCTAAGATAAGGAAAAATCAATTTCAGCCCCCAAAGATGGAATCACTTCACACACCAGTTATCCTATGACACTGGAACAACACAATAGAAAAAGGGTTCAACACACAATCTTGCACTGCAGCAGTGTTGATTTCATTTACCTCATTCTGAGTTTTATGAAGAACAGAAACCAAGTATAAGGAAGGGGAAGATACAGGGAAGCCTTGAAATATTTTTTCCATTTACTTCAGGTACAACATTTAAGGACGACTACTGGGAAGTCTTACTGTTCTGTGATTGCTGAGGAGATGACAGGAGGTCGTGCTTGCCAACACATTTGAAGTTGACAAGATCAATGGGAACTATTAGTTTTATGAATCCAAAATGCCTAGATCTGACCTCGCTGAAGGTATCTGAACTCGGGCAGATGTATTTCACAGAAAAGGAGATGCAGATGTGCATACTGCTTAACAAATATGGAGCTAGACTTCATTGGGATGCTCAGGGGATACATGCCACTTTACTCCAACACCCTGGTTCTTTCCTGCTTCTGGTCCCATACAATGATTTGGTTTAGCAAAGGTTTGCATCTGGAGACACTAGAGGCACAGCACACACAAACAAAAACGGTTCTAAATTGTTTTAACCAATAAGTTATGTGAAATTCTCCCTTGTGGTGAGCAAACACAGGTCTACCACCCTGAAGCTAATTTTGCTCTCTATGAATTAGGATGGGGTTGTTTGTCTGCTTTTAACCTCTGTATAAAGCACTGGTCCCAAAGATAAATGCAAGTAGAATTTGCTAAATCACTATTTGGGGCTTATTTGTCATTTTTTTGACATCTAAAAGCCTTCTGTGAGGGAATGGCACATCTGTTTAAAAAAAAAAATCAAAGGAAACAAAACGAAAAGCCCCACACAAATATTTATGGTATTAAATTTGTTAAACATTTAAGCACCCAGAAAACCAGGGAAGTGAACCCCAGCACAAACTGAAAGTGAAGCCCAGCCTTTGGGACTCTCACCATAATGTATTTACTCAGACAAGAGCTACTGCTTATCCAAACCACTTTGCAGTGTGCAAAATAATTACCTACAGCCAACTCTTTGGCTGCTGCCTTTCCACTGGCTCCATCTGTAGAAAAACTCTTGAGAAGTTTGAGTTCTCAAGTTCTTTTTGAGAAGAAAAAAGGTATCTTATCACTCTCTGTGGCACAGCAATGGGAATGTCTTTGCTCAGACAGGGGACACTTGAAGATTCTTTATATTTCTTCACGCATTTTAGTTTTGAAGAGTCCAGCCCACTTCAGATATTCTTCCACTGAAGCAGATCAAGTACTGCATAGAAAAGGGGGTTAAATTTCAAATGGGCACCACCTCTTCAGAGGCAGACAGAAGCAAGCAAATTTATGTTCGTACAAAATATTTGTATCGGTAATAATGGAAGCAAGTGCATCTACAAGAAGCCTGCTTTTGCACTGATTGTAACCAAGACATATGTTGTAGATGGAAAACTAGGCAATGACAGACTGAGTTTAATTTATTCAGTCATTTTAATTTATGAGGCTGATCATAAAGTGTAAAAATTTAACAAATGGCAGTCAAAGTCTCATAAGAAGTTAGATGTTTAAGCTGCATAGGTTCAGATAAGCTAGGATATTACTAAGACTAGATACAAAATGTTTTCTAATACATTAGGCCATTTCCTTCCTTGGTGTGAGCTAGTATAACTCCACTGATTTCAGTGAGACTTAGCAACGTTTTGATTTTCCCACACAAAAATAAACAATACTTCCATCATCACTGGACACACACATCTAATCAAACAACGGAACTGAAGCTCTCACATGAAATTTCTGTCAACCTGTCTGTTGTCATTTTGCAGTCCAGATTAAAGAAAGCTTTCACTTGCTCTCCTTCCAGGTACGACCATGACTCCGCACTGAATGCAACAGGATGGCATCAGAGCAACAGTGACAAAAATCTGGTGGCTGTGCACCTGCTTGCTCCAATTGCTTCCAATTATCCTGAAAGAGCTCTGCATTTCTAAGAAGCAATTATTCCAGAGAACAACAATGACCATCACGTATCTGCTAAGTAATCAAGGGCCTAGTCCAAAGAACCATCAAATCTCTATCACATCTTAACTTCATCCTTCATCTTAACTTCACATCTTAACTTCATCCTCCCCCTGAAAAGAGGGAGGATACTCACTTTTGGAAGGAGGGAGTGCTGGACAGAGAACAGGGAAGCCAGGATAGACAGTATCCATAAATATAAATATGATTAAGGCCAAAAAATGTATCATCATTCTAAATATTACAGCCTATGTGGTTTCCAGAGTTGCAATGAAGCTGCTGGATATACTGTACCTATCAACATCTGGATGGGGTATTCTCATCAGACTGCCATGTGAAAACAAAAAGCCTACCACTTCCAGTAACGTTATTAAATGTCCCAATCTATTGTTGACATTTCTGGTGTAAGATCAGGACATATCATTATTTGGAGAAAGAGAGACATGATTGCTGCTCATAAAGATACAAGATGAAGATTGACCTGCACTAGCAACATCATAGTTAACGTGAAACTCCTGCACTGTTTTCCTTTTTTTCCCCCCTGAAAGGACAGAAATTGTATAAGATAAGCTAGTGTTAAAACAGCTAGAAGTACATTAAATGTGCAGGCTGTGGAAAATGTACCGATTACCGAACAACACAAAAATGGAAGAAAAACTTGCTATTTGTCATGACTGTTAGTTTATAGGGAGGGAGTGGACATGTAAATAACAACAAAAACTATTTCCTGTCTCATTTACTGGCTAATTAGAAGAAAAATAGAATGAGGGAAGAGTAGCAAGACAAATAAACAAAGAACGGGGTGGGGGGGTGAGGGGGAAGATGACTAGCAAAATTCAAAGCCCTTTCCAAAACCTTCAAACAGAGTAGGTAGAATTCAATCATGTTCATTGCACAAGCAGGCAACTACTATAGTTGCAGGCAGAGGTAAGGTGACCACAAAGGCAAGACCACTTAGCAGACTAGGTGCTAAGTGGCTGGTAAACAACAGAGTGTTTTTCTATGATGTCACTTATTCTGAGAAAAAGCTCCAGGATGTCCCGTTTTTGGTATTTTTCAGTTGCAACTTTCTAGTGTTATTAGTCAATCTCTCTAACAGTACTTAATGTACCTCTAAAGCTACGGATCCAACAAACAGAAGAGCACCGAGTTTTGTTAAAACTTAAAAGCAAACTCTGTGCTTTCCTTTTTCCCATGCCTGTGACGCTCTGTGCACACAGCAGAACCATCGCAGCTCTGCTTTTTGGCATGTCGCACAACACCGCTTCTGCACAGCTGGACTTTCTTCCAGGCCGCCTCTCCTCAGAGAAGTGCACAGCAGGGCAGGAAACATTCCTCGCTCCACAGTTACCTTGCTTTATTTTTGCATAAAAGACAGAGAGGCCCCAGGCTTTACTACAGGCCATATGCTGCAGCAATGACGGAAGAGTAGCTGCATAGCCCCTTGGTGCCAAATCTCTGTTAACTAAGAGAGAATTCCAGACCCTCCTAGATCCCATGACTGCAGCTTATTTATTTACTTGGCTTCAGATGCAGAGATGTGAGCTGCATATGGTCCCTATGGCCACTAACTGAGCAAGGAACAGAAATCAGCTTTCAGAAACAGGTAAGCATTGGAGACAGGTAATACTGGAAGGAAAGAAGCACAAAGCACGGCCATTCAGATAGCACATACAGCTTTTCAAATCAGTTGGACCAGCAAAGCTGTGCTCCACAAGAGCCCTGAGCAATGGCACCATGTCAGAGGTCACAATGCTTTGAATAGGCTAAAAAGAGAAAAAAAAGGACTAGAAGAAATATGAAGCAAAAATCCCTCAAGAATATTTTTTCTTTCTTAACTATAACAAAAAATTCCGTGTATTTTGGCACCACCACCTCTTAGAAGAACCGATTAATTCTGATAAAAAACGAGCAGCTTCACACATCCACAGATCAGCACTAGCATATGTAAGTATTATCTTTCAGCTTTTGTGAAGTGCCTGTCATTTGCTCACAGAGCTCCATCAGTACTGGCTGGTCATTTCAACAGAAATAACAATGATTCACACATAGATAGATTGGATAACCTTTCCCCAGAAAACTGGTCTACCAAGAAACAAAGCAGCAATGAGGTTAGCTGTCAAAAATTGCATGATGGCAGTTTAGAGTGGTTAAAGTCTCTCATGCCTACTAATGCAGAACTGATCAAATTGATCACCACAGTTGTAAGGGGAAGGAGCTGTTAGAAGGATGCTTCTGCAAAGTACCCTCCCCTGTATGCAGGCACTACCTGTTCATGATGAGAAGGCAAAATTGTTAAGAGCAAAGTTAGCTATATAATGTAGACTTTCGGCTTAACATTTGGCCAGGCTAAAGACCTCAATGTATTTACACTTCAGATGACATTAAGTAGATGAAAATAACTGTGCCATGACATAGTCCACACTAGATAGGGCAACAAGTTTTGGGCAAGTAGCTGACTTGCTGACGTGTGCAATTACAGATAGACTGAAAGTCCTAGGGAAAAAAAAAAATCATATCCCAATTAAGGAATTTTGGTCCAAAACAAAAGACAGTTTCATCTGAAAACATCGGAAGTAGTTCAGCTTCTACAATAAAAGATGGATTCTTTTTATTCTGAAACTACACCTAAATACTGGCTTTGCGATATCAAATTTTTAAGAATTGAAAAATTATGTTCTCTGTAATGGAAACCACTTGCACAAACCTAGCTTTTGTATTATCATTGCTGATGGAATCTTGAGTGTCGTCTTAAAGCATCACACACAAATTGCTCTAAATGTCAGAACAAATTAGAGAGCTTCCTCTGCCTCCCTGAGTAACTTTCATCCCTAATGTTCTCATTTCTCCCTTGTAGGTCAACTGGTAGAACTGGGGCTTATTTAGCTCTAGATAAAGCATGGTTCTCCAGGCTGACATACTTGCAGTTTACACTACAATGTAAAACAACGTTACATACCTACGTTAACAAACAAACCAACTACTTACTGTTCTTCTTGTACATCAAAATTTCGAATGAGTTCATCTCATAGTTCTCAAATGTTTGCCGGACCTTGTCAATTGTATCTTTATCTGTCAGCTCTCCATACATAAAACTGCAAATAAAGCAAGAAATTTAAGTCAGATACTAGACATAGACACAAAGGCATTTGTTTACAGTGTGAAAAGGACCTATTTAGAAAAAGCCCGTCTTTGATTTTATTTCACCTGGAAAGCATATTTGACAGATGCAGCCCCAGGAGATGAAAGACAAAACTGGAATAAACAGATTACTTTCCTCCTCAAGCACCAACCACAACACTACAAGCTATCTAGCAGAAAATAAATCTGTTCTCAAATACCTGCAGGTGCTGCTTTTTTGCATAACTTCTGCTCTGTGATATCCTGATAGCTTGCAAAATCCATCGTTGCTGTAGACAATGGGCCAATCCACTATCTGGGCATTACCCAAGACAAAATTAGTATCTGTTTGAAAGAACACATCAGTTAGACATTAGACAAGGCTATGGTAGTATTAGAGGAAATGCTCATTTCAGGACAGAATCCGGATTGCTTCAGTCCCTGCAGTTTTTCCCAGATACTATTCCCACTGCAGTCAATAGGATTATTCCTGGTTCTAAGTAAATTCTTATTTAAAGAAAAAAAAACATTAACTACTCGTGCAAATCTTAAGAGGATGGTTTTATGCAAATGAAACACATGACAGTTAAGCAGGTAAAACTCATCTCTTGACTGAGGACACATTCACCAAACTCTTCCCCTCTGTGCCACATGCACTGACCCACCATGACACTCAGTTTGAACGTGAAGCCTCTTACACGTGAACAAAACAGCACATGAGCAATATTTCTCCCCTCTGAATGTAGACACAGTGGCTCCTCTCAATATCGCCTTCACTGCTGGCCACACAAGCTTAAATACTTCTTGTGTGACGCATACGGCACAGCACTCCAAACTAGACACCAGACAACCAGGGTTACTACTTACGCCAGTAAAAAGAACTTTTTATTTGCTCTACAAGCCAGAAAGAGTTTCAATCAGTAAGAAAAAAAACTGAGCAGGACTCATGCCTCCCTTCTCACTGGATCAATGTGTGCTACTTTTTTTATGATTGCTATCTCATTCAGATCATGAACGTGCTCAATGCTGGGCCCAGATCTTGCTTTTCTCTGCTGCTTTGGCTCTTGTGCAGTCAACTAACCACACCTACGCCAAGGCAGGCGGCAGTGCTGCTGCTGCTGCTGCTTGGGCGATGGCGAGCAGGAGGAGATGGTGGCTTCTTTCACATCTTTAAAGACCCCCTGTCTTTTGAAAGAAAGTCTAGGCAGCAACCTGAGATTAAGAGGCGCTCATATTTAAGGGGAGTCTTTAAGGGAAGCCCACTATGCTGTCTACTTTTCAGCATCTACTCCCAACTACCCAAACATACCTAGCTGCCATTAATGCTTCCTGCAATCAAGAGACACAAACAAGACATTTCACCTATTAATTGCAAAGAGTTCTGTTTATTTTAACTTTCCTTTTCAAAATCTTTTGTCCCATTGCAAACTTCAAGTGGGTTTAAATAAAACATTCCTGTAGCTATCTAAATCCATTGCCCAATCCCATGAATATGATTAAGTGTATCTTTATACACTCTTTAGAATGAAATACACCCGTAGTATAACTTCAGGACATTTTAACTGCTTTGTTTCTCACAGCCTCCTTTAAATACCATGGTTTTTGCTAGGCTGAAGCATTTTGTTCCAAAAACAATACATGTCTTTTACCCCTTCCTATGAATAAGTAATCCAAGTCATTTCTCATTGCTAAAGCAAGTGCTTTTGAGTGTCTGTTATAAACACTACACTGTGCCGTGTTAGGATATTTTTAAATTTTCATCAGGAAGTACAAAAAAATGACAAAAAAATATGCAAATACAAATGTTAGGCCAGGTTCTGCCCTGATCTGAGTGGTGTTACTTCTTGCATGCTTGCTTTCTCACTGTCTCTCCTTCCCAAAAGGTAACTTACTCTTCTCTCCACTTCCTCAAGAGCTCCATGAAGATCTTCTATTAAGTAGTGGCCTTCCTTCCACACTGAAACTTCAATATTGTCCTCAGAAAAATAATATCTTTTTTTCTTTAATTAAAAGCTATATGTGGCACTTTGAACATAACTGTGCTAATCCACTTTTTATCTAGCCTTGCAATGCTTCTGTGAGGTATGACAATGCTCTTATTCCCTTTTTACAGGTAAAAACAAAGCACTAAGACCACAAGAGGATTTAAGCACCAAAAGCTGAGACTGCTACAGCCTAGCTTCTAGATGCTCAGCTCTCAAAGACTTGGGAGCTCGAAGCTCAATATGTGGTGTTGGTGAAATAGAACCGAAAAACACTAGCACAGTAAGTAGATACTTGCCCAAGTTAAACTATAGAAAACAATGAAAAAATGAGATATTTTAAGGTTGGGTTTTTTCCCCTTTCCTATATTACTTACAATACCTAATATTTTAACAGACAATATCCAAGATCCTTTGCATTAGTGCAGGAGGTAAAATCACATTCCCACTTGCTTACCTTTCGGCCCAATGAAGCCTGATTTTTTTTTTTTTTTTTATTGGCAGTTTCCAAAGAATGCTTAGAGAACATGCACATATTTCCCTCCCTGCTGACAGCCTAGAAGTTTGGGTGTTCTCCTACAAGGCGTGGGGCTACCTGAGAGCAATGAAAGCTCAGCCTTGATTTTAACTCCTGAATGACTGTTTTAATTATCAAGCTACCAAAGACAAGAAATGCCAACATCCTCACCATATGAGTTTCTAAGTTGGTGTGACTTGGCTGTTGTATTTTATGCACCCCTATTAGGCAATCCTGTTAGTCTACATTGGGTGAGCCTCTCTGGGAGGTGGAGGTAGAATCCTTCATCAGACAGTCCAAGTTGAGTTTAGTTGCGAGTTACAATCAACCTGAAACATATTTATGTAGCTGCCAAGCTTTAAAGGCAAAAACCTGGGCACCTATTAATTCAAAGAGCAAGTCAGAGGCTTTGGTGATCCCACAGTGTTGTGTGTCTCACTTCTTGCTAGTTCCCACTTCATGTATCTTCACCCTTCTTTAATCCAGGCTTTACATAGCTTACAAACACACAGAAAGTAAATACTGAAACTGGACTCATTCTCTGGAGCCAACACCACACCCATGACTCACCTCTGGGCTTGCTCCTCCAGCTCCATTGCCATACTTTTTTAGCACTTGCCCTGGGGTGATCCCTAGATCCAAAAAAATGCCTTGCAGGGGCCAGTACTTCAGAACTCCCTAGACAGCTGAAAGCCTGCAGTGGAGCCATTGACATCTGTGAGCACAAGAGCCAGGCAGCTGAGAGAAGCTGTAGTGTAGCACCATTCAAACTGCCAGGCCAGAAATGAAGTTTCCAACCCACCACTCTTTGCCAACTTTCTTTGGGAGGTTATCAGGCTCGGGATGATCAGTTTCGTTGTTCCTGATTCTGTTGCAAAGGGACAGATGATCTGCATTTGTGGTTTCCAAACTTTTTGTATCTACCTTTTTTTTAAAAAAAAAAACCAAAAACTTGCTGTGGCCTCAGAGCCCACAGAGTGGGAGCCCGAGCATCTGCAAAGAAAGGGTCTTGGAGACAAACAGGAACTTCTTTCCAGTTACTCACTCCTCTTTTCAGATCTCTTTAAAGACAAGACAATGACACAACAGTGGTTCTGTGCCTACGTGGAGAAAACACCTGCATTGCTTCAGGAGGAGTGTCTCCAACAATGGTGTTTTGCCTGTGTGAACACTAGCAAGACACAGCATAAAATAACGACTCCCACTTACAACTCCCCTGCATAGTCTATTCTGACAGATAACCTGGAGGTAGAAGGGCTGTTCTCATCGCTATCATTTACATTCAATTGCATTGACATCCCTGACAATGTTCTGCTTGGAGACAGCTCATAATATGTTAAACAATTGCTCCTAACATAAGAAAATATTAAATAACATCCACTGAGGCAAATAATTGCCTCTCCATCTACAGGGACATAGGGTCCCAGAGGCCAAGAAACAGCTGTGACTTTGTTGCACAACAAGAACAATGGATGCTCTAGTGAACTCTTGGAGCATCACAGGCCAAAGCCTCCTGGGGACTCACAAGTGGGTCAATGAGGCCAGGAAAAGAGTTGGTTAGAGGAAGACCATAAAGGAATCCACTGCTAAACTATTTTCAAAAACAAGGGGTAAAATGTATATGTGATAGCTGCAGTACTCAAACTATTCAATGACTTGAGGCACCTCTTTGAAAGGACTCAAAGGACTCCCTTACCAGGAAACCAATTTCTATCTCAATGTCAAATGCATTAGCAGTATTGCCTGGCCAAGGAAAAGCTGTAAACGTCATTGGCCCTTCTTACCAGCTCCAGAAACTAAGCTAGGAACTGGAGAGGGTGGGCTCACATAAAAGAAGACCTGGGGTTCTGGCTTGTGCTGCATTTGGCACAGTCTGAGCAAGACCACTGGGAGGCACAGAAATATGTAGAAGTGCAGCATAGAGCACATCATGTTGCAGAAACACAAGTAAGAATTGTAGCATCTCAAAGGCAGAGCAATTACTGCCAGGGTGGGCATCTGCGATGAGGGTCTGCAGCACTGGTTACTTTGTGAAGTGCCCCACTTCATACTTCCCAGCTTGCGTTTTCCACAAGTCAGTTCTGTTTGCTGCAGTATATCCACATCAGGCTTTACACATTCAAACATCAGACCTGTTTTATCACTTTAAACTAGACACAGCTGCTTTAAAGCAACCAGAAAAACATTTTAACTCCTTCCAAAATGTAAGAATGGATTTTGCTCAGTCACTGAAACCAGGGCTTTTCCCCACTCACAAAATACACCACCACAGAACAATCAGAAAATTTATAAATAATAGCAATCCTTTAACAACAGCAATAGCAAGTCTCTAGAACCCCCAGCCTCACCCAAAACTACTGTATCTACTGAGTCTTTTTACATACAACACTTTGTTTAACCAAAACTGTCCATCAGCTGAAACCTCCAAAATGTCTGAGGACAGGAAACACCTCACAGATATGTATAAGGCCAGGACTAACTGACTGAGGATCGGTCACCTCCTTGCAAGAGCTTGGAGCAAGGTACTGAAATGCTTCCTCCCTGCCATTCCCCTGCACTGCTGTACATTACACCCATAGCATCCCAGCCTCTCTTGTCAGGTGGACGTTACCAAGCTGGGCCCCCCACCCTCTCCAGAGGCCAGCACACCAGTTCTGCCTTCTCTGTCCCTTCAGTGATGCACGGGTCTTCTTCTGGGACACACTGGCAGAAGGTCAGAGACCAGCAGCCAGACATATTCCCACAACGCTGCCAGACACGTTTCCCACATGGCTGTCGGCACAGAGAAAGCACACAGAGGTGACCGAGAGGAAACCTCTGCTTAGTGAGTTGGAGTGCAGACCTTTGGTAAGAAGAGATATTGGTGTCCACTGTGCTTTCAGATACATATATAGGTCTGTCAAAGCATCCCACGAGTGTTCTCTGGTTGGTGCAGTACACAAACAATTTAAATATATTAAAATCTTTTCCTACAGTCATCACAAATAAAAAACTCAAAAGATTTGCTCATAATTTAGTCCCCCCTCAATGAAAGAAAAATGAGGGTCACTTTGGTGGGAAGATCTGCTCCTCACCAAACTTGCTAATTCTTCCATCGATCTCCAACAGAACAGAAATTGCCCTCCTCATTCTAGACAACAGCCTTCAGCATGTTGGGTGAGGACATAACCCTGGTTATTGAGACCAGCATGTCTTTTTTTATCATGTCTCAAACTCCTCCCACAGATCTTCAGTGGAACAAACCTAGACCTCTAGCATTGCAAAGCACAAACCACTACTACAGCAGAACTACAAGAACTGCTTAGTAAATAGGTTTCTTGCCCTACCCATGGTCACTGGGGTTAGGGTCGGGGGATAAAGCCTCCTTAGCTACTGTTCCGTTAGCAACTACACCACTTTATGTCCAGCTATGTCACAGCCAGCATAAGAAACATGCCGTAGGCAAAAGTTACGTGCAACTGTCATAGGATTAAGTAAAAGGACCAGATGTGTTTCTAAACAATTCTGGTGTTTATGAACTTGTGACTTTCCATCACAAGTAGCATCATTTGGATATGGGGAAAAAAGAGATGGTTTCATTTTTGGTAAGGAACTCATGCATGGAAATAGAACGTTGTTTGCAAGTAGGCCTGTCAAAATTGCTACCATCACAGAAGCTGTATCACGCTATTGCTTTAACAATTTGCAAAGGATAGTTACGTATGAATTTTTGCCCATGTTTAACCTTAGCTTTGAAAAAAGTAAACCAGAAGCACTTAGTCACACAGATTAGTTGCATTGTTCAAATGTAACTTCTGAGATCAAAATATGGCCCTAAATCAGTAGAAATAAACCATTTCAAGCACCTATTCAATCCCTCCTTTGCATATGTGGGATTCAAGGCTCACACTTCAGGGAGGAAAGACATAGGAACCAACCAAATTTTCATCTTCACAGAAGTGCTGCAACTGTATTCAAAGCAAGTACAGAGCTGCTCAAAGGACCGAAAGACTATTCACATGGCAGAATATAAGTAATAAGACAAAATTCTCTTTCTCCACCCACATTCTCCTGTAGAAGTCAACGGTGTTACATGGATATCTACATTCATCCACTCAGTATCTCCTTGTATTCAGTCCTAGAGTGGGAGTGCATCAACGCTTAAATATCGCATTAAACAACTTGATCTCTCTATAGAGTGTAATGATATAGTGACCTCAAAATCGTACATCCTCAAATATATTGAGACCAAATTCTTTTAAGCTGCAGCCTCACTCTAATACAAAACAACGTATTATAAAATCCAATAGATGGGTTCATTTGTGCTTACATGTTTTATAGAAGTTTTGTATTACTATTTATTTCACAGAAACAAAAACAGATTTAAAAGCTCCTTGGATGCTACAGCATGAACCTAATCCACTAAGTGCAGGCATTTTGTGATTTATTCAAATATGACTTAACACTGTCATGTGTAGTTCACAGCATAGTGTAAGTAAAGGCTGAAAAGAATTATTTTAAAATGTATTTCATCATAGTTGCCACAAGTAACAAAAGAGATACTAACTATAACAACAACTTAAGTGACTCAGTTTGAATCATTACAGAAAATTAATGCTAATTTCAGCCAGCAGTATAGATAAAAACTACTGGTTCCACCTCAACATTTGTTGTTTTGCATTGTAGCAAATTTTTCACAGTAAGCCTCTGCTATGAAAAAAGTTTAAATTGAAAAAGATACATCCCTCCAATACTAGTAGCCGTAACATTGTCATAATTATCTGTAATTTTTTAATAAAACAAATCAGTGCAGAATAATGGAACAAGGAGAGCTGAAATTGAAAGTGCACAGAAGCTATCATTTGTATTTTATGCATAGCATCATTCTTTGCCTATCCCTGAAGTAGTGTTCATACTGAGAAATTAAAAAAAAAAGACAAGACAAATGTGACGTTAGCATGAGATAATTTTCAAAAATTAGAAAGTTCATCAGTTTTAAGAGTCATACATTTCACCATTTTCATAAAGGACAAAAATACTGTTTAGCAGTGAGACGTCACCATTTCATTGGTCAAGGTGTTCCCCACCCTCCCCCATAGGATCTTAAAATAAATCCGGGAAAAAACATGTTTTAGTTGCATCGATTATATGGGTCTTTCATCAGTTTAAAGAAGCTATTTGATTTACTGATTATAGCTACAGTCATCAAAAGCCTTAAAAGCATCTGACAAGACCTAACTCCCTGCTCACTTTTAGTTATGACTTACAAAAATGCATTAACAAATTCTCCAATGAATGGGTTTCATTAAGATTTGTTTTATGATCTTGCTCTAGGATTTAATGCAGAAATGGATTGATATGTTGAATTATCACAGTAGAACTCCTTGAACTTTCAGAACATTAATTTCAAAATACATTATCTATCATCTGTGTTGTATTTTTTTTTCTTACTATCTATAAAAGTTTTAAGGAAATTGGACTGTACATTTCTAAATGCATAAAGATGCACAAACAAAACTAGAAGCTAGTAAAAGCCAGCAAAAAAATATTATATTCCACTAAAGTGATAGGGAGAAAAAAAAATTGTCAATAGTGAATAGATATTTTGAAGTACTGACCAGTTGTATGAAAAACACGGATGACAATAAAAGCATTTCCATGGTTGTTAACTTAGAAAAGAAGGAAGATCAGGAAGAAACAAACCCCTTTGTTTCATTATCAGTTTGGGAAAACGTCCTTAACATGGAACCTACAAGTTGTCCCCTTGTGGTTTTTGAAGATCTGCTGCTTTCATGGCTAAATGTCTTGTTTTAATCAGTGCCAACAGATAGACCTACACTCGTGGACTTTACTCTGCCAAAAGTGATTTCACAGGAAATCCTGAATAAACTGGATCTTGCAGGATTAGATACAAAAGGTTATCTTTTGTATCTAATCCTCAGACTCAAGTCTGACTCAAGTTCAACTACCTGATGCCAGACTTGTAGAGGATAACATTCACTTTTCCTTGCACAGGGCAGGCCATAGTAATGGCAAGAGAAACAAAATCTTCAGCTAAAGACACTCTACACACATAGTACCATCTCATTACTAATCCAGCATTTTTCCACATACTTTTTGCAAGGTGTGTCTCTGGCAAAGAGCTTTCCATACAAGGGAAGAGAAGCATTCTCCAGGCCAGACCCTTCTATTCCTTTATATTGTTTTTTTTATGCTGAAATTAACCCACTGAAGTCTGGAAGGTGAATAGACTCGGCAGCATGGAGCAGAAAACCTTCCGCTTAACTGCTACAGCCTTCCAAGCCAGCCTGTTTGGGAGCTTCAAAAACTAAGATAGCTTAATCTGGTCATTGCACCTCATAAGGAATACTTCAATATTGCTCCTCCCTGTGCACAGTTAACTTTGTTCTTTTCAACACTTTCATGTCTAAAACAGTCACTACAACACATTTCCCTATTCAATAGAACCTCGCTGGATCACACTAGGATGTAATTTACCTGCAGCACAAGGCTTCTGAGCTGGTCCTCTGCAAATAATGAATTTCACCCAGTGTTGCCTGAAGATTCATGGAAAATTATGGAAATTTATGAAATGACAGGAAAGCAAACATATTCTATCAAAAGGAAACAGAAAAGTATACTCCATCCCAAAAACATGCTTGCTAATTTCAACAAAGGCAGTTCTGTTCTCAGTACAAAAATAGTTTCTTCATGACAGCTGCTATTTACCAGAAGTGTTGCAGTAGTATGAGGTACCCCAGTGATGCCCAGGACCTGACTACCCTTGTCACATCACATATGAATAGTGATGCAGAGCTTGTCACATTCATACATGTGTTCCCTACCAACACAACAGCTCAGTCGTCTGAAAGCAATTACACCCACAACATTTAAGAGAGTAAACCCTACTTTGGGGAAGCAAGCCTACACTGCTTCTGGACCCAAATCGCTTCAGCTGCAGCCAGGTCTGTGTCTCCATACCACACTGCTCAGTGCTTTAGCTTTCAAAGGGAAGGCAGGCAGGGCCAGGTTGCAGCAGACACAGCACTGTCAGGCTGAGGATCCTTTGCAAATATTTCATTTAAATGAACATCTTATTCAAGTGCAAAAGCATGAAAATAGAACTCAGTTTAGTTCTTCACTCTCTGTTAGTTTCCTTTGCATTTCTCTCTGGCTGAACACAAAAGCAGGTTTTTCAGTTTCAGAGCTGTTTATAATAAAGTTAATTTCTCTCCTAGGTTTCAAACAATTCTACAAGGTTAGCATGCCCAGGTAGCTGAATGTTTATTGTACTGGGGCTTTATAGTTTCCAATGGAAGTAATGCCATAAATCATGGAAATGTCTGTTATTCTTGGGATTTGTGTCTGAAGGTGCTTTTTCTTTCCCTCTGCAGGGAACTCGCTGCATCAGAGAGTGCAGGTTTGCTTCCATACCTGACATCTCCCTAGGGTATTCCCAGGGGATTTAGTGAAAGCAAGATTAAATTCACACAAGCCTTATGGCCTCTAACCTCCCACTCTTCCAACTCCTCGTTTTGTAAATAAATCAGAAAAGCATCTGTGACTTTCACTGAAATTCCAAAGCCATGTAAACACTGGGCGTGCTTTTGCTATCCTTACACATGCACAATTGTCACGTACCTCACAGAGAATTTTGACCACAGAGTGACTGCAGAATCTATCTGGCATTTATGTAAACTGAAAAGTATTTTTGCCTCCAGTTACTGATAAAGCATTGAAAGATCACAAAGAATCAGTATCCTTTATATACTGCACCATTTGAATTGGGTGCCCTGGCCATGAACCAAGATTATAACTGTTATAGTGCTTGTATACTGTAGGTATATTACATTGCCCAAGAAAAACATTAATATCACATTAGCAGTAACCATTAGGGGCTGGTGATTCTTTACATACTGCACTGTTTTACAGCATGGGCTCATTTTCTGTCCCATTGGGTGTTCTGGTCTTTAAATATTTGAATGCTTCAAACCAGTTTTTGTCAACCAAGCACTACATGCGGCATTTATTTTCCTACTCTACATGACTAGTATAGAAACACAGCTTTTAAACATTAACTACAAGACAAGCAGAATTATAGTGTCCCTCATTTCAAAGAGGAAAGAACCTTAAGTTCAACTTCATCCAAAATTCTTCTTGTGAGGTGAAATCACAGAGGACCAGGTGAGGTCCACAAGTCTAGACAGATGACACTTCATATATTCTTTCCTGCGCATGCCATCACAAGGCCATCCCATTCCAGGATAGGCTGAGAAATTCTCAATTCCTTCTTTATTGCAATGTGTAGAGAGGAAATACTGCACAGCTAGTATTTCCTAGCACAGCTCTTTTGGCTGGCTTCAGTGCATGAGAACCCATCTCAGTTGATTTGCCACCTAAGAAGGAGCTCTCATCCCTAATAATTCTAAAGGGGACAATTCACATCAAAGGACTTTGAGGTGAGTCGTGCTGCAGATGGTGTGATATAAACACAAGCAAAGTACTAACTCTAAGGGAAAAACGCTGAACCTGCATGCCTACGTACACTGCTATTACCCCTAGCCATTGAACGTGCATCAGCTTACCAGTCCCACATCTAATATGAAAGGCTGTCCAAAGAATTCCTTGTTAATCTATGGGTAAAAACTGGTAATTAGTGCTGTTCTTACAGCAATGCTTCCAAAAGAGGTTGCATGTCAATTATGTCGTACAGCCTCTTTCACTGAGTTAACACCCCTTGCCCCAAAATAAAACCTGCAGCAAGAATGTGATTTCCTCAGTTCACCTGTGACCGTGGATGCACATCCTACACAAGTACCTTTAAGTGAAACACGGATTCAGTATGTGTTTTTTTTGTTCAATGACCAAATTCCTTTCCTTTCAAAGGGAATCCTCTCCAAATTTGGAACACTCCTCTATCTGTATCAACTCAATATCTGTTGGCACTATTTAACTTGTTTGCATGTGCCAATAAATACAGTTTGACAACAAGCCCAGGGTTTATTTGGCAAATCCCAAATAGCCTAGATAGTTTCATTGTGGGTCACATTACTACCCAATCAAGTAAAACCAAGAAAGGGGAGCCAAACCTCAAGCTTTATGCGTCCATTTAAGCACTCATCCTGTGGGCATCCCAAACCATCTCAAAGGCCAAGTAGGCAGGCCAAGACAAGACAGGCAACAAGGAACTGGCACGTATCTACAATGCCCCCATGCTGGCCCTGCCAGGTGAGGAGAGAAGGGAGACAATACTTGTCTCCTGAATGAGACAGACATGAGAAGAGGCTTGTGGTCCCACGTTAGAACAGATTCATACAGCATCCGTATGTGACAAGCATCACATTTACAGCAAAGCTGGACCGAGTCCAGCAAAACTAGAAGGCACGTTAAAGAAGAAACTGGGCTTCTCAACCTGAGTCACTTCCCTAAGCCTCTCCTAATACGTCTGAACTGTGCATCACTTCCTACCAAGCTTAATCTAAAAACTTGTATTGATTACAGCCCTCAGGACTTGCTGAGCATTTGGAAATGGAGTGCTGTCATTTTACCTGTGCTGTCTAGCACCACGCTCTGTTATGACACCTTCTTAATAATGGGGGAAGAGAGAAAGAGGGAGAGCGTAGCTTCTGCTGCATGATTCCCCCCATCGCCAAACCTCAACTGATTTATTGCATCAAGGTTTTGGCACAGAGAGTCAAAAGAGAAAATTGGTTTTTAATGAAGGAAATAATCTACAAACTCAAGACAGTTTTGAGAAAAGCCTTAGATAACTGGTGTTGGAAGATTAGAGCAGCAGCCAGAATGTGATGAAATGTAGCATCTCATGTTTTTTAAAAAAGAGGGCAAGATTCACTGTATGAATGGCGAGTATATATGTTTTTTTTTAGGAATGCAGCTTCCGACCCCTTGCTTCTACAACAAAGTTGTTGAAAGAAACCACCTATAAAAAGAGCCTCGCAATTTTATGTGAAAACACAGTCTTATCAAAGGCTATTTCTCCAATAACAGCACTTAACTGAAAAACAACAACACCAACAACTGAAAAACCACATACACACACACAAAAAACCCCAAACCACCAAAAAACAATTGAAAATCAGTCTTTGGCTAATTTGACTTTTTAGCTGCTTATCAAGAGGGTACATTGTCTTTGCCTTATCAGAACAAACTGACTACATTTTTAATTCATTAACCACTTTTCTCTTCAAGGGGAGCTTGATCCTGCATATTCTCAATCATACTACAAGTTCTTAATCCCTCAAGTAACCCCACTGAAGTCAACGGGAGCATTAAAAATGGCAGAACTTGGGCTCGGAGTTTTTTCTTGTTAAATGCCCATGCCTGGGTCTAAACACATCCCCGAACGCTTGCAGGGGCGCCGGCTTACAGAGGGAGCAGCTTGTGGCAAGTCCCTGAGAGACAGAATCTGGTTCACGTTAATGCACATTTGCAAGCACTTGTGAAATTCGAGGCATTTCCCACTCTACAGTTTTCTAAGAACAAGACTCGGCTACAGTGCACTAGGAAAATAAAATAATTAAAAATCCCCACAACATTATCTCCCCTCAGCCCTCAAAATGGCAAACTCTCCCGTCACTTGAGACAAATCTTCCCGTTCAACTCGGGCAGGCAGCCCTCGCCGATCCCCCGGCTCTGGGCTTTCCCTTCCCAGAGACCATCTTGAATCCCCGCGCCGCCTCCCCGGCCGAAGCCCCCG
>VZZY01015302.1:468271-481695 GCA_013400335.1 Eurystomus gularis
CTCACCGGTGCGCCCCGGGGGATGAGAAACTCGGAGTGTTTAATACCACGGACAAAGTCTCAACGTCTTCGAAGTACTTCGCTCACAGCCGGTGGTCAGTCAGGGATGAGATGGCTTCACTCCTTCCCTCTTTCCAGTCACCAGCACACGGAAAACACTTGGCTCTTCCCCGATGTTCCCGCTGGCGCGTACGTGCTGCCGGGCCTCCTCCGGGACCGGCTCCGCATCCCGGCGCACCTTCCTGGCAGGAGCAGGAGGCGTCCCCGTGATCCCCCCAGGCCCGGGGAGAAGCTGTCCCTCGCAGCGTGGGCAAGCACAGCGCGCAGAGACCACGGCCCAGGCCACCCGGGCTTCTGAAGCATTGGCACTGCTCCCACAGCACCTGGGCGCTGCCCGGAGAGCTCGCTCCCGGGCAATGCTTGGGGCCGGGGCCACCGCCCAGCCAGAACCAGAGCCAGCTCCAGCGTGGCCACCCACACGGTCTGATGGGGCCACGCAGCGAGGCCTGCGGTTGTGACCCAACACCGACTACGCACCTGCCGCCACAAAAGCCTGACCTTCCTGCCCCGACCTCCTGCCTCCCACAGTGAAAGGACACGCACCTGCGCATCGTGTAGAGTTGAGGGGTGGAAGCGGGTGACACCTCTACTTCAGTAAGAGCTACGGATCAAGTCCAAGAACATCCTGGTGTCGGCAGGTCCTCACACCGCCGGAGGCCTGGGTGACTCCTCAGACTACACAATGGCCCAGTCCTGCAGCCAGGCACGTGAAGGAGCTGAGCCATGGAAGCTGCTTTCAAACTGGTCATGAACTGTATACTGGCCATCCTGGACTTGCTGCCACAGAGACAGGTTAGTAGAGAAAAATCAAGCTCCTGAAGTTGCAGAAAGGCTATGAATTCTCCTCAAAATGTTGCTGGATTTTGAAAAATCCCGTGGAAGCATTTAATTGCATCTTTCCACATCTCAGTCTACCCCGACACACAAAGAGGCCAGGCTGTTCAGCTCCTGCTAGCTTCAGCAGCACAGGGCCAACCTGAAGAGACCTTCAATTCCCTGTCAATTTCCAGAAAAAAATTGTAATTGTAACCTTTGACTTTACACAACTGCTAACAACCAAGTGGGACCTTTTGAAACACTGGGACCTGGAACACTCCTTCCCTGTGCCAGAGGGCTAGAGAAGTGTGGGCTGGCCTAGCTTCTGCTGGGCTCTGCAGGAATATCTATGACTTGGAGACATCTGGCAGCTGGCGTACGTTACCAAAACTTCGAGGCCTTTCAGGAAAAGGAGTTTTGAAACTGAATCAGCAAGAACAGAGTGGTGGGAGCAAGGGACACAGAGCAGGAAAGAGAAGCCGTATTTGTTCTGGAACTCCATGAAGCGCAGGCTGGCTGCAGCTTGCACTGCATTGTGTGGTCCCGTCTCTGATTATCTAGCTCCGATTAATTCTTCAGAGCATCCTGCTTAACCCTGCAAGTTCCACACCAAAGGTTCCATTTTAGCTAGGCTGGGGTTTACGTTGACCCTGTAACATCGCAAATTAATAAAATCTTACAGCAAATGGGAGATTTCTCCTTTATCTTCTACCTCCTTAAGACTCTCTCCCCACTGCAAAGCAATTCCTGCTGGGAACACTCATTTTCCACCACTAGTGCAGAAGGACACCGTGTCAATGTTTCACCCAAAATAATCAATTCAAAATTCAATTTCATTCAAAACCATCCATTCGGAATTCTACGCTCACGTTCTTGCCATGACCGGTAAATTTTGTAAACGATGCAAAGCCGGAAGCAAGGCCCCACCTGAAGCAGCATACGCACGCTGTCTGACTTCACTATTAGATGGTCACCTTCCTCCAGCTTTTGCTTTTTTTTTTTTTTTCTCGAAAGCTGAAAACTGGAATTGCTTAATTTGCTTGTTTGCTAAAGTCTACTGGACAGAACATATACCTAATACTTCCACTTAAGGCTAACATAAGAGGTCATGATTTGCCATAGAGGACATTCAGCTGGATTTTATCATGCTGCTCTTTCAGCCTGATGGTTTTTCCTGAAAAAGGCCCTAGGTCAGCAGTAATACCCCAGTAAGGGACCATCCCTTGGCTGCAGAGCCTTAAGCGACTGTTCCACGGGCACTTTGAGCAGCTGCTGCTGCAAAAGGACAGCTCTGCCTTCATCTGAGCTGTGCGTATTTGTCGCACCACTTGAACTGAAAACCAGCCAGCAGAGAAGCCCAGCACTGCTGGTGAATGAGCAAAGACATCTGAGACACCTCCCTTTTTGGCAGCAGTGTGTATTTACTCCAACCCATTTACTAACCCGACCATCACCTTCAGTGCTGATACACACAAACATGTTGAAAAGTCAATAAAAACACTAGTTCCAGGCACTATTTTGTGGGAATGTCACTAAACCCCACGGCATCTCTGAAATACGGTTGGAACAGGACCGAGCTAATTTCTCTCATCACAAGGTTCACTCCTGAGAGATGCTGCTGCAACTGCCTTTAAAAACTTCCCCTTAGCCAGCCACGCAGCATCTCTAGGTAACCTGTTCCAACATCCAACAAGTCTCATAAGGAAGCTCTTCCTAAAACACTGCTAAGTCATCCGGTCTTTACAGCTAGTAAAAACTCTTTCTTCTGCGGGCACCAAAATCACCAACCCTTCTGCAAGTTTTCAAAGGGATGAAAAGTTGTTACAAAGCTCCTGTCTGCTCTCGCTGCCCTTCAGTCTGAACAAGCCCCGTGCTTCCAGAGACCGCACAAGACTTCTGTCAGTCCTTTGGGACTTGTCATTGTGCTTTCGCGGCATCACATCAGTGAGGAAACACAACTTAGGGAAGTCTCACATGCTCAGAATTTAATTAATTTGTATTGAAAAGCACTGGGTTTATTCAAGGCCTTTTGGGTTTCTACCCCGTTCTGCACACTACCTTTTGCTCTTTGTAGAAGTTCTTTTTAAAAAATAAACTGTCAAAAACTAGAGTTATAAAGCAAAGTTACAGCGAACTGCCACTAAGTCTGAAAATAAAAAGAACATTCAATCTTTAGACTGAGTTCCATTTGTATACTACCATATGGCTTTTGCTGAACTGCCAAAATAAAATACATTAATTGATAGCATAACAAATTACCAGAGGTAATGCACGAGTTACTGTGCCATACAGACACTAAACAACAAAAAAAAGTTCTGAATTCAAACGAGGCAATTGTTTATTTTTACATTCAAATCAATAAAGCAGTCATTATTCTACAAATTCTTACTCCCAAAAGTGTGCAGGCAAAAGCCCCCACCTAAATACACAGATACATGAATACTTAGTGAATATGTTTTCTTATGGACAAAGCAATGAGAAACAAAAGTGAGTCCCTTAAAACTAAGGTGGGTCAATGGTTTAACAAGCACACACACACGTCTATCAAAAAGAAAGAATCTGGGAAAACACTGGTGCCTCCTACCAAAACCGTGCAATTTATTTCTACAACCCATTTTAATCACAATACTCCAGACATCAGCAAAGTTCAGCCTCAAGTTCCTAAAGGTCCGGTTATTTCTGCAGTCTAAATTTAAAGGAAACTTCTGACTCAAAGAAATACCCAGTTGCACAGCAGACCGTAGACCTAAGAATTGAGGGATGTTAGTATTCCCAAATAGCCATAACACAGTTGTAAAAAAATAACTATGGACTCCTTTCCAGTTTGGGAATTACTGAATATCCGCTGGACTTTTTATGCATAACAAATATGGAAAAATAACTTTTAAATCCTATGTTCCTAATGGAAGAAAATAAAATAATCTCAAAATAAAACTGATTAGAGAGTACACAGCCAGTCTTTTATTTATACATCTAGCAGCTGGAGTGTGGGCTAACAGGGAAGAACTGTTCCTCCTTACAACAGCTTAAAAGGGCATAGAAAAACATTCCCCATTTGGACAGCATGCCCATCTCCATTTATTTCAGCAGGAGGTGGCACGCTGTCCTCCCAGATTTAGGACAAAACAAAATGCAACTCAACACAAAAAAAACCCCTAAAATCCCTGCACACCCTGATCAGGACATCAGTTACTGTCACCCTTCTCCTCACTGCAGGTGCCTCTACCCAACCTTCTTGGCTCAACCCTGCCCTGCCCATGGTCTCTGCCAGTTTCAGAGCAGAGGCAGTGAGGCACTGGTCTGTTATGACTCAGGAGAGGAAAAGAAATTAACCACAGTTTCTTTGGTTCCAGGTCTGGTAGATTGTTTGTCTACATTTTTATTGTGTACCTCAGCTGGCTCGGTTCTTCCTGCGCCTGGGTAAATATAGAACAAGGAGAAATGAAGTAAGTAGGGTGCAGCTTGCTTGAATTCTAACAGAATGCAGGGGCCTCCACTAAGTAATTGTAAAAAATATTTTTATTTGCCTGCCCTCTCCACAATAAGCTTAGGAACCCATAGTCCTGGGGGACCGTTTTTGGTTAAGCAGCGAGGATCGCTGCAGGCTGTATTACTGTGTTGTGACTGCATTTTTCTCTTTCAACTGTGGTCCAGTAGTGCCTTACTTAACAACATTAAAAAGCTACTTTTAATCCTTCACTTTCATAATACGTTGTACAAAGAATAAAAACAAAAACTTGCTGCTTTAGGCCCAGATTTGGAAAAACAACTCCTAGTTAGGAATACGCTTGTGCTAGCAGGTCTTCCATCTCTTCTTTCCCTAAAACATCCTCTTTTAACCACTGCCCTTGATGTAAACCATGTGATTAGCTTTCCGAACAAACCCTGTAGCCTGCTGCACGGCAGTTTCCAAGAATGTAATAATACAAAGAGGAATTCCTAAATAACATGAAGTCAGACTACCCAAATTATAATATATAGCCTAAACTCCGTAGTTAAATTTAAAAAGCAGAATGATCTTAAAAACCTCATTGCTTGTTCTTTGGGCAGAAGCGTCCTACCTGTGAGGCTGGCAGTGGTAAAGACACTGCTGGTGCCTCTTTCACGGTAGCGTCCTGGTTTCACTGGGACAGAATCATAGACCTGCCATGGTCTGCAGGCCTTTAGGGGTTTGGAGTCAGCCAGGGTGGCTGATTCAAGCTGGCTCACGTGTATCCCAAACCATAAACACCACACTCATGATAAAGGGGGACGTTTGCTGAGGATGGGGGCCCCTCCTGATCCTTCTCCTGCTTCCCTCGATGCTTGGAGGGGCTTGCTTACCATTCTCATCCCAAGGATTTCTTTCCTATTTATTGTGATCACCGTACATTTGCGGGGCTGAGTATAACTTTGTATACTTTATATTGGCATCGGTATTAGTTTGGAAGTTTCATTACATGGATTTTCATTTCAACCCATGGTTCTTCTATTCCTGATCCCCCGTCTCTGCTGAGGAGGGGTCACTGGGTGATAGAGCATTTGCTACAGTTTAGCCCTGGATACAGGCTAAATGTGGACAAGCAGCCTCTCCACGAAACATACCTCAAAAAGTACGCCATATAAAAGTATACTCAACAACACAGTGAATAAGTTTCTTGCACAGGGCTTGTATTTCATAGCTTTTGCCTTACATGTGCTCAGAATTCCTGTTTCAGAGTCATGTATTTTATGAAGTTGACCTCTTACCTCACAACTTTACTGACCATATCTGCTTCTTGTATTATTGCAATTTTAGAAGGTTTATCAACAGATAGAAACCAACTCCCACTCTGAAAAAAAAAAAAAGTGCAACAGAGAAGAAAAAAAAAAAAAAAAGAGGCAAACCAAACTCTTCTTACTTCATTTCAAAATTTTACTGAGCCTAACTTTTCATTATTTCACCACTTACTGATCTTCCTGTCAACAGGCTGGATTATTTGCAGTATTTCCTTTCTCTGTAGACAGAACTTCATTGCAGTCTTTGACAGCTGAAGGGATACACAGAAGTAACCAAACAACTCAGGAGCACAAATCTGGAAAGAAAGGGAAAGACAATGAACCACTTTGTAACTGGCTTAGTATTCTATTATTCTAGTACCACCATCTTTTCAAATTTAAAATTTAAATACAGTGAATACCAATTTTCTTATTCTAACTAGTCTCTTACTGTTATCTCCTGCAGTTGCACTGAGGAAAAAAAAAATTCTAATTTTCTAAGTTTGATCATATCTTAATAGCATCTTACCAGGGCCTTGGACTCATATCTAGTCTTAGTGACCAATATCCCATGACCCTGAAGTCTGATGGGCTATTGATTTTTGTAAACACTTGGATACGTGCTGTCAGGTTTTTATGCCTTTTCTAATTTTTTTTTTTTTTCAGTATATTAAGCTCAGGCACTATCAGGTACAATGTTCATAAGGAGCTCACATTTTATAGATGTTCAGTCATGAATATAGATGCTGTATGAAACTGAAAGTGTTTAAACAAATACAACAAACAAATAGGATTTCTTCTGGGGCTTTCACTGATTACTGCTACCGGTTAGTTGATATAAAAGCTTCCGTACACAGTACAGGTCATTCTTTAAAAAACGATGCACTATAGTATCCAAACTTAGCTCCAGCTCCCTAACCAAAACACAGCACACGGCACAAAGGAAGGTGAAGTTGGGAAATGAGTGGATTGGCTGGGACACACAATTGTTAGAAGTGAAGATTTATCAGCAGAAGCACCATCCATCAAAGATGCCTTTGGCAGTTCTGCAGTATCTCTTCAGAGTGCAACTCTGAAGCCTGGATCATCTCTTTGATTTTTCAGAACACTGGATGTCTACCACAAATGGATCTCCTAACAGGCTGCCAGACTATAACACATTTCACGCTGTAATTAGGATAAGTCACCTTCATTAAAAGGGATGTAATTGAGATGAAAGATAGTGAACTATATATGAGCAAGTAAAAACCTCACCTCCAGCCTAAGAATATTTAATTCTTTGGTTGAGAGTGAATCTGAAGTGGATATTTTTCTAAAAACTATTGTGGAGACCAACAAGTCTCCACAAGGATAGTAAGGTTCTAGTGGTATCCAGCATTTTCACCCCACAGCTACATAAATATGAGCTTCTGTTTTTCCTTTTGGTTTGACAAATACTCTGGCAGAAATGTTGTGAGCTGCTGAATCTTCCCAAGGAGAATTTTCCTAGTGTAGGCTGACCCTTTATGTATTCACCCACACCCTCAAATGCAACATTGTGGCTTTCAGTTTTTCATTTATCTAGTTTTATTTGCCTCAGACAGGAGAAGAGAGAATCACCATTCCTGAAAGCGTTATATGATACAACCCGAAGAGCCAGACAGAGCCATCTTGATTTGTTTGTTGTTGAATTGTGCATTTTTTTTTAACAGAGAACCATTTGTAGTCCTAGAAAAATCCAGTGGAATGGCATTATAATAACAATTTCCAGGTGGGAAAATAAATCTTACACATTTCAGAAAAATTAATTAACAATCATATTTTTATTGCCTGCAACTCCATCTTACAGACATTCTCAAAATGGAACCTCTTGCTGGTCCTTCCTAAACTGCATACCTGAACTGCTGATCAGTCAGACAAGAGTTACAGCAGGAAAAGATACGATACTTGAACAGAATAATGTTTTGGTACTTACACAGTCCAGCCACACTGACCTCCAAGATCTAGTATAGCTCCATAACATACTGGGATTTCTGAGAAACAGTATAAACTTTTATACAGAATGCATGAGATGCAAAACAAAAATACAAACTCTTGTGATACCTCAGGAACCTCCTTTTGGTCATACTGAGTCAGTGTTGTTTTCCACTTTATACCCCCTCTTCCACCCTCAAAGCACAAGAAGCCAGGTAGAATAAGCTACAGAGAGCTAAATTTAGCAGGAGGTGCCAGTATGCTCTAGTATAAAATGTTCTTACAGTCTAAGGGCCAAGACACACAGCAAAACAAGCTGCCACTACTGGTTACTACACCACTCTATACTATTTCCCGTATTCCAAGACACATCATCTTCCTCAAACGAGGTTCTTAATACTACGACCTTTGCTTCTTTCAAATGCCTCAAGATTACTCCTACAATGACATGTCTCAAATGGACGGGCCGTACAGGGTTACAGTAATTTTACCTGGTTTGTTAACATTAACGTATTGCTGCTCTTTGCCTCATTCTCCTTTGTTTTTTCCTAGTGTCAGTGGCATACACTGACTGGATGCTCATTAAACAGTAAGCTGTTTGGGGTGAGGTTATCTCTTTTTCAGGGTTAGGCACACAACATAGTAGCATACCAGAGCATAATTTTTTTATTCTGGTATGTGTTAAAGGACACTTTTCCTCAAGGAAGTGCGTCTTCGTTATTATTAACTGCAAGGAGAAAATCTTAAATGTATGTTCCTTTTGTAATGTTACTTCACAGAAGGAAAAGGAGGAGAAAAAAAATAGGAGGGAGCATAAACATTATTAACTCACAGTAAATGGTCACCTCTTTAGGTGCAACAGCAACGGGCAACCTGACAAGAAAGAATAAAGCTTAAGTTTAACACACATATCACTAAGCGCATGAAATTGAAGCACTTGTTTTGCTTTTCATTTAAAAAAACCCCAACAACTAAACAAAACCACAAAGAAGCGCAACATTGTATTTTTTTTATGGAAGTCCAATAGCTTTAAGTATCAATTACGCGAGATCTGCTTTCCACTGAAGGGTCCTAAGAAAAGCAGCTTAGTATGCAAAAGTAAGACAGGACAAAGTAAAAGCACACAAGCTTTTTTTTTTTTCCTCCTGTGGGAAACAACTAGCCCTAGACACAAGTTAGAGATGCTGCCACTTCAGCCACCTACGTGAGCTGTTCACACACAGACTGAGAACCATCACCGACAATACTGAACACCAATGTTGGGATTCAAAGATACATTGCCAGCTGTTACCAAAATTTACTGTGAGGAGGGTATGGAAAAAGGTAAGGAGTTAAATGATGTCTGTAGGCTGACTTTCTGAAATAACTATTGCCCAAAATGTGCACGTAACAGAGTTCAGCCAGCTAAACTCGGGCTTTGCCCACAGTGTGTCATGATCATCAACTGGACATAGAAACCTCTTTACTTTCTGTAAAGGGTACAGCTTGCCAAATATTTAGGTTAACTGCAGAGAAATGAAATAATGAGACTGAAAGGACTGATCAGGAACACCAGTCCCTCCTGTCAAGAAAAAGAGGATCTTTGGAAAATTTTTCATTTTTCTTTTGTAAGGAAAAAAAAATAAATCATCATACAGTGTCAAGTGGAACTGACCACTACAGAAAGTCTCTGAAACAAGAATCTACAAATATGTAAAGGTGGAACAGCTATTTTCATAACACATCTAGAGGAATTTTTTTTTTTCTTTTCTTTCTAAAGATATCAAGCTTTACACCTCAGAGCTTCAACAGCACTACAGAAGACCAAGATTTGGCTTCTTGCCAAAAGAAAATGGACATTATGGCATCTGCCCCAAAATGAGTTCCTCTGTAGCCTTTGCTGTTCATAACTGTCAGGACCAAAGCACTGAACAAGACGGATGTTAGTACTAACCCGTTGTGCTACTTCTTGGATAAGCCTTCCTGCAGTGCAACAAACCATTTCAAAATACTATTTTTAAGAGAGTGCCAAGTCCTAACATTACCAGCTTCATCCAAAGTATCAACCACCAATTCCATAGAACACAGTCTCAAATTTTGGCAAAGGTATCAGAAGAGTATGACCTTATCAGCTGGTGGCAGGTATTTCAACACAGAAAAGTGTTTACAACTGCTGAAGTCCTTGGACTTCTCAAAAAAACCCACAACATGATTTTCTCAATTTCCCAAGAATAAATTACTGACTGTCCTTATAGAGACATTCTATGATGCTAACCAAATTGCAGAATTGTTCCATCCAGCTTTGGGGAGCAGACAGATCTTGAAGCCTATAGCTGGAAGGCAGCGCTACAAAACCAAAGCAAATAAAGTATCTCAAATCCCGGATGGGGGGTATTAACAGCAGCAGGTCAGTTAGCAAATGTTTCATTGTTGCATTTCACCAAGGAGTTATAGAACAAATTTTTACTGACTTCTGACTTAATAAAACACTAGTACTTCTGAATTCTAGTCCTAATAAGTGCCCAGCTTGAGACTGATGGCCTCATTTTCCAGAGCTGTAGAAAACCCATGGCTTCCACCATCTTCCACTGGTTCCACCAAAAGCTGGAGTCTTTGGAAAAATTGAGAATGTTGCATGGAACAGAGCAACAACCATGAGTCTCAAAGAACTAATAAATCTCACCCTGTCCACTCTAAGGCTCCCATTGCCCACCCAGCAGGCCGACTTGTGTTTAATATAAAAGAAACAGTACTTGACAGATAATACCTCTACATTTTCCAGCAGAGGAGTGAACAGACTCTGAGCAGTGCAATTTATCTGAAATTACCTTGGTTCCATGCATGCTTTCCTTAATGCGCTTATGAAGACAAAGAGCATACTTTTCTTTATGAAACATTCATACCAAAGGAAATTATAAATCTTCATGTTAAAGCACAATTTTCCAGGCTGGATATTGCCAAAGGGTTCACAGTCATCCCATTTTCTCCGTGTTTTACACAACACACATTACACATTCGTATTTTTTGTGAAGAAGCATCATAATTTTATTTGACTTGTTTCTAAAAAGATTTTAAAAGACACAGATTTTAAATGGTATAAAGTTGCATTTCCAAACTGGGCAGCTGTCAAAATACTCTTTCAAAAAAAACAACAACAAAAAAGCAAGCATATAACTGCCCCCATAAGGTAAAAAGGCCAAGCATGTGATCTGCAGTACTTTTAATGAGCTAGAAATTTCATAGGTGAGATGGACATAAGATACAAGAAAGACACCGAGGTGCTGGCCACGTCCAAAGAGCAACGAAGCTGGTAAAAGGTCTGGAGAAAAAGTCTTATGAGGAGTGGCTGGGTCCCTTATGAGGAGGGAACTGGGGTTGTTTAGCCTGGAGAAAAGGAGGCTCAGGAGGACCTTATCACTCCCTGCAACCACCTGAAAGGAGGTTAGGGTCAGTCTCTTCCAAGTAACAATAGGATGAGAGGAAACAGCCTCAAGTTGCACCAGGGGAGGTTTAGGTTGGCTATTAGGAAAAATTTCTTCACTGAAAGGGCTGTCAAGCCCTGGAACAGGCTGCCCAGGGAAGTGGTGGAGTCACTATCCCTGAAAGTATTTAAAAGACATGTAGATGTTGTGCTTAGGTACGTGGTTTAGTGGTGGACTTGGCAGTGTTGGGTTAACGGCTGGAGTCTATGATCTTAGGAGTCTTTTCCAATCTAAATGATTCTATAGTAATAGAGGCACCTTCTTAAAGAAACTGTTTTGTTCTGAATAAACAGTCTTTACTTTCCCACCACTCAACAGCTAATACTACCAGTATCCCTCACTGCACGGGAATAACAGTGAATTTCAGGAGCCCACACTCTAAGAGGCTGATTTTAAGCAATGAATTCCAAGAACCTCCTCTAACAAAGTTGATGGCCTCAAACCTGCGTGGAGCAACCTTGGAAGGCATATGTGTTTGAAGCTCAGTTAATCCATGGATAGTAAAGCTGTTTCCCTTTGAGCTTCTATTCCCACTAAAGCCTTTTAGCAACTCTGTGTAGAGGAAGAAGCAACTGATTCACCTTCCTTGATTGCAACCCCTCCAATCCCCAATTCCCCTCCTTTCTGTTGCATTCTACTTTGCACTCCAGCAATCCCTCCCACAGAACCTTTCCTCCCGAAACTATGACTTCGGGAAGTAAGTTTTAAGAAGAAATGCATAACCCCAAAGAATGAAAAACGGGCAGGCTTACAAAAAGAATCTTTAAACTGAGCCAAGTCACACCTTCTGGATGCATTGGTTACATTGTTGTCCTCTATGGCTTATGTTTAGAAAGAAAAATTAAGAATGTTATATATGGTAATATTAGTCTAAGCTAATTCCTTATATGTAGTTTCTACAACAAATGCAGGACCAATCTCACAAACAACAGCCTGCTTTAGCATAGCACATCTAATCCAGGAGCACCTAGATGCTGAGTGTGGCAGAGGAACTACAGAGAGGGAAAGAAAAGGAGAATAATAATAAAAAAAAAATGTAAAAGGAGATTTCCATACAAGAGAAGGCATATCCCATGGCAAGCCAACTTTAAGATGGGGGGGTGGGGTGTAACTCAGTACACACGTTTGCTAATATTTGTTTGACTTAGTGAACCTACACTCTTTTAATGTAACCTCTGAAAACGCAGTTTTAACAGTAGCCGTGCAAATAACAGAAACAAAAAGGGGCAAGCTCTTAAGACAATTCTCCTCCCAAACCTACTGGCCCAGTATCTTGCTTCTACCTTCTCGTTACTAGTCTTTCTTTCCAACTCTTGGAGAAAGAGAGCAACAAGCACACAGGAGTCAGAGCTTGCTTCCTCTAATTTTTGATGGTCAGCTGCCAAAAGCTGTCACAAAACCAGTTCTTCAAAAACCACAATATTCCCAGAGCAGGAAGAATCCTGACTATATTTTTTCCACCATATTCTTGGAAGAACACGTACATCAGAGGTTTTTCAAAAGTACAGAGTTTGACCATATGGGGCTGTTTTCCAAAGAAGTATCCAACAGCGAAGCCCTGCAAACACGGGGCTGTGTAGGATGTATCTACATCATGTTACAACCCTACTGTAAGGCACTATGGACATTTAGTAGTCACAAGTAGGGACACAAGCACAAGCAGGCATCTTTCCTCAAGCTCACTGTAAGAAAGCAGCTGTACCATTCCAGCTAGCACTTTCAATCAAACCAACCAACCTGGGGCAGACAACTGCCAGGGTAAAGTTTGGGAAGAATAGCAGAGATGTGACAAAGTATAACGGAGTATGTCAGATAGTCTTAGCTGGAAGGTGAGACTTGACTACAATACATAGCAATGGAACTTTAACAGTTAAACTTATACTTTTTTTTCCCCCCCTATATCGGGAAATCAGGCTGCCAAGTTATCACTGCCTCATTAAAAATACCTCTGAGACACATTTAAAGTATAGCCGCAACAACGTTAAATGTATTCGCAACAACGTTAAATGTATTCGCATAAGAACAAACCAGACTAAGGCACCTTCAGACAAAGTAACACGACTGTCACCAAACTGGAACTCAGCCTTCATCTAGAGCTGGTCTCAGCCTTTTTTTCCTCATAAAACCTGGATATTTTGATATAAGCCGGACAGTGACACCTGAGCACTTGGCAACACACTGGAATTACGTTAAATAAACACATATTTTGCGCAAATAGAAAGAAAACTCAGCACTATTTCACACACGCTTCACAGCACCTGGGACTACCTGCAGTGCTGCCCGTTTCTGCTGCCGGCTTCCCTGTGCCCTTAATCCCCTCAGCCTGACTTGACCCTGGCTTGAAACGCTCCCAAAGGCCGTGGCTAGCGAGGCTGCCCCGCCGGCAGCGCTGCCCGCC
>VZZY01015302.1:483264-511776 GCA_013400335.1 Eurystomus gularis
TTAATTTTCTTTCTCCTTAAACCCTAACGCATCTTAATATTAACAAGGTGATTTAAAAAAAAATATTTGCGGGAGGGGGGTGATGGATGTGCTCGGGCAAGGGTGGGAGGGCGGAGCGGACCTGGCTGCGGGCTGGAGGCGCCGAGTGGAAGATGCGCTTGGTGGGAAACTCCTGCCCGTGGTTTTGTGTGCTGTAGTAGCCTCGCTAGCCCCGCTGGTGCAGGCTGAGCTGCTCTCCTCCGCCTTCCTCACCCCCCCTCCAGCCCCGCCCCGAGGAATACTGGGCACGCTCGCATAGCCTGGTCCTCGGTTTTAGCAAGTTTAATTGCTAGAACGCTATCTTGAGTTACTACACCGAGCAGTGAGGCTGTAGGAGCGTTTATCAGTTTTGCTGTAGCGGTCAGATGAAGCCTATCTACTTTCCCGTTCTCCAAACAGGCTCCATTGGTGTCAGATGATTTCCTACCGGAAGAGGATTGGGCCAGAGCTTCTCACATAGTGCCTCCTAAAGCTGGAGCGAGCCCCTCTTGATGGGCACAAGTCCCCACAGGCCAAAGAAAGGGCCGCGGGAGAGAAAGGGGGAGGGTGGGATTAAATGGATGCGTGATCTTGGCATAAGGGAATGCCTTTCCCCTAGAAAGGAGCACGTAGTCTAGGTCTCTTTGTTAATAAGACTAATCGTTCACACCCTTTACCTTTACATTGCCTACATAATAAACATAAATAAAAAACATTATTTTTAACCTGCAGCCTGGGCTTGTTTTTCCTACAGGCCACTTAAACAAGAGAAACACATAGTGTTTGTTTTTCTTTTGATTAAAAGAACTCTTCACGTCTACAACTGAGGTTCTGTGGTTTCAATTTTGTAAACTGTATATGAAATAGCATCATTGTGTTTGTAACTACAGAACTAATTTTATGCTCCCTTATAACCAAACTTTTTAGAGCTCCTGAGTGTTCCTGGAGGGTGGAATTCAACTGATGCTCCTTTCCCCAGTAACCGGGATTAATATATAGTCCTTTATCAAGTTCCTTAATGATGGAAATCTTTCTTTAATAAGTCTTGTGTAAGAAGCATAATGTGTAGTATTTTTCTTCTTGGTTATGTATTTTGATTATTAGAGTAAGAAGATAGTAACTTCTTTGGAAGACCTAAGTCTTATAAAATTAAAATAAAAAAGTCTATCAAGCGTGACAAAGTACAATACATACTTACCATGGTAGCAGATGGGTTATCTGAGGAGGTCTCATCAAGGTTTCATGCTTTCATCAGGGTTTTTTCTATTTTGGTGTTTGTTTGGGTTGGTTGGTTTGTTTCTGATGAGTCTTGAGGCATGATTTCTTGGAGATGGAAGTAATTCTGGACAAAAAACTGTGCTCTTATAGCCACACTTAGATTACCCCCTTTTTTTTTTTTGTAGCAAATGATGTAATGAACACTCCATCATACTTCTAGATTTGCATAGATAGACATAGGCATTATCTCTAGTTAACTAATTTTAATGTTGCTTCTTCTTGGAATTAATGCCTTTTTTTGAGGGTTTACCAGATACATTATAATGTCTGTTTATTTACAGTACTTTGAGTGCTGTTTTTTGTTTTTAACTCCCTTAAAACTAATAGATGGGAGAAGGGAATCAGTGACAGATGAAACTAGGTAGAAGTCTCAAGGTGAAAAGTCAGCTCTCTGGTACACATACAGAATATTAAAATGAGTAGAATAAATACCAATCCTTTGGCCTCACTTAGCCTGTGGTGAAAAATACTTGTAAGCAACGCTCTGTAACAATACATTGAGGAACAAACCATTCTTGATAAAAGTTGTGATAGTAGTAAACTTTTTTTTGCCCGAGTTCATTTATAAAATAAGACTTTAAATTTTTTTTGAAAGAAAAAGTGAATCAACTGTTTGTCAATGTGTCTTGGAAGAAGTGGATTATGTTTGGAAGCAACTATTAGGAGAACTTTAAAGATAGTCTTTCTTACCTCTTTCCTCACCATTGCCTTTTTTACAAGAAAGCCTTCAGATAAAGCTGTAAGGGAAGTAGCATTTTGAATTGTCACTAGGTACTACTGCAGTACGATAATTTTTTCTCGTTGCAAAAACCAGTTTTATTTTAATTAAACAAAATCCTAAATCTCCTACCTAACTTCCTGAGCTAATAAACTATCTCCCGCACTCCAGATTTTTGTCTCCTGCTGCTGGCTTTCCTATAGTACTTTATATTCTTGAGCTGAAATTGTTTCTGCTTGTGCGTTCTGACCCACCTATAGATGTACCAGACACAGCTAGTACCCTAATGCTGGGGGCTATTCATCCTCTCTTAGGAGAGCACAGTGGAGAATGCCATCACTGGAGATGCACCATACTGTTGTGTCATCCACATATGAGATAACTGCTAGAGAAGTTTTATTCTACTCAGATTGGGACTTCCCAAAGGCTTTAGTATGAATTTTGCTTATTTAATGCTGAAATACTTATTTTTTCCAATTTACCTGATTCTCAGGGAGAGGGATGCAGGTTAAGAAGAATGTTTTATACCTTTTAAGGTTGCTCATGGAATCCATTTTTGTGTATGTCCTTACAACTTTCTCCTTGTAGTCATCTTACGTGAAAAACAAGCTTTCTTAAATTGAACGTATTAAATGGTGTGAAGTATATAAAATTTTCCATTTATTCCATGCCACCTCTCCACACCTTCCCTGATATTTTTGTTTATTTGTTTTTAAGATTTCCAGGCCTTTATTTTAGAAATTTAGTTCTTCCTGTCAATTTCAGTGTTTCTGCCCCTACACTCAAAGTCTGGCTGTAAGGAGATGATGGTACTTTGTGTGTTGGAAGCTACTGTACTTTCACATTGCCGTGCTGCCCCACAGTGCCCTTATGAAGTCTTACAGGCTTCCAGATCTTCATTTTATTCTCAGTACTTGGAGTCATGTACAGAACAGCGTCATCTGCATGTACCTAACTTCTAACACTAAGCTGAAATTTAGGAAGTGTCAGTTTGCTGCCGTGGTTTCTCTGTTCTGGAAGCAGTGAAGAGTGCCTGTGGGTCATCTTTAGCTAGATCTGTTTTCTAAGTGGTATCAGCAGAGGAGTGCAGCAGCTGAAGGGCAGAAACCTCTTCCTAAGTGGCTTGAATGTGGGGTTTGCATGGAGGGACACTTGTTATGTTTGAGGTGTAGTTCATGGTCTTTCTCTTCCTTACTGGGTTACAACTCTGTTCTTCTACCAGGCTTTGGTTAACATGTTGCCTGGTATTTTTTGGCCCCTGTCTGTAACAAGAATGGATCTTGTAGGTAAAGATCATGTTGCCGTTGAGATACACCACAGCCTTTTTGGAGGGGCAGAGTGCTACTCGCTTGAATACTTGGGGCTCAAAGGACAGGGGGTGGTTCTCATAAAGGTAGATCATGGTCCTGCATATAGAAGTGGACTTATGTGGTTATGGACATCCTGTGTTGAGGACAGGATGCCTTCCTTTGAGCTACCTGTATGCATCCCATCCTTCCTTTGTCATCCTTACTTTTGGCAGTGTGAAGATGCCACCTGAATGGAAACAGTTGGCTGATTCCTGCTGGAGAAATAGCACTGCTTCGAAAAGGGGTGGTCTGGTGGGAGCTGCTTTTTTGTCACGTGAGGGTGGCACCTCAGTAAGGGTGCAGGTCACTGCATACATGATCTCCTGCAGGCACAAATGATAGGACTCTGAAACTCAGATTTCTCACTTTAGTACTTGAATATTCAATACCTGATAATATCCGTGATATCTACTTATCTACCTGGTGTTTATTTTGGAAGGAAAAACTGAGATGTTAAGTTTAGACATTTCTTGCTCACAACCTGAAATTCTGATACATTCTCTAGCGCTCCTGTTTCCTCATCTTGTTAGAGTGGAGCATAGAGTAGCAATCATTTACTTGTTATAAAGACTGAGTGGACAAGGGAAATGTTGTGCCTGTAACGTGTTTGCATTACTGTTTATGAAATAACACATTCCCAATGACTAAAAATGCTCTTTTTTTGTTCTAAAGTAGAATGTTATATTAAGGAACTTATACACCAAAATCCTTTCAGAGTTTAGTTCTGCGTATGCCTCAAAAGTGGTGCTTTATGAATATATGTATATATTTTAACTTGTTATAGAGTTTATGGTGCATTTAGGTTAAGTGTCCTACACATCTTGTTTTGGAAGACGCATGAGTTCTTTTAGTTCTTCTAATTAACTGGTTTTCAAGTTCACAGTTATAATGGATCTAAAGATTGCCGAGATGATAGCAAATACAAAACACTGCTAAGCTAAAGAGAGAAGAGCAACAAAACATAGTACGTAATTAGAAAGCACTAAGTTGTTCTGTTTTCCAAAGCATTGATTTGTTTTATTTTGTTTCTTATAACAACATATAGAACCTAAATTTGAAGTGTGGAAGCTTAGAATGAAGTGAAAAGTTAGTTGTTTCACAGAATAATAAAAAAATATGTTCTTCTCCAAGAGGGATGCAAGGAAATTTCCTCTGAGGGTGATTCCTCAAGGAATTTACACTGATGCAAGTGTAAGTGCTCCAATTGTTGAGCGATGTCTTAGCAAGAAAAACTGTTGTAAACAAATAGATTATAAGAGGCTTTATGTAGTAGCATACATCTGTAAAATATTCATGAAAAGTACGTATTAGTTAGTGCTTTTCTAGTATTGGGAAATTTCCTTCTCTTTTACAGTGTGTTTTAAAAAAAATCAAAGGCTCTATGGTTTAGTGATTTCTACGAAGTTGCATCAGTATTGCAAAAATTGTTCTGTCGTCCTGATAGTTTAGGTCACTTGGGCTGCTTCCCTTCCTACACTGAGGTGGAGGTGAAGCACAAACAAAAAGGCCCCCAAAAATCCAAGCTCCCCAAAAAAAAAAAAAAAAAGACAATTGAAGAAGAAAAGATGACTTTTACACCTAACTACTTTCTACAGCTACACAATTTGGTTGGCTATGAATATGAAAATTGCACGGCTATGAAAATCAAAGTGAGAGAGAGATGAACAGAATTGTTTATGGCATAGTTAGCATGGTTTCTTGCTGAAAGGATCAGGGATGGTGACTGTATTCCTGTCTTGTTCGTTTTGTTTTGTTTTTGTTTTAAGGAAGCCTAACTTAACACAGTAGCTCCTGATACTCCTATGATATTGATAAATGTTAGAGTACTAATAGACAATCGTAACTTCTGGAGGACTGTTCCAACACAAATACCTTTAAATTTTGCATCCATGTCAACTTTAGCAATGTGCTTTAATGCTCAAATTGTGGTAACAAGGATCCTGTCTAATATCCAGTTATGACTGAACCTCCTAAGAGTAGTGTGCAAATTCAGCCATTTGATGTATCAAGGAAATAATGGGGAATTACTATTTTTTTCCACTCCCCTTAGTAGCTGGGTTGGACTTCTTAATATATCTGACTTTTACTTACTGTTCTGTGAATAGTTGTTCTCTAGATCATTTTTATAAATACTGAGACTTACTTGTTTTCTTACAGGTGCCACAAAATATACTGATAAAGATAATGGAGGGATGCTTGTATGGTCTCCATATCATAATATTCCAGATACCAAGTGTAAGTCCTTCCCTACTTAGAAATTTGGAAGCTTAAGTATAAGTAAACACTTTTCTGGTGTGTCTGTTCACTTCTTACACAGCAAAAATGCAAAATAGTACATTAAACATAAAGCTTCTCTTTTATTTTATTTTTTGTTGTTGTTTAGAGAACTCTGGGGAAAGGAAAAATCACCTTCTCTTTTATAGCTGAAGTCTTTGTTTCAAATCACACTGTCTGTCTGTGAAACCTTTAGTTATTAATAAAAGAATAATACATCTAAACATGGGAAACTTGCTGCTCTAAATTTCTAGAAGAAGGAGTTACAGTGGATAAATTCAGAAAAGATGTGCTGAGGCCCAGTTCAAGGGGAAATTATTATTCCTGTCTTATCAGGAAAAACTGAGCATTTTCTCCCTTCAAAAGTGACCCGAAATATTAAATGTGATCAGTTATCTGTTTAATCTAGTTTAAATGTGCCTCCTGTGCTAGAATTTCCCATGTGTATTATAGAGGAGTAAAGTTTGAGGATGCAGTCGTGAGAACCTGGTCCTCAGGACAGTTTCTACCTCGTGCCAGCAGTTAAGAGGTTTATGTTCCCTCTATATTTGAGGGAACTGTTCTGCTACTGCAGAACAGTCAGAAATAAAATGCTCTACAATTACGGTTATTAAACACGTTCTTCGTTCCTTTGAAGTACAATTAACTCTTTGCTGCAGTGGTTCATGGCAAGGACACCTCTGGTCCATTCAAATAATGAAGATACAATTATTTCCTTTTCTCCATCATGCTTCCTTTCAACTTCATTTAGTTACCACTCTAATTGTGAATTGTGTAGAAAGTGAATGGGAGGAGTTTGTTTCCTTAAAAATGAAAAAAGTACCCACTGAAGATCAAAACTAGCGGGACTTAATTGCAAAATGGTGGAAAGCGTTCAGCTCGAAGCTGGCTCCAGTATGGCCAAGTACGATTTAAAAAATACAGTGTTGGTGAATTTGATGTCCTAATTATTGAATTTTTATTATTCGCGATTGAAATCTGACTTCATGCTGAGGTTAAAATTAATGTTGGTCAGTGAAAACTGTATTAATATTGAGGATATGCATAATCATGGCTCTAGGATCTCTTTACATTAATTTTTAATGCATTCAGGAATACAAACAGTAGAAGTAGTTCAATTGAAAACTAACCCAGGTGTCTGGACACACACACCTCCCCCCGTGTGTCTGTGTTCTTGGGAGCGAGTTCCAAGAAGACATAGCCTTTCAATAATGAGCTAGCCTCTGATTTAAATAAGTGATGAGTCTCTGTGGTTTTGTTGTATTAAAAAAATGAAAGGAAGCATCTTTTTCACTGAGAATTGGCTTGTGTAAGAAGTTTATAAAATTAAGTGTTGGATTAAAGACAGTGAGTCTATTTATTATTAATAAAGCTATGAATGTATTTAACATTTGGGGGTACCTGGGCCTATGCAGTGTATTAAAGCATGGGCAGACTCTTTTCCCATGTTAGATGGTTAGTTCTGTGTCACCTTGTAGCAGAACTAGAAGTGCTAAAGAATAATTCTGACCTTGCTTTGTTACAGTGGATGAATATATAGCAATAGCAAAGGAAAAACATGGATACAACGTGGAACAGGTAAGTTCTATGAAATGAGAGTGCTCATTTTAAGGACTTTTTAATGTAAAAGTGTAACACGACTCTTCTTTTTTCCCCTTGGTTACCATTAATTAACGCTGTTTCTCTTCAGGCACGGCAGCAAACACTGCAGTTAAATGGATCTGCATACAGTTGTGGTCTGGATTCTCTGCAAAAGATTGAGCTCTTTGTTTTCATGACATGCTCAGCTTGTAATGTGCACTTTTGAAAGGTTTGGTATGTTTCTTGATACACTGGGCATGTCATGCAATTGTGTGTGTATATTTAGCTAAAGAATTTCCTAGGAAAGCAGCTTACAAATTTAATGTTTAATGTTAGAATTCAAATATGGTACAGTTTTGAACCATTGACTGCAATAGGGACAACACTGGAAAGGTTTCTTGCATATTTAAAGAAAAAAAGGAGGCAAACCAACGTTAAGTGAGTGTTTTTTCAGAGGCAGGAGAACAGAATTCTAGGTTTGAGAGTAACAAACAAGTTCACTTTTTAAAATAACTTCCCATTAAAAGTACAGGATAAAACTTTGCTGGTCTGCACTTAGTTTTACTGCAATTTTTTTCATAAATTAACCAATTTATGTAAAAGTGATATTACCTATTGCAAAAAAAGTAACTGATGTACAGGTGGAAGCAAGTTGTATGATCAGGCTTTGGAGGATGGAAGCTCCTAATAGCAAAGACTTGCTGGTCAGCTGCTAGCTGAAAAAGAAGCTGCCAATGTTAGTGTCCAGAATACCTGCAGTTTGGTGATGTTTGCGTATGGCTTGGCCTTTGCTAGGGGAGGGAGGGAACTGAGAATGTCAAAATAAGTATACAAAGAAAGACTAATTTTCAAAACATTTTCTGGTACAAAGCATTTGTAGACTGTTCACAGTAGAATAGAAATCATCTTTGCAAGAGGTGCTTGTCGCTTGCCATTTTATCAAGAAATGTGCTATGTCCCAGTTACTAGATGTGAAATTAGGCATTTGGGGAGCTGAAGAACAATTGGTGATCATGTCTGCACTATATGGTTGAAACTGAGCAGATTACAATTCCCATGCTAGATTTAGCATCAAATTTATCATTGATTCTCTGGCAGAAAGTCTAATCAGCATAACATTCTTTAAGAATATCGAGAAATTAGTTTATGTAAGAAAGTGTATTTAAATTTCCATTCCTTATTAGGTGCACATGACATGGAAGTAGCCATGCTGTTATTTGTGGACTGGAGAGTTGTAGAAAGACCACTCTCATTTTGAACTTTCAGACTTGCATTTTGGATGATCCTCTGGCTGCTGCAAAGTATTTTTATTTTCTTTTTCGAGTGGGCTGATAATAAAGGCCTGAAGACCTATAAGGAGCTGTGTAGGTGATACGTGCTTGTAAAGGAAGAAAGCAGGTCAGATTTGAGCCTATCAGCCTAGATTGTGCTACTCCAGATTTACTGCTGCCATGCCAACCTTAAATTGTCTAGCTTTCATACCTTTAATAAAGTACAGATGTGCCCTCTCGTCATATCATCTCCAAAGAGAATTTGTAACCTGTAGTACATAGCCAGTAAAATGATAAATACATTTTAAGAAGGGGTTGTGATAGGAAAATTTTATTTTAAATAAATAAATTGCCTTTTTAAAATTTAACTTATCTCAACATTTTAGAAAGTTGACTAAATCCAAAAAGGGACTATTTCTTTTCAAAGGCTCTCGGCATGTTGTTCTGGCATAAACACAATATTGAGAAGTCCCTTGCGGATCTCCCTAACTTCACTCCTTTCCCTGATGAATGGACAGTGGAAGATAAAGTCCTATTTGAACAAGCATTTAGCTTCCATGGAAAAAGCTTTCACAGGATCCAGCAAATGGTAAAGTAATTACTTAATTAGAAGCATTAAACAGTACAGATGCGCTAAGAACAAAGGTTCATGTTGGGCTACAAGTTCATGTTAATTTCTGTGTAAAACTTTCAGAAACAACCTTGAATGTAAGATTTAAGTTAATTTCATTGTGTCTCTTGGACCTATAGCTTTTTCACCCTTGCAAAAAAGCTTCTCCCCTTCCTCCCCATTTAAAAAAGAATGTATATGAAATACATCCCTCCTTTCCATCTCATCCATGCATTTAAAATATTTGGGTACAGGCGGTTGTAAACCGAGCAGAACTATAATCTTGGGTGGAATTTTAATTTTAAAAAGTATTAATATGTTAATGAATTCTTCTAGCTTCCAGACAAGACTATCGCAAGCCTTGTAAAATATTACTATTCTTGGAAAAAAACTCGCTCTAGGACAAGTTTGATGGATCGTCAGGCTCGAAAACTAGCTAATAGAAATAATCAAGGTGACAGGTAAGTTTTACATTCTTAAGTAGCTAGCCAGAGACTGAAATGTTTCTAGGTAGAAATGTCGGAGTAATTTCCAGCCCTTGTGTTTCAGCATGAACCTTGTTTTTAGGTTTGGGCATCTGTGTGATGTCTCTGCTTTTAGGAAGGGGTTTGGTACTTGTGCTTTAAGAACTACATCACTCCAGTTGATACGAGTTGTAGTAACACACTTGAGGGCTTTAATGGATAACTGTGAAAACAAGGGTTCAGAAAAACCTAAAGATTGGGAGCATGGTTTAGAAATAATGCTTCATTTGAGAAGTTTAACCTGTTATTATGGGGGGTGGGGAAGAGAGTGTTGTTGTGGGGTTCCTCTGGTTTGAGGTGGTTTTTTGGTTGGTTGGTTGGGTTTTGTTTTAACTGGAATGGAATTAATACTGAAAGATCAACCATTGTAAAGAGCTATAGCAATTAGAATGCCCAAGTACTGGTTTGTAACAAAACTTTTTATAAAATCTACATTAGGAAACTTAGAACTGCTAGCAATCAAAGAGAACTAGAGCTCAAAATAGTTTTAAATTGTCTTGGATAGAAGGGAACGACAGTTCTCCCAGTTACTGTGAAATTTAAGTTCTATTGCACTTAGTATGCTTGTATATTAGCTTGTACTTTTGAAAAAGTTTTCTTATGTTGAATGTTTAAGTAACCTAAAGATGTTTATATTGGAAAGTATGATTTTACATCTATGGAAAACTGCCGAGCTAGAGCAAAAGGGTCTATTTAATTATGTATTATTGAAAAGAACTCCAGAAATCTAAAATTCATGTGCTTACTTAGTGACCCTTTAGCTGAAAAATTACAGAAGAAAATCAATTTGCTTCTAATACAGCATTTTGGTGTTTTTTTGGTAACAACTATAAATTTTTGTGGTATTTTTACATTTATTTATTCAGAAATTATCTTGTGTGAATGACTGGTTTGGAGTCAGCTTAACTAATTGTTATATTTTCAACCTTTTCTCTTTGACTTAATTCAGCAGATTTCATTTCTTCCCCTGCTGAATTGCTAGATCTTGAGCAAAAAGCTCTAGAAAAAGCAATCCCATGTTTCCCCATCCTGTATTGTCTCCTTTTGCTCCCCACGGACTTCAACAAGGGTTTATTCATCCACCGGGTGCAGTGGTTTAAAAATTGATCTATTAAAACTAACGTGGCAAGTGAAAGGTTATTTCTAGCCTTCATATAGTTGACCATGTAAGTGTTCATGCTGGCACAAGTGGTTGAGTTGAAGAAAGGTGACACCGAGTTTTCTGGCAGCGGTACCAGCCCTGCTTAAAGTCATTTTGAAACTACAGTGTAGGATTACTTGTTTGTCGTAACAATTATTAGAATTTAATAAAGGAAATATGTTTGTAACAGCTCTCTTTAGAAAACTACAAATGTCCTTGAGATGCCATATACCTAGAGTAGATAGGTTAGAGTAGACAATTCTGTCTTACCCTGATAGGTATTTATATTTGGGGTTAAAAAATAGATAAAATAACCAGCTTCTTATAATCTGTCCTCAGTGATGACGACGTAGAGGAAGCTCATCCAATGGATGGAAATGATAGTGATTATGATCCCAAAAAAGAAGCCAAAAAGGAGGTAACAGATACCTTAACGGTGAATGTCAGTTTGTTTGTTTTCTGTGAATGGGTTACTGTGAAAAATATGACTTGTAGTAAGGAGGTTTAACTTGCAGCCTACTGAAATCACAGGGGGTTTAGGTCATCAAGGTCTTGGCAAGTTCTGACTGAAACAAAATTTTATCACATATTTTTGCAGTTCTGTGGACACAAATGCACCTCTCGTTACCATCACTACCTCCCGAGAGAGCTCCCAAGTTTTAGAAGAGATGTATGCTATCGCTACCTAGTAAAACAACATTCCCCATATACACTATAGTTCTTTATAGTTTTACTGGTTGTGAATTACTGGAATCTAAATGTTGTCTTTGCATTTTAAAATTGACATTTTTTCCAAGAATAACTTTGTTTTTTCAAAGCCACAGTGAGGTTGTGCATTTCACCTAATATGTGGCTTTGTTGAGACATTTTCCTTGAATAAATGTAGAGAAAAACATTTTTGTCGCCTCTAATGAGCACTCACTTAGCTTTACAGATAATTGCTGTGTTTGGGGTATCTTCAGGTCTTGGGGTTCTTTTGGTAAACATTAAGTTATTTATGAACAAAACTCCACAAACACATTTAGGTGTGTAAACATTTCATATTTCCTCAATTAACTTAATGCATTTGTGGTTTTCCTAAAATGGGACAGTTCATGCTTCTTGAGAATATGAAAGGAGAGGTAGTGCAAAACCTCAACATGCCTGTGAAGTGGTAATTAGGATTATTAATAAAACTTTGCAGTTCTGCTAAAAGTTATGTTAAATAAGAGACTGATAGATTTAGATTCCATTCTCAGCTTTGCAGTGACCTTCAATGTATCACTTTATTTAACTGCCTTCAGGAGGGGAATAAAAGGACAATTGCAGTTACCCCTTTCTGTAAGAGAGTTTGAGATGTTCGGGTTTTTTTAACATGCCAGGATATGTTGGTTGTTTTTTTTTTTTTAAATGGCACAAGGTCTAATAATGAACCCTTTTTACTTTTCATTCTGCTGTTGTGACAATGTTCTTGCAATCTGTTGATTTGAGTTGCTGCCGAAACCACTGCTAAATAAGGCCTATTTTGTTCAATTTGCTTTCCTTGGTTATTGTTTGACGCACTACATGCAGTCCAGAATGAAAGTAGTGTGTTCGTAGATTTCTAGGAACAGCAGAAACAGATTTGCAGTTTCTGATGAGCTATTTGGATCTACATAAGATTGTTCTGTGATCTAATACCTCTGGTAGGATTTGCGTACTTTCACTTCCTAAGCAGAATACAAACTGAGTAGGCTGCTTGAACACAGAGCAATGGAAACTTTCTGTTACCAGAGAAAACTAAAACAAGCCAAATGCTCTGGCTTGGCAAGACAAAAGCTTGAGAGAATATTTTCACTTTAAATCCAGATTGAACAGACAGGAACTGCAATTTCATACTGAAAGAGCAATGCAGAACCAATAAAACAGATGGTATAAATGGACCAGAAGTAAACTTAACCTTGGGGTTTTTAGATGTCAGAGATGTAAGGCTCTATATCAACTTCCCAAGGAAGAGCAAACATCTTGAGTGCTTTTAAGATGGCCTCTAAGTTTGTGGTCTGGATTAAGATGTTACATTAGCTGGGAAGAGAATGTGGCAGAAGGTCAAGCGTGGTAGAGCAAAATACTGTTGGCTGACTTGTACTGATGCTACAGAACATAGTAATGGCTGCTGCAATTTGTTTTCTCTTCACTGTGATCAGATGACCACCTCCTCTTAACCTGCATGGAAGCCAGCAGGGAGGAGCGGTAGGGAGCTGCTTGAAGTAGCAAAAAGCCTGAATCCCATCTCTGTTCTGGTACTAAGCATTGACTGAATGGGAGAATCCTTGCAGGGAAAGTAATTTTAGCTTCTCTACTCCTGGTCTGTAGAGAACCTATCCAGTTGCTCTATGGGAGTCACATACATGCAGCCTAGCTGTTGTGCAGCAATACCTATTGAAGACAAAGCTAAAATTTTTAGATGTCCAAACGTATCAAAACAACAGTTACAAAGACTTCATCTCCTCTTTGCTGTCTCTTTCCACTTCAAAAAAGCCAACAACAAAGGCTGAATTTGGCTAAATTACATGGATTTTTATTATGACTTCAAAAGTACATCCATCATCTCTCTTCCAAATCTCAAATCCCCTCCCAAAGCACACAGCACTATCGCTTTCCACAGAGTGCTTGTGGCAGGGAAAAGTGTCATCTTGCATTCTTGCCCATCCTGGTTGTCTTTGTTATTCTTCTCCCCTGATCTTCACCTGAACTCTTCATATCTGACCAGAAATAAATGTGTAAATTCACTGATCACTTGGTTTAAATGCATTTCATATATATGTATATATATTCTTTACCTTGTGCCTACATAAGAGCTTCTTGATTTTTGCCCTCTTTCACAGTACCCAGACTGTGATTTATATACAAGTGACTGTATTTTCAGCCATGTTAAAAAAAAAAAAAGTTTTGAAAACTGACCTTTCTAAGACTACTGCAGGCTTATCCAGCAAATGGCTGGTATGCTCCATCAGCTCATCTGCAAGACTTAGTTTGGCGGCTGCATGCAGAGGAGGATGTTAGCTTGGGTTTTCTTTGTCATAAATAGGACATTACAATTTTATGTGATACTTTATTCTTTAATAAAGTTGTATACAAGATACTGTTATTCTTTAATGATTTATTTCTTGTAAATTAAAGGGCAATAATGAGCAGCCTGTTCAGACCAGCAAAATAGGTCTGGGTAGAAGAGAGTATCAGAGCTTGCAGCATCGCCACCATTCTCAGCGTTCCAAATGCCGTCCACCAAAAGGCATGTACCTGACCCAGGAAGATGTGATAGCTGTTTCCTGTAGTCCCAATGCAGCCAACACAATTCTTAGACAGCTGGATATGGAACTAATCTCGTTAAAGCGACAGGTACCATGGGTTATTGGTCTTGTTTTGTTTTCATCTCAGATTGTTCTGATTGTAATGATTTTGAAGATTATCTGTGAAGATTCTGAAACTTCTTTAATGTGAGTCTTCCTAATTTTGCTCCACAGTTATCACCAGAAATGCTGGACTAGGTGACTAGCTATTCTTTTGTTTTGTTTTTTTTATGTTCATCTGTTCTTGTGGATAACATGAAACCAGATGACTTCCTTTAAAAATAAAAAACAAAGCGGGGGGAGTATGGCATGAAAACAATGTTAGAGATTTGGGGACAGGAGAAAACTGAAGTCACATTTGATTTGATTTGATTTTTACCTTTGTTAAAAGTGTTTGTGTGACAAGTGAGAATAAGACCAATGAAGCAGAGGAAGTTACGTTTGTTATGCTTAAAATTTCTAGCTGTTTTTGTTTTTTTATGTCCTTCCCCACATACCATGAAAGTATTGGATGGGAGAGGAATCATGGGCCTAGTTATTTCTCTTTTTGAATTGATGAGCTTTCTACTTCTTATTAAATTTAGAAAAGCTTTGTAGTCTTCACCTTTAAGAGGACAATTGCCTGCGTCCTTTGCATGAAGAAGTTAACTTTTGGCACTTAAAGTTAAAACACAGAATCTATTCAGCTTCTAAGGGTACAGCAGTACGTGCATGCTTGCTTTCTAGGAGCGATGGGGCTACAAAGTCACGGCTTATCTCCTGGAGTTCCTGCCTCCTTATAGACTGCTAAGAGCTGCCATGTTGCAAAATCATGGAGTGAATAAGGGGTTTCATAGGGGTTTTGCTCCCGTGTATTCTTTTACAGGAGAAATATACTTCTTTCTGTCACAGCAGGACTCTGGGGCTGACTAGCATAGGTGGGTTTCACTCTTTAGCCTAAGTGTAGGTGAGTTACAGCCTTGAGGTTGTGTTTCTCTTTTTTTCTTGCAGTGATCTCAGAGATGCAGCCTTTGGAATCTCCCCCTGAATTGTCCGCTTTTGTGTCCAAACTTAAGAACACTTGTAATAGCTGTGCACCGTAGTATGCAAAACTATTTTCTTACCTACGTTACCTTATGTGCATCACTGTCCGGTTTAAATGGTTAATGGATATGTGTATGTGCGATTTGGACGCTCTCTCCTTTTTGTAGGCTAAGATATTTCGTTTTTAAACATTTAAAATCATTTCAAGAATCACCCTTAAAGGAAATCATGATGATCTAAGGTCAACAAAAAGCAGTCTGTCAGAAGGAACTAACTGGAAACATCTCATAAATCTTTATGGTTTTTGGGTTTTTTTAAAGTGCTTTTTGGAGAAGGAAGAAGTTAATGTATACAGTTCATCATACTTAGATTTCTAAGAACCAACTTTTGTGTCTAGAATATTCTGCATTCTTCTTTAAGAACATATATATCATTATAAAAACTTGCTTGTTATGTCCTACTTTTAATATTCCTGCAGACAAACTGTTCTTTTGAAAGACTGGCTTAAATATTTTTCTCTCCATAGTAAACTGCTGTCTTTTTTTTAATTATTATTATTTTTTTTAAACAGTTAAAAGTAGTGAAGCCTTAAACCATAATATTTCTCTTTCTAACTTAGGAGGTACACTTGTGGCAATCCTAGTGAAGATATATGTGTAAAGTGACCAACTTTCTTTGTGGAGCTGATTAACTTTGTTGTTTTTGACCAAGGTTCAAAATGCTAAGCAAGTAAACAGTGCACTTAAACAGAAAATGGAAGGCGGGATTGAAGAATTCAAACCTCCTGAGGTAAATCAGAATAAATATTAGAACTTGTGGCCATACACTTTATATTAGTGGGAAGCTACAGAAATGTGTTTTGCTGCAGCATAAGTGTTTGCATTTCAGCAGCAGCTTACACAAGATCCATTGAATTACATGCAGGGGTGAGTCTGGCTTCTTTATGAGGAATTAGTGGTAGGCTTTTTTATGGCAATTGGCTGAATAAAGAAACAGAAGACACTGAAATATCATGTCTGTCTGTGACAATAGGGAGCTGAAGTTGAGCCCTGATATATGGGTCTTTTCCTGATTAAAAGTAGATAATGTAGATTGCTGGCAGTAAATTCTATGTTCCGCATGAAAACATCACTATATATACATTTGGGCATCCAAAGTGCATGATTTATTACTGCAGAAGTCCTCTTATTGCTTCTTTTAAAGGATTGGATATGAAACCTAATGTGAATGCAAAACACTCCAGATGCCAAGTCCTAATAGTTTAGATAAATGCAACTATAAATTCAGATTCTGTCTGCATAAAGATCATTAGCTTGTGCATAAGTTATGGTATAGCTGATGTTAAGAACTGCGATAAAACAGAGGAAAAACTATTGGTGTAGTTCTAAGCTCAAATCCTTAAATGCTATTTCCTCTTCATGAAACCAATCTTAAACTCTTAAGTTTATGGATTAATAAGAAAGAGATCTTTACCTGTGTTACAAAATGCAGTGCAAGTGAAACACATTCAGATGCTCAGATGTTTTGCAGCTGTTGAGCCATTTTAATGATCTTTGTGCCATTTTTCTGATTTTAATAGTCTAATCAGAAAATCAATGCCCGTTGGACCACAGAAGAGCAGCTTCTTGCAGTACAAGGTATGTTAATAGCAGTAGCGACTTGAAATCTGATGCAAAGGATTTGAAGAGGTGTTCAGGCTTTGTTTGTTTGTTTGTGTTTCCCTCTATGAAAAGCTGAACTTTACCTGGTCTTACAAGAAGGTCGCTGGGAAACCATCAAAACTGGCGAGAATATTTAGGGCATTCATTCAAGCAACATGACACTAGTCTTTCAATTACCCATATTAAATCTCGAGTACAGAAGCTAAGCTGGGTTTAACAACTGTAGTAGTACCAAAACGTCCCCTCAGTCCTCTTCTAAATAACCTTACATTAATTTCCCTAAAGTGGAAGACTGAAGTAATCGTGGAAGTAATAAAACTTGAAGCAAACACTTAAGACGTCTCTCCATAATCTTAAAGTAGGAAAAAGCAGAAGTAAAACTGCTTTACAGTTACTTTCCTCGGTTCATGAGGAGGTAAGAGCAGGTCTCTACCCAGTGGAGGCCTTTTAAGAGTCTGAAGACTAACAGTCTTATTGGAGAAAAAGCAACATTTTCAAGTGGGCTATTAATACAGATAATTTGCAGTCATTTCATTTATATGAAGGAAAACTGACTCTTGTCTTGCTTTAACATGCCCTGCCTAATGAAGGAACATGCAAGGGGAGTATCTGGAGAGGCTAATCCTGTCTTGGAAGACACTATCCATTGACTCACTTCTATGGATCATCTCTTTTAAGATAATAGAATCAGCTCAGTTATACACATCTGCTCTATTTCTCTCTATTCTTCACCTTTAAAATGAAAGACTGCATTTTAGTATAAAACCTTCAGTTGGATCAGAACATCAGTGTAAAGTTGTCAGGTGTGCCACACCTGAAAAGTTATTAGCCAGATGACTGAACCTAAAGTTAGGTTTATTTGGAAGCCTGAATGGAAATGCTGAAGAGCATGGTGTGTCTGAAGTCGTGCCTCTCAACTTACGTGCCTCACATTGGGATTTGCATCTCCAAACCATTTTCTGTCCCAAGTTCATCCTCTCAGTACTGCTAACAAGCTCACTTTTTAAATTTTGTTCCCAAATGCAACAGGAGATGCCTATTTTTAATATCATAGTCTAGTAAGTAGAATGCTTGCTGGAGAGGTTGGGGGAAGTCCAGGTTCATTGTGCCTGCCTTAGCATGAGCTGATTCAAACCATCTTCCGTTTTCATAGTTTAGTTATCAGAGCTCTCACTAAGCATCAGTTTGGGAAGTGGTAAGAATGCATTTAGCTTTTGTTAAGCTATGGGACTATGTGACTGACAAGGTAAATAATAAAATGGGAGCACAGCCAAAAGAGGGTAAGAGTTAGTGATGACTACCCTGGAGAGGAGTTCCAGCCTTCTGGTTTCTTCTCTAGGGAATGTTTTGAGTTTTATAAAGGTAGTCAGCCTCAATACTTAAGGATGGGGTGAGAAATCAGACACTCTGGAAGAAACCTGTTCTCATTGAATTTACATGTGCTTCTTATATGTATTGTTTCCTTTTAGTCCCATTCCTTTACCACAGTGTAAAATGGAGATGGGCGAGAACCTTAACCCAGGGAACAAAGTATTCTTATTATCCCTCCCCTATCTACCACCTGGTGGTAGAGTCTCCCTCCTGAATGTGTGCTGTAGGTGTTAACCTCCTGTCCCTTAGTCTAAAGACTCTGATCTCTTCCTTCAAAACAATTGCTTGAGCTGGTAGACTTATGCATGGAGGAACCACACTGTCTTTTGCCCTGACTCTCTTTTTAGAAGAAAGTAGCCGTGGTTGCTCTACTAAAAGCCACCATAACATGTCTTAGGCTTGAACTTGGAAGTTGACTTGAGCTGACATGTAGTTTGTACATTTAAAATAGTTTTATTTCATCAAATGTATTGATACATTTTGGCATGTGCTTTTAATAATTTTACAGAAATAATAAGCATTAAGCGGGCAGGTGGCACTTCTGTGATTTGTTCACTTGAGCTCAGACATTAAATCCAGCCATGGAAATGATAAAAAAAAAATCTGCAGTAATAATTTTGGTACTTTTTTTTCCTAAACATGAAAAAACTTTTATCATCTCAAGGGATTTTCAATAACTAAAGAGGAGGTAATAAAAAAAAAGACCTTAAAACAGAGCTCAGTGTGTGATCTTAAAAGCATTGTGGCTGCATGCAATGGACTTGTAGACTCAGACTTATGATGTCTGCGCCAATCCTTTGCAGAATAGTTTATACAGTTCGACTTGGTCTGAAAGTTATTGAAGGTAATGGGCCAACTCATTACTTGAAGTGTTGTTAAGTTACAAACTTCATTTATGTATAGAACTGTAGGAGCACGATCAAGATCTCAGCCATGTGAAAATTGCAGTTGCAAAACTGTTTGGAGACTGGTTCAAAACAACAAAATTTGAATTGAAAATCAGTGCCTGACTTGCATAGCACTGCAGTGGAAAACAACTGGGACAGCCAGGATCTAACTCTACGTAAGGTAGTTGCCAGAAGCGCTGCAAACCCATCACAGTGAAACTGCAGCTCTTATAACCCAGAGATTGCCCTTTTTCTGCCTCATTGGGGTGCTGTATTATATTGCTTTGGACCCAGGCTTGTGTTTCACGTGCCTCTCAGTGTTTGCTGCGCTGCGCAACGTTAAGCAGCGTAGACAGCATCAGACGTGGATTTATGAGTTTCTCAGAGTCAGCCATTCAAGATGAAACATTGTAAAGGGGAGCGTGCACATGTTCAAGTGCACCTTTGCAGCTGGGTGAAGTTTGTAAGAGCTGGAAGGATTCCTGTGATCAGGGCTACTTTTGAATGAGCCAGGAGAAGGACATTAATCCATGTGAAGTGAGGCTATGCAGTCATCTGTTTTGAGCTTTGCTTGCAGCAACCTAGTGAAATTATTCTTATTGAATAACAGATTAAACACTTGAGAAATATTCTGAGTGGTGTTTAGCACAGAATTTCTATACGGATGTGTAAGTAACGTGCACCAATTTGAAAGGGTTGATGGGTTGGCATCAGCTCTTAGAGATACGCCAGCACCTTATGCATAAAACTTTCATAAACATGTACTGAACTTTCTCTGTTTCTGATGCAGCTTAAAAGGATTTTACTACATCATTGCATAGAAGTCACAGCGGTGATGCTAGAGCAGTGCTAAATAACACTCTGAAAAGAACCCAAAATGAGTAGTGCTGTGTGTAGCTAAACTAAGGAAATTTTATTTTCTTTACGTATTTCTTATAGTTGGGCTCTCAGTGGAGGCAAGATGCGCTGTTTTCAAGCTGTTTGCTTGGAAATAGGCTTTAAGACCTTATTTTTGACAATTTTAATTGAAACTAGCAAACAGGCTCAGTCATTTTGCCTCTTAATTGGAAGGAAGAATTGCAGACAGCATACTAGCAGAAAAGGCTGAAATCACTAGGAGTCTGAATTGGGTTTCAAACAAATACGCTTTGTTCTGCTGGACGCTTTGTTCGCGTGATGAATTGCATAGGACGTTAGATATGTTGCAGTGTACATTTAATGATCATTATAAATTAGCAAGGGTGGTAAGGGTAGGGCAATCAAGGACTATTAAAACACTGGAGGGAGAGCTCTGTGGCTGCACACAGCTTTTAAGGAGTATAGCTGATACCTCGTACAACAGATAAAGCACAGAGCCAGATCCCTGTCTTTGCTTTGCCTAGATACATGCCCTCCCACGTGGCTCTACTAGGTCCCTTTGTTTTCTTTCCAAGGTTCTTGCAGTCAGGATGGTTGGATTCTTTTGTATGCCCCAGAAAAGATCTTAAATAATGTAGCTGGGCTCTTGACAGTGGAAACATCAGCTTCCCGTACAGAAATTGTTACTGTCCTGGAGCTGAACTTTTCTCTTAAATTGCAGTGAGTGTACCTTACCACCTCAGAAGTGGCTGTTAACAAAGAAACTAGAAAAGAGCAGAACAAGCTGAAGTTGAAAGGGAACATAGCTTTCAGATTTGAGGCAACTCTCACTTTGTGAATCCTTTGCTTCACTTTCTGAAGTGAGGCATGAAATCAGGCATAAATTTCTTTTCCTGTAATGAGACAAAGCGCCTGGCCTCTAAGCACTGTAATAAATTCGGAATGAGTTTAATTATCAGGAGCTTCACAGAAGTCAAATTGTAATTCACTCATGCATAGCTGAGAGCAGAAATTAATCTTCTGTTTACTCAGTCTGGAATAAAACTCTGCTTTATTTCTTTTAGCCTCCAAACTTTGGACACTTGTGATTAAAAATATACTTTGTGCAGCTAGAAGCTGTAATCTAGGATAGCAGAGAGTTTGAAGATTTTTTTTTTTTTTTTCCTTAAGCAGGAAAGAGGAGGAACTGGACACATAGCCTAAATACAACTGAGAGAAAATCAGTAAACTTTGGGTTCTAATTCAAATTTCAGGTTAAAAACTATGGAATGTTGTACTCAAGGGGTTTTTTTTTGTTATATGCAAATGTAGTTTTAGAAATGTAAAAAGTGCATGTTGGGATTTTCTTGTGAAGTGCTTGTAAACAAAAGGGACCTACTGATGTCAATATGAAGATGAATGAAAAGAACGATGCAAAGATCTTCCGTCATGCTCCTTGCTGGAGGACTTGATCCTGGAGGCTTGTGCTGGGCTGTCTTACAAACAGACGCCGATAGCTTGTGTTTACTTACATTCCCCGAGGTGGTTGTCTCAAAACTCCAACTCAAATGGTGAACAAAAGCTTTAAAAATACTTTGTCAGGTGAATGCTTGCCAGTTGCTCTTTGTAGCGTCAGTAGAGCGTGTCATAAATGCAGGAATGAGCAGTATATTGTGACTTACGGAACTGTGCCCCCCTGTTCTGCCCTGTGCCTGGTCCAGTAGCCGCTGCCCTCTACCACTCCTGCTGCACAGGTTGTTGGCAAAGAAACATCTGCACGCAGCTGGCACAGAGGGAACCTGTAGAAGCTGTCAATGTTTGTCACTTGACATTTCTAGTGTTATACCCTGTTTACAGCTATACACGCATGCTCGGTCACCCTCACCCTCCTATCTTGAACTTGTCCGGGGCTTCTGCCCTTACTGCCAGCACACTGATGGATTTACTGTATTTGTCAGAGGCCAGATCCCTGGTTTTAGGTTGGGAGGCTTGGTGAGTAAGCCAGGATCTTTAAGAAGAGTGGGTAATGACCTTTTAATAAAGTTCTTAATTTGTATGTTGATAGCTGTGCAATTAAAAATTATTTTGTTTTAATGGAAATTGAGGCCTTCTCCTAATTGAGAAGTCCTCCTAATTAGTGAGTCCTTGGTTTGCAGGTCCCATAGGTTCTCTCTATAAATACATCACACGTAGCTGTGTCTGACTGATTCTTCACAGCTATGTTATTTACTTTGCCTTCCAGGTGTCCGAAAATATGGTAAAGATTTTCAAGCTATTGCAGATGTAATTGGCAACAAGACTGTTGGCCAAGTGAAGAACTTCTTTGTAAACTACAGGCGTCGGTTTAACTTAGAGGAGGTATTGCAGGAATGGGAAGCGGAACAAGGAACCCTGGCTTCTAATGGTGATGCTTCTGCTTTAGGGGAGGACACAAAAAATACTTCTAATGTGCCATCAGGAAAGAGCACTGATGAAGAAGATGAGGTGTGTTTTGTGTACCAGAAATAAGTAAGCATGGGTTGAGGAACAGCATTTTATTTAGTGATATAATGTAAGGTTAACTGGTGTGGAGTGGCAAACCGCATTCTAAAGAATGATGATGAGCTTGCATAGAACTTCAGCCAATGTCGTTAACCAGCTGGGAGCAGGACTGCACCTTTCATAGTGACGATCACGTTACTGTTTTATTGTTAAAATACAGTTCTCGTTCTAGAAGACTCCTCTTGCTTCATAAAAATTTTTTAGTTCTGCTGTCTATAATGTTTTGGTTGGTGATTTCTTTTCAGTAACTTCTCAGTTTTTTGATTTTTTGATTTTTTTTTTTTTTTAAATGCTGTTTCCTGTGTAGTGGACAGTGGCAGCCCAACTGCATCACGTTCTGGCTGGGATGGCTGTTCACACGGTCTTGTCTTTGTCCTTTGTGCAGGCACAAAGCACTCCGGCCACTCAGTGTTTAGGCCCTTCACCTCCAGCACAGGCATCTGCTCCAGCGTCTACCGCTCCCATGGCAACTTTAAATCAGCCGCCCCCGTTACTTCGTCCAGCGCTTCCTGCTGCTCCTGCTCTCCATCGCCAGCCTCCGCCACTTCAACAGCAGGCGCGGTTTATTCAGCCAAGGCCGACTCTAAATCAGCCTCCCCCGCCACTCATCCGCCCAGCTAATTCCATGCCTCCTCGTCTCAACCCAAGGCCAGTGTTAACCACGGTTAGCGGCCAGCAGCCACCCTCACTTATTGGAATTCAGACAGAATCTCAGTCCACTCTGCACTGAAGAAATAAAGCAGAATGATGCTAACTCCTGCATTTGAAAAATTGTCTCAATGTACTTTTTTTTTTTTTTTTTTCTCCCAAGTAACGCAGGGGAGAAAAGAGCAAACCTTCACAGGTATCAGACCAGTTTTACAGAGGAGCAAGCTAATAACTAGAAACGGAACCACATCAATGACCACCTGTATAAAAATATTTTTATGTCAAAGACTTGTACAGCAGAACAATGCCTACAGTACAGACCTCCTCTATATGAATAACTGTTGAAGGAAGCTAACTTCTTAAATGAATAAATGTTCGACACACCAAGATTTTGTTTAACTGATTTTTACTCTATTTATTTTATTACAGTTCTTTGTAGTCAAGCATCTAACTACAGGAAAGTAGTCTGGCAAATCTAGGAATAGATAATATTGTAGGAGACTTAAACGTAGCGTTGGATATTTTGTGTGTGTGAATTATTTTATTTTTTTTTTACGTTTTAGTGCAAAAAAAATAATGGCCTTAGTTTCAGAATTTTTGGCTCTGTTTAGATAACAGTAGAAGCATTTCATGCACTTGTAAAATGTAGATGTTTCTTCTCTTCATGGTTTTCCCAGAACACTTCCTCTTGTTTAAAACGGTACAGTCTTATTAAATACTCCTCTGAACGAGTATTCTGAAGACTCAATGAGCCATTGTACCAAACTTGCTAAATCTCACATGTGTTCTAATTGTAGAAGTTGACTGAAAACAGGAGTCTGGTTTCGTGCTGCAATATCTCGTGTGGGCTGGGGTGGAGTGAGAGGCAGCACCTTCCACTACCCAGGGGGATGACAGGAGAGGAACCATAGAGCAAAGAACCATGAATTTAATTTGTTATTCCACTAATTCTAGTTTAAGTACAGTAGAATTGCATTCCTCTGAGAATGGCCGTCTGCAGTTTGTGTATGTTAGATCGTCGGTATCTTGCCTAAGAATTCCTAGGGGATGTAGAGAGGCTGATGGTGGTAGTAGAATCTTGTGGCAGTAGAGTTACCTGCTGCCAGCCCAATCTTACTGTTAAATTATTATCTCTGATTTCTGCTATTTCTGGCAGATTTGATAGCTGGGTTGAGGCTATTGTGGGGGCTTGTTTGTTTTGGTTTATTGACTAAATAAAATATGTATTTGGGTAACAATTTTTGCTTCCAAATTTTAGGAGATTTTAAAGGGTTTCTTTCCACTGCATTCTTGTCAGAAACCTTGATTTATGCCCAGCTGTGTTTTGGGGGTGTTTGGGGTTGGTTTCTTTTGTTTGTTTTTTCTTTTTTTAAAAAAGTTGATGTCTCTACCCTCCAAGCAAACCAGGCTGCGAATTTGAGTAGCACTGTTTGAAACTGTGTGATATGAATTAAGCTAGTGAAGACTGCATTCTTGACTATGTAATAATATTCACGTTGACTGCCATACTACTTAGAAAATTATTTCTGCTTATAGCTGAAGTGGTGTTTGAAAATCTTTTTAAATCTGTCCTGTTATTAACTAGACTTGCCATTGACTAAAATGAGACTATATTTGAAGACGGAATGTGCTCTCCCTAGGCTTTTTCACAGATAAATTGGATGGCCTGACTATCAGTTTAGCAGCTGGCTATGGCCTTTTTTATGTGCGAAGGGAAGCTCTTATAGCATCAGAGCCTATTTCATTTGTAATACTAGTATTAATGTTTGAGAGCTGTGGCCTGAACTGCAGTTAAGGTGTTGACCTTTATGGTTTAGTTCTTCATTTAATAATATTTTCAGATCAAACTCAAGAGATTTCTCTTTCCAAATAGCTTTCACTGGTGTGCTGAGGTCTCGTACAAAAGGTCCTTCTTACAAATTTTCTTTTGCATCAGAGCAGATGCTTAGCCACTACCAGAGCATCAGATGACCTCTCGTCTAAGAAAAGCAGCAATGTAAAACAAGCACCGAGGAATTCGTGGGCACTGAAACTTGTGCTGTGGGAGTCCTACATGTCCCCTCACCAGCTGCACACAAATCTGGCTACTCTCCAGACCTTAAAACTGATACGAAGCTGATCTGGTGTATTTTGACATCCTAAGTATCTCATAGTTTAATTGTTCACAGTGATAAGATACATCTTCGGGATTTCTTTATTTTATTTTTTTACCTTTTTTTTAGCATTGAGTCTCCCAGGTGTGTGTATTGTACCTTTGCTAATTTTTGTCTTGTCTCTTGTCGATAGACTTCAGTATGCAGAATGTTGGGTGTTGCAGTACGGTTGGCCACCACCAACTGCTATAAAACTGTTCAGTACATTGTAATTCCGTTTGATCTTGTTTAAATATTCTATAACTGGGCAAAGGTGCTGTATCTGAAGGGGGGAGGGAGGGTCAGAGATGGGTAGTATTTCTTAATTTACATACACTGTAGCACACAGTAGGGAACTCCTAGCATTTGTAGTACTAAATAAGTATGTACATAGCAAAATGTCTTTATTGTGTGCTTTGCAGAATATGTGCATACGGTTTGCACGTCCTGTTTTTGGGGGTAGGGTTTGTTTTAAGCAGTGTTTGCCTGGAGAGTGATATGCTTGCTGCTTAAAGGATTAAAGTTTCAAAGAAATCTGTGTCTTCTATTTTTATGTACCTTGTAATGGTCTGATATGTTAGGGCCCTTATACTGTGATTCTCTTCTAAATTCATTTATATTTTTTTAAGAATTAGAAATAAAATTATACAATGGTGTTGATTTCAGTGGGGAATTTCTTTTGCCATATCTAGTCTCCTGTTTTGTAATGTAGTAATGAACTCTGACTTCAAGGTTGGCTTAATTTTGTCACTTTAAAAAAAAAATGTAAAATGTTTGCACACTAAAGTTTGGCAGAGAACGTGTATCCTACATTGTTCAAAGCTAATGTAACTCTACAGCTTTTTGTACAGTTTATTTTAGTTAATAAAGCAAAACGGTACTAAAAAAAAAAATGACAGATTTTACAAATGCAAGACATAACCTGAACAACGTGTCTTCTAGGAACAGCACTTGCAAAATATGGATGTACAAGAACTATCAGATTTAATTGTTGCACTTTAAATCAGAATGGGTATGAAGTTAAGCAGGTATTTCTGCATTAATAAAACAATCACTAAACATTGCACGTCATAGTAAAGCAGTTTAATTTGTCTTACAGGTGATCGTGAGCCAAAGGAATTATAGCTGCCTCTGTCCTTAGGTTTTTTTTCGTCTTTGTATTGTTGGGATTTTTCTTAAATCGTACCGTGTTGGTTCTGGAGACTTCACAGTTCATAGAAAACAGAACCCAGCCCAGCAGCTTCTGTCTGTGGGAGTTTGTGTGTGAACAGAGCAGAACTGCAGAGTTCAGGGAAGCATTCAGGATGAGGTTCCTAGCACCACGTTTTCCCTCTTGCACGGGAACAGACGGAAGTTACAGCTGATGCTCGGCACAATTGTGGTTGTCGGGCAAAAGCAAAGCCAGGGTGAAGACAACATCTTGAAATTGTTTGCTCAAAGGCGCATTTCAAAATGGAAAGGAAGCCGGAGAAGAGTTAGTGGCTTGCTGCAGCTCCGGTGCAACATGGTGCACTGTAAATCGCTAAACCTCAGAGTCCAGCCTCCTCTGAGCGAGGTAAAAGAGGCACGGTCACAGTAAACATCTGCTTTAAGATCACAGGAAGTTGTATGTGAGATATAGAAGGCCACCAAACTCTTTGGTAACACTGACAGTGCTACTGATGCATTAGGCATCAAAAGTCTATGTAGTCGGGTAGGGAGGAGAGGCAAAATACACAGGCACCAGTATCTGGCCTGTAACAGCAACTGGCCCATTTTTTTTTTGCAACAGCCATCCTTAAAATTGATACTAAAGTACAAGTTCAGGAAAAAATGTTGCTTCATTTTCACCACTACTGAAGGCTGTTACTTTGCGCTTGTGTCAATTACTCTTTTCGTCTTAAAGCTGTTTTTCAGTGTAGTTTTGTACACCCAAATAATGACAGTAGTGAAGTAAATCCTCTTTGCTGCTACTGACTCAAAGTTTTCCCTTGGACGGGCACAAAAGGCAGCCCTGTGGTTCAGGGATTGTATCTCCACTGCTGCTCCTAGGGTGTGACTTTGGCTTAATGCAAACCAGGCTGCCTGTTACGCGCCCTGATTTCTTGGGAGTTGTGATTTTAAAAGCAACGCCTGCACCCTGGTATTTGACGATCCTTTTGTCAGATTTTTGTCACCACAAAGCTCCCTTCTGGGGACTTAACTGCGTCCTGCAGAAGGAAGATCATGAGTGCAGCAAGCATCCATCTTGGGAATCTGATCCCATCTCCAAAGAAACCATTCATTTATGGTTTTAAATATTTACTTAGAGAAACAGAATGCCTGTTGTTCTGACAGATGTTCCTGTCAACTTCCTGGGCAAGTAGTACCCAGACTAATCAGGATATTCCTCAAAGCTAAGGAAAAAAAGGGGGAAAGTCCTCGTTTTTTGCAAGAGGGGGTGTTTTAAAAGGTCTCTGTTGTAGTCACGGCCTCTACACCTTTGCTGGACTCCCAGAATTGGTGCAATATGGACTGACATCCTTGGCAGGGGCAAGTCTGAGTCACTCGAGCAAAGGAAGAACCTTTCTGAAACCATTTTATTACCCTTATTTCTAACGCTTATCTTGAGACAATCCAGATAGCACGGCCCCATTGTTTCTTTTTCGTCGGCCTTAGTGCTTTGGTGCGGGTGCTAGGATGGTACTTTCCTTAGAGACTGGTTTTCCTGCCCGTGGTTTAATGTGAACGACGGAGCCAAGCGCAGCAGGAGGCGACGGGGAGCGGGCGGTGAAGCCCCCGCATCAGGACGGCTGGCTGGAGGGGGGCCGCGTGGTGAAAAATCCTTCGGTACGTCGTGAACAATTAGCAAATAATATCGGCGTGTGGTAACAGCTACTGTCTGTGCTCCTTGCGTATTTAGCGTGGGGTTTGTTTTGCAGTTTCGGTACGGTAGATGTAAATAACAACAAATAAAACGGAGTAGCAGCGTTCCAGGCGGGCGGAGATGCGAGTGGCCCACAGGAGGAGCGGATGAGGTCTGCTGATCCTTACCAGCACAGCGGTGCTCCTCGCCACGGACTCCTCCTTAGCCCGTCCTGGAAAAGTAACTTCATGGCCTGTGGTGGGCTTTCCTCCCGGCTGCAGCAAACCTTCCAGAGCGCCTGGGAAGCTGCAGAGCCCTGCGGTGAGCTCCGGGCAGGCGGCGGCGAGGTGGGGCTGCCGGGGAGCCGCCCTGAACCGCGGGGCCCGGGAGCAAATGTCTTGGATCAAGGGGACGTTGCCGTTTCTGCGGGGCTTCACCGCCGCTTTCTTCCTCACCCGGGAACCCCGACGGCGTCCGGCGCGGCGCGGCGCGGTGCTGCCTGCCAGCCCGGCGGGC
>VZZY01015302.1:512169-535736 GCA_013400335.1 Eurystomus gularis
CGGCGCTGGAGGTTCCCTCCGGTCTGCCGAGCCCAGCCCAGCCCAGCCCCTGCCTGACGCCGGCCGGGGGGGCTGGCGGCGGGAGCCCCTCTCTCCTCTCTTCTCCCCCGCTGCACCGAGGCCGCGGGGCCCCGGCGGTGCCGCAGGGAGGGGCGCGCCTGGGAGGCTGAGACCTTGGAGGCTGAGAAGGGAACAAAGAAGCGGGGGCTGCTCCCACGGGTGCCTTCGCAGCGCCTCTGATCTGTTTCCATCGCAGGCAGCTGTGAGGACGAGCATCCCGCGGGCGTCCATCGCGCCCTGCCGAGGGGAGGGGATTTCCCCTCCGTGTGCGCGCAGGGAGACCCGGCGGCCGCTCCTTTCCCTGGGGGAGAGCTCGCTGGGAGCGCCCTGGGGCAGCAGGCTTTGGCCAAGTGCTGCCAGCACCCCTAAGGTTTAGAAGGAGAAACGGAGAGCTCCTATTGTTACATTTCTTGAATTGCTTCCCCTATTGTCAGCCTGGCTGCGCCCTCCCGGTGCCAGCCAAGAACAACTTTTCCTCGTAACTTCCGTTTTACAAATACGGGACGGCTGAAAGGAGTGCAAGTGTGCTAAAAATAGCAGGCCGCGGTCAGGTCAGGCATGTCTCCAGGCTGGCAGCAGTCACACGGCCGCGTTGTTAAACCACCCCCGGCCGACTCTACGCAGGGCACGCAGATTGGAGGATGAACATGAGGTCGAGGTGCTGCGGGATGCTGGCCTGGCTGGCACTGCGTTGGTTGCGCTGCGTTGTTGCGTTTGGTCTTAGTGTGAGCCGTGGTGGTCGTGTGTTACGCTCAGCCTAAACCCACACAGAGTAACTTCCTTTGCCGTTAGCCTTCATTATCTTTCTTATTTCTGTCACGTAGAAAAGTGATTGTGGCGGGGGAGGACCGCGGTGTGCCAGAAGCCGCGTGAGCAGAGGGCAACACCATGGCCCTTGGCTGAGGGGGGTTTGTAGTTCAGGTTGGGAGGGAGGGAAGGATGCGCCTGTGTGCAAGAGCAATAGGAAACAGTGTGACCCTCCAGAGCTGTGTGATGGTCAGAAGCCAGCTGGTCCCAGCTGCTTGGCAAGGGAGATTTTACAGAAGATTGAAGCGGACTAGCCTGCTAATATCCCGCCAAAAAACCTGCCCTCCCAGTACACGCTTGCTTGAATATATAACAAGGAGGCGGTGGAGCCTGATGTCATCATTTGGCCAGAGATGAAACTAGTCCTTTTAAATCATTGGAAGGATTGCAGGGGCAAGCGGAGGGAGACTAGAACAGGCTTTGAAAGTCAAGAGGCTTTGATGCAGTGAGGACGTGGAGGGGCGGACAGAGAGGTGATGTGCTTACAGCTGCGGCTTAGAAAAATGGTCACTGTTGTAGCACCCTGGGTGGATAAATAAGTAAAAGACTGCATTTCAAGAGAAATGAGTGTTTGGAAAACCAGAGGAGGATGATGATAATGCACAAGAGTTTTATTTGTGTAAGTGGACAAGAAATACTGTATCATATGAAGATATGAAGCAGGAGAAGTTGGTGAGACATTGGGAAGATGTACACTTCAAGCCCGAGAGAGAGATGAAGGTTATGGACCTAAGTGGAACACAGGCTGGCTGTGTCAGGTTCAGACATGGACAGACTGTGCAGAAGGCCTGTTGGGGAAGGCGGGGGGCAACAGGCTATCTCCAAGCTGGTAGTCATCCACAGCCCGGATACCGGAGGAAAGGCTGAGAGCTTACCCTATGCAGGAAGATGGTCTGTGGCAACAGGGCACATCTGTGGGTAGCTGGCAGAAAACTTTGGCTGAAGATGAAGCATCTTTGGTAAGACGCTGAAAGATAAGATTCAGAGTAATGCCAGGATGGAAGAAAGAAAGGCTGTGGTGCTCACAGAAACTGTGGAGGGCACAGGAGTAATTGTGGGGTTTAGAGGGGATGAGGAATGACATCCGGGGGGGACAAGATTTTAAAGCTAGAAAGCTGCTGATAGAGACTTTGGCAAAAGGAATTTCAAATGAGTGCAAAGAGGAGAAACCAGACAGCTCTGTACTTCATGCCACAGGCTCCCTAGTCAGTCTCCCTAAGATAGGAGCACAGATTTTTACTCAGCCGTTGAAGTCACGGGCCAAGTCGGGAGTTCTTTGTTCTGTGCCACGTATTGTTTGGGTCACTTTGCCAAATTCCTTCAGTGGGTAGCTGCAGACTTGGAGGCTGCTTGATCTCCCAGGCTTTATTTGTGTTCTATCTTTCAGCTAACCTGTAGCCCTCTACCTTCTTCAATTCTTTATCTGATCCTTTGATTTTACTTATTTATCAATAAATAGCTGACTGTGAAGAGGTGTTCATCTTTCTGGCTCTCCATGGAATCTGTGTGAGTTGTAACTTTTCTTGGGCTCCTGATACTGAGACAATTGGTGGTGGCTGCAGTGATACAGGTAGTTTCTTTCATCTCACAGGCATGCTGCTCTTAGCAGTGGTTAGCAGCATGCCCAGCCAAGGGTGCTGCTGCAGGACCCCAGCCAGCTGTCTGGGGTACCTTATGGCCAGTGCACCCTTGGGCCTGGGCCCTGAGTTGCTGTGAGAATTTCAGAACCTCTTCTGGTCTTTTCTTGTCTGATTTCTTGGTGAATGACTGTGAGGAGTTAAGGGACTGATAATTAACAGTGTGAATATTATCTGTACCAGTTTGGGCTGCAATGTGCCATTGTTCCACTGTCTTCCCTCAGCCCAGGAAAGAGGCTAACCTCTTCACTCTGGTGTGTGGCTGGGCTCGGGAAGGTGAGGAAATCTGAGTCATGCGTATTGTTAATTAAAATGTTGCAAAATTTTCCACAGTCTCCCCAGCTCAGTCCTGCAGCAAATAAATAAGTGCATGAGAAACTGCACCCTAAACCACAGTGGTTTTGATATGGGACTGCCCAGAGTGCTCTATAATTAAGTGCGTTTGTCTCAGGAGGAGGGAGGGGGGCCTGATAAAGCAAGTTTTTGTATGTAATATACTGACATTTGCATACGGGGATTCTCTAATTGTAAGTATGCTGCTGTGGGCTTATTTTGCAGAAGATAATACTGAAATGTAAAAGTTATTTATTATTACTACACAAAGCCACCTAATGACTAATCGAACCTCAAGGAGAGGAATGGTCTGCAAAGCAGTTTTTCCCAAAGTAGTCACTGTGAGACGCACAGTGATCAGAATTGTACTAATTGGGGCTTGGGTGGGGCTTTGAGTAACCTGGTCTAGTGGAAGTTGTCCCAGCCTGTGGCAGGGGTTTAGAACTAGACAATCTTTAAGGTCCCTTCCAACCCAAACCATTCTATGCTTCTATGAAATCATACCGTTTTCAGTCTCATCCACTATATCCATGCAGTACCAGGCACTATCTATAAAGAAAAAAACCATGTTGTTTGTCTGCCTCACTATCTACTGACACTAAACCTTATGTCATGGCAGTTTTTTACTCTGAGGAGTTATAAAGGTGAACCTTGGTGATGCCAGAGATGCACCTTGAGGTCACTAAAACCAGCAATTTTTTTCACTGCTAGGCGCAATAAAGCTAAAACTTGGTGCCAACAGTGAAAGTGGGGTTGGATGCTGCCCATGGCATGTTTAGCAGCCTTCTTACACAGCATCTCACCTGAGGCCAGAAGGGATGGTTTCACCCCTCACAGCAGGTCCCTGCACCTTGCTCTCAGCACTCATCCAAGCCCGTGGCAGTGGCAGGACTTGCTGTGCAGCTGCACTTCTGCCTGGCTGTGGCAGCGTGCATGGATGGGCAGCAGCACAGCTTTCAACTGCAGGTTGCATTCAGAGAAGGGGCTGCATGAAAGCGCCACTCCTGGTTCGTACCTCCGTAAATCTCCAGCCTGTCCTCTTTGATCTCCTGGGAAGGGCTTCTTAAGAACACATCCTTTCCTCTGTTTTTTTAGGAAAATGGTGACAATCTTTGTTGTTGTCACTGCTTTCCCAACAGCAAGTTCATGGGGTCCCTGACAGCATTTGGGTTTTGACATTAGCAGTTGGCTTTTCAGTGAGGACTGTGACTAGAATGATGTGTGTCCACAAGTCATCAAATAGCTGTGTGCATTAGAGCAAAATCCACTGAACTCATTAATTCCTGTGACCACAGCAAGGGGAATAACTTACCTCTGGAACAAGAGAACATGTCAGAATGGAGTGACCAACTGTAGCAAAATTTGAGTTCATCCTAGTAATTCAGATGAACAACCATTGAGTTAATTCACAGATTTCTTTATACATACTGATTAAATTCTCCATTAAGACTAAAGCAAAGGGTCAGGGCTGTGGAAAATTAAAACCAGGACTTTCTTATGCCTTGAGTTGCTTTCTCTTCGTCCCTTATTGTTACCTCTTTTCAGTAACTTTTGTTTCTTTATGTTGTTTTTGTGTTTCTTTTTATGTCCTTCTGTTTCCTAAATGCTGTTGCTGTCTGTCTTTTCACACCCCTTCAATCCCTTGAGCCTGCTTGAAACTTGGTCAGGGTTTCAGCACTGCAGTTGGCGCTGGAGGAGATGAAGGGCTGCCCATGAACAATAGCACGGGCCTATTGCTCTCTACTCATCTGCAGAGTGAAATTGTTTAAAATTATGATCCTGCTCCTACTCAACTTCTCCATTTGGGGTTTTCCCCAAAGCTTCCCAGAAGCAGATAGTGCTTCCTGGAGCTGTGCTTGCAGAGCACTATGCTTTCTGCAGCACTGCTGCCTCCTGATGAAACCAGCTGGATCCATCCTTCCTCCAGAGCTGCCAGGTTCCAGAAAAGCCCACATACGAGCTGTTTCAGTATTCTGATGTCAACCTGTGCAGAGGTTGTGTATAGTCAACAGCTTGACTAGGATGCACCCTGAGGACATGGATTCATGGCAAGGATGAAATAATATCTTCTGGTATAAAAAGCTTGACTGCAGAAGTGAGCTTAGCTGTGTCTAGAAATACAACTTGGAGAAATTAAATTCGTTAAATAAAGACACAGCATACCTTTGAATCGATGCCTTTTCCTTTGCCACTTCAGTGATGACTTGTCTGTTGCAGAGCTTCAGGGAAGGTTCAGGAAAACATGAAGTAGGCTGAGATGCTTCCTGGGATGGGAGACGGAAATTGAAATAGGTTAGAAACACTCTTGGAGCAAGCTTAGTTAAAGGGAAAAGACTAATGAGGGTATGTGGTGCATTTACTACAAGATAGAATAGAAACTTTCTCTAGTATTTTAAAGAACAGCAGACTTAAAAATTATTGCTTTTACAGCAAATAAGATACCTTACCTTAGGGGAGGTGGGAGGGAATGAAAGAGACTAGGAAGCCAGGGGAGGGGACAGGGGAGAATATGGAAAGTTAGAGATGGAGCCTGTGGCACTGCCGTGAGGGCAGCACATTTTGGTCTGAGGAAGGAAGCCTGCACAGAGTCGGGAGAGATGAAGGCTGCCAGGAATCCTGTGTGCACAATTAAGTCCAGGCTACAAAACCATTAGGGTTTATGGCCACTTCAATTATTAGAAACCCAAATACAAGCATTTATTTTCTTAAAATGGTTTTTATCTCAGTTGGAGAGCTCTGGTTTATATGCCCATGCAGCCTGTAGCGTGAGTTGATGTAGTGGCTCTGTGCCTGAGCCAGTGCCGTTTCCTCCGTGAGCCGTCCCTTCGCTCCCTGCAACGAGTGGCTTCATCCGGGCTCACCAGAGATGCCATAGAAGGATTCACGGCATTGGACCTGGGTTTTCCTTATGTTCTTGTGTGTTTCCTGCTGCCCGTGTATTTTTCCTTTGGTCACATCACTCACCACGTTTGTGAAAGGCGAACACTCCTCTGTCTTTCAGACAAAAACTGTGAGAAAAGTTCTTGGCAAACTTGTATTGCTCCAGATGGAAAAAAATCTGCGGTCCCAACAGCAACACAGTGAAGGAAAATACCTTTCAAAGGCTTGCCTTTCGTCCTTACACTTTTAAAATGTTTTTAGATGTGATCTTTGAAAAGCTACGCTGGGGGATTTCCACTCCCTTGCTGTTTTAAAATGCTCATACTGTTCTTTCAACCACAAAGCTTACGTTGGCGCACGCTCTCTCTCTCATTTTCTCCCCATTGAGGACCAGCTACAGTTTTCAGGTAAGGCTTTACCAGAACGTGTCTTGTTAATACCGACAGGAGCCTAACTAATGTTGCTAGAATGATTTGTCATCTCTGAAGGGCTCTTCAGGGGTGAGCTGTGGCACATGGGGGTGGGAGTGGTGCACAGCGGGATTGGGGGAAGGCTGCAGACCCCAAAAGATCTCAGCAACTGAGTTCACCCCCTGAACTGGCAACGTGGTGCCAGGGTGTCATAGGGGTGAGTGGTAGTGCCATCTTGCCAAAATTTTCTGTTGGTGCTCAGGAAGCTGGTAAAAAATCCAGGTACTGTTACAGAAGTACTGCTACAGAAGGGATGGGAACAAGTTATTTTCCAGCTGTGAATGAGATTATTTTAAGGCAGAAGTTTTCCATATTACTGTAACAATATTGTGTAGATTAGACTTAGAGAGATTTCTTAATAATACCAAATTAATTAGTTAATGATTAAGACATCCAGAGAAAAGAGTAGATGGAGCAAATAAGCAAGCAGGCTGTAAAATCAAAGCTACATCAGCACCAGCCAGACTTTGGTAGTTGTGAGAGTGTATTTTAAATTTTTTTTAAAAAATGCTATCTGTGTTGTAATCTATGCCTCGGAAAGCCAATGAAGACTAGTCTTATGGGGTTTTATTGCAATGCTTGACTGTAACTCTATGCAAAAGGAACCCTACCATCTCACTCTGCTTAGTGACAATTTGCCTATGGAGATTAGCAAATTGATGCTTGCTTAGTAAGATTTTACTGTGCTTTGAGAATAAGGTATTACTGGAATTTGAATTGGATAATGTTTTCTTTTGTATACAGACAATAAATTTATTCCAGTGCCCTCTGCAGCAATATCCCCTGTGGGGCTTCAGGCACATATCCAATAGGAAATTATGGCTGTTAGAAATATTCTCTCCTGGGTACCAGCTGGTCACTGCACTGTGGTTTTTAAGTGATTAGGACAACAGCAGAACAGCTTCTGAGGCTGACTTGCTGCCAGGTGAAGTAGGAGCAAGCTCTGAGTATCAGTGATGCATTTGTGTTGGTGTAATAGGAGATCCTTTCCCCCTGCAACCTCTGGGCTGGGGAGCCATAAATGAGGCAGCCAGGGTCCTTCTCCCCCACAGGGACTCTGCAAGGGCGTTTTGTTGTCAGCAGTCAAAATGTCGTAACTCCTCCTGGGTTGCAAGGGACAAAAGGATGATTCCTTAGTGATATCAGCTGTCATCATCTGCTGTTTTCACATGATTCAATGTACGTATTTCACGGAAGCATGATAAGTAAGGAAGTGATCACAGTGCTTTTTACTGAGCAATATCCCAGTCCTGGGGTGTAGCTGAGAGTTTTCTTCCCCTCGTGCAGGGAATCTGGCAGAAGCCATGCTCTCGACCCCTGTTTTCTGGGCAGCAGGACCAAGGATCCTGTTCTTGTCCATGCGTGATGACCAAATCTGTGATAACAACTGACATAGTTGCCCTTCTCAGACTAAAAGATGTGGTTGTGCTCAGTGCCTGTGCCTCAGCTCTGCTGTCCTGGAGCCTGCTGTTGTAGTACACTCATAGCTCATGGAGTAATCTGCTGACCTTTCCAAGGGCTTGGCTTCACAGGAGAGAAAACAGGAGAAACATACTCTTTTTAAAGAAAGCAACCACGTTATACAGATGGTTTCCTCTGTGTGCAGTAACTATGTGTTTGTGACTGAAAAAAGTTAATCTATCCACAATAGTTTAATGTGATATCGCTGTTGCTCACCGCTTCTCTCCATTCTGACTGCTGGTGGCATGGATAGGCAGCAGCACTGCTGCAGGGAAACTATTTGAACATGGCTTTAGAAATGCTGATTTTTCTCCTTATTACCATATTTTGCTCATGCCTTGCTTAGTTTCTGACCAGTAAGATATACTAAGTATGGTGCATTTTGATGGGAAATGTTTGGACTCTGTTTGGTGTGGTGGTAGTTAAAACAGGATAGCCCACTTTTAAGCAAGTTTTTTTTTTGTTATGAAAATTCCCCCCTTGGATTATTTCCAGTGAGTTTAAAGCATCTGCATATGACACTGTTATGTGAAGAGTTGTTGCAGAAGTGTTTAATGTGTGCTGCTGTCGGTGCAGGCAGGGCGGGGATGCTGAAATGGTAGGAAGGTGCAGCTGGGAGCTCTTCGTACTGTGCTGCTGTTGAGCTCCCACTCTTTGGTAGCTATTAATAGGACTTGGGCCTAGCTTCTAGTGATTCATACTACTTTTCTATGTGCAGTATGAATTAATTCCATTTATTTCAGTATATGGAAATCGGGGTTTTTTTACCTTTAGGTTTTAAGTGTCCATAGATAGTTTTGTTTTGGGTTGGTTCTTTTTGTGTGTGTGTGCTGTTGCAGTGGAGTTGCAATGAAGATCCCTTTGCTGCATGTATTGTGCATCTGCCACAAGAGCATCGTTATTCAGCATGAGCCTGCTGCTCTCTCATATTTTAAAGCAGCATTACAGTTCACACACGTGCTGAAAAATCATAGTGTATGCAAAGAAAGGACGCCTTCCCTTTGCTCTTAGCTGCGAACAGGCAGAAGTGAAAGCTACCTTGTCTCCTGCCCTGGCCAGGCATTACAGTAAGCAGGAAATTGATTCAGTTAACCATTGGCGTGCTCTCGCTGTCACAAAAAAAAAGCACTTTTTTCCCTGATGGTTTCCCTTTGGTTTCAGTTCAGAGAGCACGGGCACAGGTAGCTAGAAGTGGAAGATCCGTGGATCTGCAATCCATCCTGAGTCACTGGTGGGCACCAGGATGGGAATTATGCACCGCCTGGTTTGGATCACGTCCTGCCGAGTGCTGGCCAGCGGTAGGTCTAGCGCAGGGCTGCTATTTCTTGGCTCCTCTGAGCTCATCTCCCCAGCTGATTCACCCAGGCACCTCTCAAGCGTGGATGAAGCTCGCCATCCACAGGCCCTCTCCTGGGGCAACCTGTTTCCTCCAGTAAAGCAGCTGCAAACCCTACAGCAAACCTTCTGCAAGCCTGGCAGTGGTGGCAAACGTCCCTGGTGGTCTTCTGGGCACCCATAGGTTCCTGTTCTGCCCTCTGAGCAGGCAGGCTTGCCTTTCACCTGAAGTGCTCTTTTCCATGCCCTGAGCTGTGCAACACACTTCTGAGCAAGGCTGAGGCAGAGGAGGAGCTTTCACGGAGATGCCAAGAGTCTCCATTTTTAGGAATAGGATCTGGGTTGAGTGCGTCATGAAGGCATTTAAGGAGACAAAGGCTCTAATTTCAGCAAGAGTCGGAAGGCGTTGTACCACAGCAGAGTGCTCCTCGCACAAAGAGGTGGGAATGAATGTGGTTGATTTAATGAGCAGCAAGAGCTTTGAAGGAGTTTCTGGATGGGATTTTGGGCATTTCTTCTTAATGCGTCCTGTAAGTTTGTTGCCTAAAACATCTGTAACGTTGTTCACCACAGCTGGAAGTACTGCTGGAGTTAAGGTAGACCCTTAAAGGCAAAATAGGTAAAACATGGATTTTTAACTTTTTTTTTTTTAATGTGTGTTTTTACACAGTGTGGTATTAACTTGGTAAACCGTACTGTCAGGTGGTCTAAGTCCTGGAGCATAACAGGACTCGGGAAGTTGGATACCATGTAAACAGGAGAGACCACTAATAAGAGAGAGGAAGGGAACATGTTTTGGTGTTCTCACTGAGCAGCAACAGAATGAGTTTGCAGGAAATTCCTCCTGTAGGTAGTCTATGCTGTAGATGTTAAGTGTCAGCACTCCATCTGCCTTTGAAGCAGCAGGTGCGCTCTGCTGCTGGCATCTGCTACTGAGGCAGCCCAGGCCCAAGGCTGGTAATCCCTCAGGCTGCATTTTGGCGTCTCTGGTTGACGTGAGGAAAATAGAATTGCTCCTTATTAAGCATCAGAAAACCGGGAACCCCATTTTCAGAGGCGAAAAGGACAGCTGTTTAAAAATGAAAGGAGTAACATGAACAGTCATCTCTGGTTTGAAGCAGAAGGCTGTTCATTTGGAGGGACCAAGCAGGATAATTTGTAAACTGCAGTTGGAATAATAAGTCTTTATGCCTGGAATATGATTAGGGCTCATATTCCTGTGGGCTTCTGGTGTTAGATGATCAGTTGTGCTGGAGCAAGTATGACATTCTTTCTGGTGGAGAGCGGGGAGACTCTCAAAAGCTGGGCAGGTAAATACTGTATACAACCACGAACAAGGGTGATGAGTTTCAGGAACACATAAATGTTTGCTGTGAAATACATTTTTGCTGGTTAACTGATTTGTCTTGTTTTTCAATCAGGTATTTTATCTGCCCACAGGATTTCCTCAACCCAGTACAGGATACTAAAGTAGAAAGGAAAATGGATGTTGCTTTCTGAAGCCTAAAGTGGTCTGTGGCAGTGCTTAAGCTGTGCGTAGTGCAGTGGTTATCACCGCTTTCATGGGCCAGGAATCCCTTGCAGCAGGGAGGCAGGGAAGTATATCAGTACTTGCCATACTCTTTCGTGCCAGCTGTAAGGTTATTAATGGTGATGTGTTGGCCCAGCAGATGCCCTTGGTGACCTTACAGGAGCTGTCAGGGCTCTTGAAGAGGTGCTGATGCCAGTAAGAGTGACTCGAGTGACTGACAGGGTGGGTGATGCACACAGAGGAGAAATAGCATCCCACAGCACAGCTATAAAATTGAGCACTTCCCCCATGAAACGATCTGAGAGCTCAAGTGTATTGCGCTTTTGTACACATCCTGTAAGGAAAAAATGTCTTCTGATTGCAAAGCCACAAGAAATGAAAACCAAAGTGACTCTAGGTCTTGAGCTACTTGCAAAAAAAAAACACCACAAGATTGAGAGACTGGTGGCAAATCTCAAGGTTTGTGACTTGGGTCTGGAAACAAATGCTGTTGGTTTTTCATATTAGAAAATTAACATTACATTTGTGTGCTCTCTATGAGCTTTGGTGGGTTTAGAGGAAAACTTATGTCATGCTTCTGATTGCAGTCTTGCTTTTCTTTCTTTTTTTGCCACTGCTTCTTTCAGGCAGAATTAATATAGCCAAGAACTTGCACATAATTAAGTAAAACTTAGAAAAAATGGGATTGGAGTTTACTGCTACAAATGAGTGATCAACGGGAAAAAGACAGATGTCAAGTTAAGAGGCTTTGACTCCTGTAACAACTAAACTGAAGGTAAAATCCCCTTGCTGCCTTTTTTTGATATGCTTCTTGCTGTCAACCACAAAGCTGTCTCCTGCGTGAACCAGTGCGATGAACTTGTGAAGTCATGTGGGTGGGCTCTACATTAAGCGCAGGCTTTCCTGGCAGACATTAAGGCCAAGACTTGGCCTCTGCTTTCCCCAACCATGTCAGCAACTCTTGTAATTCTTTTGAGACTAAAAGCTGCTGCCAGGAAATTAAAAAAACCACAACATTAAAATACCTATTCTATGGAATAATTTTCAGACTGTGAAACTCTTTTCCAAAGAATTGTGCTTTGAGGCTTGTCGTGTAACCATCGTTTTGTGATTCTCTGAGCATTTTATTGTTCTTCCATAGTTGGTGCTGCAAGTCCCTCCAAAATCTGTTGCATCCTGCTGCAGATGACAACCGTCCCGTGAGCAGCAGCCTGATGCAAGTGGTAGCTGAGGTGGCGTGGCTCCTAGTGGTTATTTGAAGGGCTTCTCCCTGTGTCTGGTTCCCAGTGCAGCTCCCATGGCCTGTGACGATCCTGCTGCTCTCTCAGACATCTTCATGCGCCAGAACTCTGCCAGCACCATCTCTCTGGACTTCGAGCCTGACACCGACTACAAGTTTGTTGAAACCTTAGAAGACCGATACAAGTGCGCCTACTGCCACCTCGTCCTTCGCAATCCCCACCAGACGGGATGCGGGCACCGATTTTGCCAACAGTGTATTCTTTCTTTGAGGTCAGTGCAAACTCCTCCTGCATCCGCAAGCTCCCTGTACTCCCGTTCCTAAAAAGAAGCCAACACCTTCTATAAACCAGCAGTGAGTGGCATAGTGGGAGTACTGATCTGATAAAACGCTGAAGGATTCAATGCCAAGACTGTTGAGTGCAATGACTGCATGCTCAGCATTTTAAAGGTGTCTTTAAAGACCTTACCCAGCGCTGGCGAGGAATAGTTGGGTAACTGCAGGGAAGTCAATGTAAATAAATTGTTGATGTAAGCTTAAGCACTACTGCATGAGATGCTGTTTCGGTCTGTCTGTCTAGTATTGTGCTGTTTAGATGAATTTGTTGCATTAATGTCCCACAGTATTGGCACTGGTGGTTAGATTAAGCTGTTTTCATTTGCTTCTGTACAATTTCTTTGATTTCCGTGTAGTTATAAAACTGACGTTAGTATTACCCAATACTACAGTCAGATCATAAGGCTGCTGGCATCCATCTGCTTGGGATTTACCTGCAGGTACAAATAAGTGTACTCTGCAGACCTGCCTGGGAATACATTATGTACTGTTTGGTGTACTTGAGGGCAGGATTTGGCCCAGGAAGGCTGCAGAGGATCCAGTTCATGTGGATGGATGTCACCATTTACCTTTTATGTGTTTTAGATGCTTCATGTTTGCTGCTTTCTCTCTCTGGGTTGCCTCCTTTTTGTACTGCCTCAATAAGTGTTTTCCTGTCCCTTCTTGTAGGACTTCTGGAAGCCTTTTAAGACAGGAGCCATTAGATCTTCTTTTACTGGTGTAGCAAGGAGTGCTCTGCTTGCGCTAGTCAAAGGTTGGGTTTCATACAAGCGAGGGGTTTTCAGATACATGTGTGAGCAGCAGATGGCCAGAGAGTGACAAAGTCCTCTTAATTAAGAACCATCTTATTAATACTTCTAGGACAAACTCTGCTTTCTGTTACATATTCACTGTTGCAGCTTAATGCCCTCTTAGAGCCCAGAATTTGGCTGTGTGATTGCCAGACAAAAGTGTTTTCAAAGGACTTTTTTGGCTTTTATGGTATCCAGTACTGACTTCTGCCAGAGTCAGATTCTATCTAGCATAGCCCAGTTTCATAAAATAATTCAATTTTTCTGTGGTTTAACATGCTGCTTCTTTTGGTCTAGAGAGCTGAATGCAGTACCCACCTGTCCTGTCGACAAAGAAACAATAAAAATGCACGAGGTAAGTGGCTGTAGTTTTGCTTCAGCAGTCATCATCTGCATGGAAAAAGCAAGACAGCTAAGAAGAAGGTGGCTCGTCATCTGTTAGTCCTCAGGGACAGAGCAAATTTTGTCTCCAAAGTGATGCGAAGGGAAACAGCGTATTCAGTGATGCTCACCCAGAAAGGAAGTACGGGTATATAGCTAAAGCTTTATTTTATGTCATCTTCTGAAGTTATTTCATTTCAGTCCTCTGTATCTCCAGTAGTGTCAAAGAGTTTCATCAGGCTTTAAATCTTCTCTAGTCCTCAGATGTTGGGTTTTTTTAGATGACAGTTTATTGACTTACTTTTTAATGCCCCATCTTGCTGGGGGATCTTTTTTATTTGATTATCATGGTTTTGACTTAGTTATGATTTGCTGCCTTAACTATTTCCATTATATATCATTAACCCTGCAGACTTAATTTACTTTTTGGTAACTTTTTAGAGGAAAATACAACTTCATGCTTCTTATTTTGCAAACTACTGATTTATTTTTTAAAAATTAATTCATTTGTCCTTATTTATATGCCATAGGTTGAAAGTATACTACATACTTGGTCCTGCCAGAATGTATTTTCCAGTGAAATCAAATATTTTCTTCGTCTCTCTCTCCTGTTGCTGATAGGAAACTGTAATTAGACTTTCCACATGATTTTTGTTTTTCTCTCATTGTCTTCTACTTTGTGAGTGAGTGGCTTTATAATGCTCCTTACAGGACAATCTCTAAATAAGACAAGGTTTTCTCTGGGGGCTTAATTTGCTTCTGCATGCACAACTGGGAACAGTGCTGCTTCTCAGAGTCTATAGAAGGGGCATCTCAGCACTGGCTAGATCCTAAAGGCATGCTGCGCTGCTTGAACGTGGGAGGAGTGTGCACAGAGCTGGTTTGGCCTTTGGGGCCCATTAGCCCCAGCTGGTTTCTTCTAGATACAGGCAGGCTCTGGCAGCAGTTTTATTGAGCTACTAACCTGCTGGCTGTGGGATGGATCAGCATCTGTGGAATAACTATATGGGGAAAAAACCCTATGCTTGTTAGAAAATCTATATATCTCTTATTTTATATTTTAGTATACATTTTCAATATGAATTATCAGGAAGCATACTCACAATTATGGAGTTTACACTTCTGTGCTTAAAAGATTTGTTGTGATGTTTTGCTTTATATATTTTTTATAACATCCTATGTGACGGCATTTGAAGCCTGGTTTGCTTCCTTCACAGGTATTCAAAGACAACTGCTGTAAAAGAGAAGTTCTCAACTTGCACGTGTTCTGCAAAAACATTCCTGACTGCAAATCAAAAATAATTCTTGGACGATATCAGGTTAGTTTGCGTGATCAAATTTTGAAGCCTTTGATTTTCATGCGAACTCTGGGTATTTATGATAAGCTAAATTCCAGTGATTGTCTTCAGAGTAAGTAACAAATATTAAGCTCAAAATATTATGCTAGTTAGCTCGTTCCAGCTTTGCCTTAGGTTATTTGTTTAATAAGAACCATTTGCTTTATGTAGCTTTAGCATATCCATAGCATCTATACATACCTTCTGTACGCTTAGGCACCATGTGATAGTTGATTCAAGAAAACTTGCCAAGAGGTACTGGCCATACGGACCTTTTTTCAGTATAACAGATGAAAGGTGGAAGTCATACAGAAGACTCTCAAAATTTTCATGTTCACTTTAGTTTTGAGGTTGGAAAAGGAGGAAGTTTATGGAGGAAAGAGTATTTAGAGTTTTGTTACCAAGCTGCCAAATGTTTTTATGAGTCTGTTGGGCACCTGCAGATGTGATGAAACACTTTGGGGTTTAATTTGCTGCTGTTTGTTGCAGGAGCATCTTCAGCAGTGCTTGTTTGAAAGCGTGCAATGCACTAATGATGGATGTTGTGATCAAATTCTTCGGAAAGACTTGAAAGAGCATTTGAGCCAGCACTGTAAATTTCGAGAAGAAATGTGTCAGTACTGTAATGAATACGTGATGTTAATTAACATAAAGGTAAGATTGTGCAAAGCATTCCTCGGGAATCCATAGCACATGGCTCCTCTTAACGTTGCTGAGCGAAGTTTCCAGTATTGCAATGAGATTTAACAACTTCTGAAACAAAATGTGGCTGAGTAGCTGAAGGAGAAAGTATAATAAAGATGCTGTAAATAATACCAATTACTGTCGCTCTCTTATGAACAGCAATGTGATATGGGGCTTGCAGGTGGATGTTTGGGATTGCTTTTTGCGTAGCTTCCTCAGTGTATACTACCTTACAAAAGTAAACCTTTGCCTTTTTTTGCTTCCTTTTTTCCCCAGAATCATGAGAAAAATGACTGTCCTGATTACCCTGTGCCTTGTCTCCAAAACTGTTCACAAATAATTCTAAAAAAGGAGGTACTGTTATTTTTTTCATATACTGTGATTCAGCAGAACACACACGTTTATGAAAACTGAAAGTTATGTTGCAAACCACATTGGCCCGTGCCAGTGAAACTTCAGTGCTCTAGGTATTTAATTTGTTTGGCCCTACAAGGGAAACATGTCCCATCTTATAAGTGAGGTATTTGGTCACTGCAAACCATTGGCATTTTGCAGAATGGAAAAAGATCTGATTTGCTTATTGACTCTGAATACTCATTTTTCTGTGTATGTGATCAGTGGTGTCATGCCATTGACCTTTATTCACCCTTTACGCAGGCATTCAGGTTTTATCAGTGCGGCAAGTAACTTAATATTTATTTCTTTGTTAATATATGCAGATTGAAGAGCACCACGCGGTGTGCCCTGAGGCAGAAGTGGACTGCCCATATAAGCAGTATGGCTGTCTGGTAAAGGTATGGTTTTATAGATCTTGTTTGTACTGGGACTGGACTTTGTCACCCAAACCGATGGGAGAAATTCACCAAAATCACCAATATTTGTTCTTTCATAACCATTTCTAGTATTGGCTAAGATGCTGTACTAGAGAATCAGGACTGCCATTCCCTCACTTTTAAACCACAGAGGAGACATTTTAAATGCTCTCATCAATACATTTTTTACTAACAGCTTCAAAAATCTGCATATCTTATTATTTTATTCCTTCACTTCTGCCTCTGCCTCACTAAGGTTAAAAGAGGGAAGCTTGCTGAACATGAAAACAGTGCCCTGAGGGAACACATGCTGCAGATTTTAGACAAGAACTCCCAGCTGGAAGAACAGGTAAGTCATATTTAATGAGCACTCTTCAGTGGTTCTTGGCTGGTTGGAGGATGATATGAGATTCTACATTTGTTGCCTGGTTTAGCTCAGCCACAATTTAAAAGACTATTTTCATGGTCTTTGCACACCTCATAAGTCAGAATAAGCTCTTCTAGTGAAGACAGTTAATTAGATGGAAACTTCTCTGTGCTCGGCACATATATTCTCCACCGAGCATGGTGGGAGGCTAATTGCCATTGCTCACTTCATTTGCCTTTGGTTTCTACTTACAGTGGGTACTAGGTTTGAAGATAACACATTTTAAAGTTTCAGTGGCTGGTCAAATTGCCCCAAAAAGGATCCTGTAGATGCCCAAGTCACTCACTCTGTAGAGGCAGCACAGAGTAGTGCAGAACCAGTTGCCTTTCCACTCATGATCATTTCTGCAGCTTCCAGCAGGTGACATTGGGTATATGCCCAATTCCACTAGGGTGAATGCATCTAGACAGATGGTTGACTTACTCTTTTGCTTGTTTATGCTAAAAATAAATGCTGCAAAGTGCTACAACTTGGTTTTGGAGGTAGTATCCCTCACTGACTCACCTCTTTTAGTGGTTACAACTCAGTAAATTTTTAAAAAAGCATATACATACACACAGAAACACACATGCACGTGTGAACGTAAGTATATAGTATCCCACTATAGAGCTGAGTGGATCATCATGATGGGGATAAGAGGTATGAGTCTCTTGGCACCTTTTGCCACGTAGATCTATTAAAGAGTGTGATTACCTTGTGTTCTTGCCAGTGCTTATCCATAAATTGTGAGTTAAGTAGTGCTGTAGATAGCTAAGTTAGAGGCTTTGCATTGTAAACTTTTCCACTTTCTCCTATATAGTCACATATGTTTTCATTTGATTGTTGTATATTTTGGTGTGCCTTAGCATTTTTACTCTATTTTTTCCATCTGTAGATATCTGATCTGTATAAGAGCCTGGAATGTAAAGAGATTAAAATCCAGCAGCTAGCAGAGGCCATTAAAAAGTGTGAGAAAGAATTTAGACAGTTTACACAACTGTTTGGTAAAAATAGCAACTTGATGGTAAGCACGCAGGTGAGACATTGATTCTACCTTTCTTGCCAGTTGCTTTCTTTGCATCCTGAAATAAGTTTATCCAGTAATAGTTGTCATTAATAGCAGGGCAATAACACATTTCCCAGACACTTCACAAGCCCTTCTATTTTTTTTTACAACACAAGATTGTCTTTTCATTTTAACCAATACAGACGTTTTGATATCTGATCTGGGCAAAAAGCACCGTACAAGTCCTCACGGCCAGATCCCCATGGCAAATATGCAAGTGTAAATTTGAACCATCCGTTGAGTGAAGTGATGCAGTGCGAATGGGTCTGAGTAAGGGGTGGCTTCTCAGTCAGTAAATGCTGAATTACTTATGAAGGAGCATTTGGATATGTTCCTAAGTCAGCAGTGTACTTCTGAATGCATCATATAGTTGATATTGCTGACACGCTGAAGGCTTCTTTATCTTATTTCAGTGGTTGATTGATAATGGCTAATTTTATGAAAGTCTCTTGTCTCTGCTTCCACCCTCTTCCAATGGCATGAACTGGGAAGGCTCTGGCCAGCCACCTAGATAAGTCTGCACGCCTGGAGTCGCAAGTGAAGCAGCTAATCCAGATGGCAAACCAGCAACAAAGCAAATTAGACTTGCGACCTTTGTTTGACACAATTGAAAATGTAAAACAGAAGATTGCCCTGATGGAGACATATGATCAGCGCTTGGGTGTGTTCCAACTTTTGGTTCTTTTCTGCATGGGCGTGGGGTTTTTTGCTGCTTTACTGGTGGCTAAGTAGACGCTTTGGTGCTACAACAATTGCAGGTCCTCGCCAGAAAGGGCTTTCTTCTTCTCACTTTCTAAGACCAAGCTATGGTGGTGCATGCTGCATCCTCCCACGTTCCCCTGCTCCACAATGTCTCCTGAATTCCTGTGGCACTGCAGAGCCAGAGAGCTGGCCTTGGTCAGGCTGGTGCACTTTGATGGAAGCAGTGATACTGTCCATAGGCGGGCATTAAATCTTTAAATAAATTAACAGGTGTAGTAACACTAGCTAACAGCCTGTACGCAGGCTTGAGTAGTTCAGTATTGTCAGCTCGAGTCTGGATGTTCTTTATATCCAGTGTTCTGGCAGTTTTATTTTACCAAATGTCTCTCTCTGTTTGGTTTTTTTTTTCCTCTCTTCCCCTCAGTTGTTTTGGAAGGTCAATCCAGCAAACACGATCTTCAGATCAATATTCACAAAGCACAGCTCAATAAAAATGAAGAACGATTTAAGCTTTTGGAAGGCACATGCTACAATGGGAAACTAATCTGGAAAATCACAGATTACAAGATGAAGAAAAAAGAAGCGGTAGAAGGCCGTGTCCTCTCCATATTCAGTCAGCCCTTTTACACCAGCCGCTGTGGGTACAGGTTATGCGCGAGAGCCTACCTGAACGGGGATGGCTCAGGAAAGGGAACACATGTGTCTCTCTACTTCGTGGTGATGAGAGGGGAGTTTGACTCACTGCTACTGTGGCCTTTCAAGCAAAAAGTTACACTTATGCTTTTGGACCAAAGTGGGAAAAAAAATCACATCGTGGAAGTCTTTAGAGCTGACCCCAATAGCAGCAGTTTCAAAAGGCCGGATGGAGAAATGAATATTGCCTCTGGATGCCCACGCTTCGTACCACACACAGTCCTGGAGAACACAAAGAACACCTACATCAGAGATGACACTCTGTTTTTGAAAGTGGTTGTGGATTTAACCGATCTGGAGGAATTGTGAAAAGAATGCCCATTCAATGTGACTGCTTTAACCATTAAGAAATGCTTTCTTGGTGACTACTAGCCATGCAATAGTGTAATTGCCACTAGTCAAGCTACTGATGATGTTTTGAGGCTTTTGGACTGTGTAACAGATAATGAATTGCCAAAGCATCAGCCTTTCCTTTTTCAACCTTGTTTTCAAGACTGCGTTTTTAAGGCAGCTAGAAGTCCAGTTCAATGCGAACGCGCATTCAATCCAGACTAGGCTTAGTCCAGGCTGGGGGAAATGCTTAGCTCCCATCACCAGACTGGCATTTGGAGAGGAAACTCCTCCAGCAAGCCTTCTGGAGCCCAAGCAGGCCTGTGGGCTCCCATCCCTCACGCAGAACTGAAGCCATGCCCAAGCATGCAAGTGCATTTCACCTATCTGAAATGGAAACGTTTCAACATTAGCACATCTGAATCAAGGTATCTTGATCCCTCCATTTCCTGGATTTTTCAAACGGAGAGAATGGCTTCAGGCAGGCAGGAAAACATTTGCCTGGGATCTTGCATCTTTTTTAATTTGTTGTTTTAGTTGTTTTTTCCAGAAAGTCTAGAGGAAGATGCCAATGTCTCTTACTTTTCCAGCCTGGTATTCCAGCTGTATAGAGTACCCCCAGGTCACAATAGCTTTTTAATGTCCTTTCCACTCCTGCCTAGTGCCTTGGGACTGATTTCCACTGCTGGTAAACATCCACAGTCCCCATCCAAGTCAAAAGAAGCCGCAGGCGCTTCTCACCTCTCAGGACATAGCCAGAAGCAGGGTACACGTCCAGCCTGCCAGCTCTTGACTGTGCTGCTGGAAGAACAGGGGCAAAACTCCTGTACTTTTGCTCCCACATCTGCACATAAGAGATGTTTTCTGACCTACCAGCTCTATGGCAGGCAGGAAGAGCTCTGGATATCTGCTTGAGAAAAAGCCCATATAACACGCACTGTTCCCCTCGGTTAGAAATGGGGGTGTTTGGGAAAGGAGGAGGAAAATGGACTAGGGAGTGAGGTTGTCGTGAGAACCCAGTTCTCACAAGTAATGCAGCTCTAGCATTTGTTAAAACATCTGAAGGTCTTAATTTTTATTCCAAGTTCCCTCCAAGGGAACACGTGCATTGTACAGGGTTTACGTGAGATGCACTAAAATCACCAAGAGGAGGCACTGAGGAACAAGTGACAAAGAACACACGTGCCTTTCTAAAGCCTTTTGGGTGCCTGTTAGAGGGATGTAATTTTGCACACTCGGTCATTTTGTTATTACAAGTGACTGAATTTTGTGTCTCTGTCATCTCTCACAGATCAGGTAGTGAAACACCACAACATTATCCATTGCTCCTGCCGTCCTTTGGCAGAGCAAAACCAGAGTTTGTCAAGAGACAGCAAGAAACCAAGCTCAGTTTAGACTAAGAGTTAACTAGGCAGGATAAAAATCAAAACGGGGAAAAGGCTGAAAGATATAAGGTAGAAAATTCAAGAAAGCAAATATGGCAAAATCAAAAATGTCCTTTCTCTGCAGGATGAAATAATATGATTTGGGGATTGATACTAAGATGAAGGCAAAGTACCGTATTTTATATCTGCAATTTCATTGCTGAGCACTTATTTTCCCACAGGGTTCCTAGGACGTAACTCAAATACAAAATACTTTCAATTTCAGGGGTGAGAGGGAAGAGACCTTAGTTATCTGTACCTTATGGTGAGTTAGTACATCAGAAATATTTGGTTTTGATTTAGGTGTCCTTCTGGTTGTATGATGACAGGATGTACTGGGCCACTGTAGAGACTTCCTATGTTCCCAGGGACAGGTAACAAGGGCCTGGTTTTATTCTTTTGTATGGCCGTGACTGACTTTAAGAGTCATTTTGGCTGTACAACAGAGGGAATTAGGCCACATGTCCCCAGCGCTTCATTACAGAAAGAAAAAGTTTGGTGTGAAAATGGTGTGGCATTCTAGGACATCCATCCTGAGCCTCGGATGTGGACTTCACATTGATTATTACTTTAACATTTATCATGTAACTTTCAAAGTGACACAACTTGCATAATAACCACTAATAACTGACAGAAACATACCACCCATGTTTCCTGGGACTCTTCAGTACATTGAGTGTAAAATACAGAAAGTGATGAAGAACTTGGACAATCAAGGGAGGCAAGAGGGAAAGGATGTGGTCTGTACCCTGGCATATTCCCTGCCCTCTCTGCCTCCACCACCCCAAGCCTAAAATGGGGATAATAATACTTGCAAAAGCGTTAGGACTATTTAAATGTTTGTGAAGAATTTTGAGCATGAAAGGAGCTAAGTATTATTAAAACTCCATTTCTAAATGTTAGAGTAGGTGATGGCATAGTGATGTGGATAAGTGGTTAGTGTGTTCCCAGACAGATTTTGAAAGCATGTTCAGTTTTAGCCAGTCCTTACTGCAATCTCTCCTCTACCTACCAGTTGGGTTTGGGTTTTTGCCACGAATATTCCTTTGAAAATTTTGAAGCACAAATGATTCATCCTGGGTGATAGAAACATCCCTTTTGAAATACTGCCTGTTTTATAAAGAATTAATTGAGAAAATGACTTTTTTTAAAGACAACCTTCTTTAAATTGGTTCTTTTTATTATACCAATTGAGATATTTCTGTTAAAATTTTCAGTGATTTTTACTACTTTTAAACAGGACTTTGAATTTCATCCCGCTCCTAATGAAGAAAAAAAAATGTTGTATAGCATGAATTGTCAGGAAGAATTTTGATGTTGCATGAAAAACACCAAAAAACTTTTCAATAATATTCTACTGGGCGAGTAACCAAAAAAGCGTAAGGTATTTCTACATCAGCATACAATATGTTTTTAATGTATTTATTGACAGTTTGTAGTTGTTTGAATATCTCTTACTACAATACAGGCATTTTTCTAGCCAAATGTCATCACTATATACATAAACTAATGTAAGAATAAATAATTTTACCTGGAGTGAGTGTGATGTCTAATCCTCTTGGCCGCTTTATGCAGACATTTTAGAATGATGTGGAGTACTGGATACCTGCACCCAAGACTTTGATTCTTAACCTAAGCAGTGTCAGTTTGTGGGGTTTTTTATTGTAAAGCATGTGCTTCACAGATATTTTGGGTTATACTTGAATACTGTAAAGCAGCTGCATATAGAAGTTTGGTAAATTCTAAGCTAAGCTAGATCAGATCAAGATCTGTACGGTCTGAGGATCCATCAGAATCAAACCAGGATATTATTTCTGTTTGGAGCAGGTTTGGGTTCAGCTGAGGTTGGTTTTGTTTCAGTTCAGGCCAGTAACAGGAATTGTTTCTGTATCCCATGATTACCTGATGCTTGAGAACATGGTATTTTAAAAATGGGACTGGAAAGCTTAACACTTGGGTTAAACCCAAAGTGTTGGAAATCAGCTTGGGAAAAATGTCTGCACCTGACTCCCGTTCCTCTGTGAGAGCTCAAACGTGCAGTTGGTGCCATGGAGTGTCCCAGCTCCATAAATACAGCACATAGAATGGAGATGATGGGTCAGCCTTAGCGGTGTGCTGCTTTGGGCAGTGCGAGAGCAGGCTTCACACTGCGAGAGGGAGCAGGAAACAAGGTCCTAAAGCAGGACTCAAGGTCCCTCCTCAGCTGATTTAGAGCTGCTCTCCTTGACTCACATCTCTGTATGTGGAGATGAAGACATGCAGGAGGGTCGTGTCCATACACTGGTGCACAGTAACAGGATGGCAAAGGAAGCTTGGGCTTGGGGTGGTCTCAATGGCAGGAGCCACTGCTGGATGTTGGTCGCTCGGAGCTATTCCTTGGGAGCGGTGGGAAGTCCATGCGCTTGGCTACAGCCCGGTGGGAAGTCCATGCGCTTGGCTACAGCCCATTAGGGCTAATTGCAGAGGCGAAGAGCAGGACGGCACCAAGCAAAGGCCTGTGCTGGCCAAGGAGGGTGGGCGGTGCGGTGAGAAACATGGGGAGGGGAGGATGCCCTGCGGATCCTGGGAAGCACCAACAGGCCTTGTTTGGGACAGGCTCCTGTGGCAGGAGCCGTTGATTTACTGCACGGAGTAAGTAATTTTCGCTTCAGTCGCAGGCGAGGTTCAGCAAAAGCTTCAAAACACCCGTTCAAGCTCAGGTAGGAGTCCAAGAGCTCGGGCTTGTGTCCCCTGCCCCTCAGGAGGCGCCCGGCCGAGGCGGCAGCACCTTGCGGGAGCCCGGGGCCCTGGGCAGGCCGGCAGAGCCCCTTGGCGCAGCCGCGCTGGGTAAAGCCCGGCGCCCTTGCCCCAG
>VZZY01015302.1:536048-558456 GCA_013400335.1 Eurystomus gularis
CGGCGCTGAGGCTCGGGGCCCTGCCGGCGGCTGCACGGTGAGCGCAGCCCCCAGCGCGTCCTCCTCGGCTGCCGAGAGCCTGCAGCCCAGCCGCTGGGGCAGAACCCCTGCGGCTGCACTAACGGCACGTTCGTCGACGATGGCGCGAAGTCAGGGTTTTGGCCTCATTCCTGATGGAAGAGGGTGAGAGCCTGAGCTTGCCCTTCGCCGTAAGTGTGATGCAGTTTGATAAGAAGGGCTGCCCTTAGAAGTGCTTTCTGGTTTCCTCTGTCTCTGCACTGCTATTTCTCCTCCCTCCAGATCTTTTGGAAGTGATGTTATTGAAAGTGCTTGTGACTCTCCTAGGTATGGATAACAGGAAGGATGAAAAGAGTAGGATGCTTTGTGCAACTTCACAGGAAGAGCTGAAGGTCCGAGGTAGGCAGAACTAATCTGTTTCAGTGCTGTGGTGTTACATGTGTTGTCCTTTACATCGCTTCACCCTGTTTGACCCTGATGTTGAGCATTGCTTATCACTTGCTAATGGTGATAGACCATGGTGCTCTGGAAGAGGGGGCGAAAAATCCCCATTAATGCCTCAAAATAGGCATTCGTTGTGCTTAGGTTCTGTGAAGAGTCGGTTTTGTAAACCATAGTTACTAGCATGCTTGTCGCTGTTGCCTTGTATTATCTGAAGGAAAAGAAAAAAGGAAACGAAAACGCAGTAGAAGCAGATCATCATCCATTTCATCCACATCGTCTTCTAGCACTACATCCAGTTCTTCCTCATCACGCTCGTCGTCAAGGTCGTCATCATCAAGGTCCTCTTCCTCAAGTAGTAGAGGTAAGCTATCTCTGTGCATGCACATGATGTTTAGCAGTTCTCGTAGTACTCCCTAAAACATTTAAAGCTTATTTTAAATGTGGCTAAACCACCACGAAGGGACTGTGTAGAATACCAATACTGCGTGTTCAGAGTGTTTCTCTCAACCCTTTCCTATTGCTGTGCAATAATATACAATATACTGTTATGAAGTAACATTTCTTTGCATGGCAGTTATTTAAATGAACACAGAATATTGTATCGTGTGCATATATATAGTATGCAGTAATACAGTGTTCTGTGTTCATTTAAATAACTTAAAAATAGACACTGCCGTGCAAAGAAATGTTACTTCATAACAATATATTGTATATTTAAAACTCCTGTGTTTTGAAAGTGTAATGAATACAGATCTTTTTCTACTTCACCTGTCTATCTAGACCAGAGTTGGCGCATTTGATTTAGTCTTACTTCGGTCTTAACATTTCAAGCGTTTAGCTGTGAGGACTCACATGAAGATTATTAATACCAATGACCAAGTTTAGTAGGAGCCCATATGCAAGCATTGGAGGATTAAGATTTGCCATGCTAAGATTCTGCTTACTTAGATGTCTTGGGGTAGATACTATCTGGCAGTAAGTGCAGGTTTTTCCTATGGGTATAGCTTGTGACCACGAGAGGAATGTATTGCTGATAATTTCAAGACTGCATTGTTTTGATATTCTGTATCAAAATACTTGGTGTCACTGCTGGTTATGTGACCAAACTGCCATTTTTAAATAAGATTTGTCAGGCCAAACACTGAAGTGTATTTTATCTTTTTTTACTATGATTGAGAAGAATTCTAGTGTGAACTAGGGCTCTCCTGGTGAAAAGTCTAACATCAGGGTTGACTGAAACCTCACCATCTGGTACAGGACCTCGTATTTGTGGCTGTGTGTTCCACAGTTCAACAGAGACTTAGTTATGCTTCTCTTCAGGCAGATTTGTATCTGTATGGAGGTATCACTTGTATTTATACTTCAGTGGCTTGATTCAATGTATCTGACATAAATATATTATGAAAATATTCAAATCTATGAACCTGTACATTTGATGGGATGGGGGCTCTTCCTTTCTTCTTGACTGAAGAAATGTGGTACATTCTAAAACTTCTGAAAAATAATTAAAATATCATGTCAGACACTGACTGTGTGAGCATCCTTAGTGTGCTTTCTGATTATCTTTTGGACGGGTGTCAAGAAACGCATATCAGAGGCAAAAAATCATTCTGAATTAGGTTCAAATTGTCAGTATGCATGCTCAGCGAGTTGCTAAAATTTTACAGCTAAAAACTCCCTAAGTTTTCCATTCACATGGGAGAACAGACAGTCTAGCAAAAATATCCTACAAGGGCATGTTTAAACAACTCTGTTTGCTCCATCTGGAGAAGAAAAGACTTGAGGTAATTGAGCTGAGACAGATATAAAGGTGTAGTTATTGCTGTGGAGAGGGAGTGGAAGATCATTCTGTGACTTTCAGGGAAGGAAATAATGACGTTAAATTGCAACAGGAGGAATTTGAATTACATCTAGTAAAAAATAGATCATAGCAGCAGAACAGTGGAAAGCTTGCCTAACCTGCAGTTAAGGACTTGGCATGATGAAGGTTGCCCAGTCTCGTGTGTCAGGTATAGCAGGAGTGGAGTTAATGTTCCTTGGGATAGCAAAACGGAGATTTCTTCCAGCATTTTTTTATCTGTGCTTGCCTACTTATTTAGCAAGTGCAGCGGCAACTCTGGCTGTTAGACACTGTGCAGTGGCTGGGAGAATGGAGGGGAGAGTGGGGGAAACTGTCTTCTGCTCTCTTTAAGCTGCGTGCCCCACCCGCTGTCTCCAGCTTTGCTGGTAACATAGGTTATATGGAAAATGAAGCTAACTTGAGTGCAGAAAGGATGCATTTGCTGTGAAAAGAGAGATGTTAGGAGATAGAAACTGCAGCTTGTTACATGTTACTGGGAAGTGGGTTCCCCTCAGGCAGGAGAGAGGCAGGCAAATTAGTGCTAGAACTAGGGAGGTAGGGTGGCCAAATACGGAAACAGCTTGAGCTAGTGAGGAGGCCAGATGGTGAGAGGTGGCAAGTCAGAAAGAGTGAAAGGGAGGAAAAGGTGGCCTGGCTTAGCCTAGGAAGTCAACAGATCAGTGCAGAATCCTGGAGACCGTCTTCTAGGGTTTGTGGTCTTGAGCACTGTAGCTAGGATGGTGGGAGATAAAAACTGAGTCTGGAAGAGATGTGGCCAAAGGGATAAAAGTGGGCAACTTAGCTGTTCACCATAATGTACTGATTCTCAGAGTCTGGAAGGAAACCCAGTGTTCTTGAGTGTACCGCTTTCCTGATGCTGTCAAACATTTGTAAAAACCCCCTGGCCAGGTTTACCATCCCTTGTGGGTGCAGTCTGTTGTTACCAATAGACCGTGATAGAATTACTATTTTCATTGTTTCTTCTGACATGTTTGTGCTGCCTTTGTCATTAGGAGGCCAAAAGAAGATTGCTTGGGCAGCCTTACCTTAGACTTTTCTAGTCTGGCTGTGCTCTAGTATATTCCTATAATGTCATCTTATGCTTGGAATGTATTGTAAAGAAACTGCAGAACTGACAGCTTGAAGGCAGTCTGTTGGAAGACTAGTGAGCTTTTTCACAGTCTCTCTAGGTTTCCAGTCCCATAGTCAAAGCTGGTGCTTCAAAATCGACTTCCTCACATGTCAGTCACAGTGTAATCCTTAAAATCTATTATTTGCATATAGAACTTGTGAGTTTCTGCTTTACAAAATTTAATAAAAATCTTGAAGTTGGAAGATGAATAAGTAAAGAAGGTTTTTCACTTGCCTTGAGCAGTGCTAATATTTTCAGTGGTTTGTCAGCCCCAACAGTACTTTTTACTTGTTGCCTTCTTCGAGAGTCAGGATCACGTGCTGTAAAACAGGTATTTGCAACCTGTAAGGAACAGCTGCAGAAGGAGGAGAGAAGTATTATCTCTATTAATATAAAATATTAGTATAAGTAACTACTGAGTAAATCAGGTATTTTCTGTTTCCATGTTAGACCAGTAAGGGGCAGTAAATTAATCTGATAGACCAATAAGTGGCAGTGAATTATTCTGTTGCTTTTCTAAGGAAGACGTTTTCTTCCTGTGTTTTACGTTTCTATATGCCTTATCTGTAAAACCAAATGCCTTTTTCAGGATGCTGAACGTACAGCATTTGATTTTGTATCTGTTTGGTGTTTGTTTTTTAATTTTAGATTCTCCTAAGTCTAAATCAAAGAAGAGGAAAAAAGAAAAGCACAACAAAAAGGTAAACATCAACAAAGAGAAATAAGTAGTTAACAAACAGAAAATAGTTCTTCATATTTCAATAGCCTTAAATGCCGTGTTAGATTTAGTGCTTTTGTCAATGGCTTTGTAAATCTGAATCATGGTTTTAAGGTTACAGTAGGTGAGCTGATAGATTGGTGTATACTTGACTGTATACTAAGGGAGAAATAATTTCAAGGTTCCTTTTGCCAATCGTTGCTAGTCCAGCTAGCATTTAGAGTAGTCTGAAGAAAAGAGAAGCGGGGAATCTTGATAACTCTATAGAATTTGTCAGAAGAAAAGATTTATAGTCAGTGAGAGGGTAGTAGATTCTTGCTGTTGTAATTTTCATTTTAAATTTTATTAGGAACTTCTGTTCAGTGATTTTTATATACGTTGGGGTTACATTAAAAGAGAGAGAATAAGGGATCAGACTGTTCCTGTTTCTCAAGATCTCAAGGGCTGCTTCCCCTGCTGCGTTACTTTCTGTGTACTTCAGATGGTAGCTATTGAGCAGTGGTAAGGGCATGCAGTAGTGGCTTGCCACTTGCTGGGGCATCGAGAGCTGCTTGTGGATTTCTCTTTTTTTGCCCATGTGAGTCTGTAAGCGTAAGAGTATATGTCTTATACTTGTAGAAGAGGAAAAAGGAGAACAAAATGAAGAAGAAGAAAGAAAAGAAGAAAAAGAAAGAGAAAACAGGCCCTGTCCAGCTTTCCAAGGTATGCTGCTGTGAATCTAAAGTCCCATTATATTTCTCATCTAGACACTTAATCTATCCTGTCATAAAAATGTTTATTGCACCACAGTTTTGTAGTCAGCAAATAGGAACCTATCTCTGTTGTTGTGGACAGTTAGGAAGTATAAAAAATTACTGTCTGCAATTTTATTTAAGATTTGTAACAATACAAAATAAAGCAGAGCATATGTCTTTCTAACTTATCATGTCATTTTAGTTCTTTAAAAACAAAAAGAAGAATGAAAACTACAGCATGATAACTGGAAAGAAAATTAAGATGAGAATAAAGAAGTCTAAGAAGGATAAAGAGGTAAGAGCTAAAATGGTCTATATATCCCTAAGGAAAAATACTGTATCTTTTAATATTTTTCTGATACTAGTCTTCTGTAGAAGAGTAGATCTTACAGTCAGGAATTGTAAATTGAGTGTAGCTTTCAATGGGGCCTACGATGCCATCTGAGAAATTTTCTCTCATTCTTTGGGCAGGTTTTGTGTTATGAGTGGGTTTGGAATACTCAGGCATGAGTAGATAAACCAAAGGATGCTTGTGCATGTTTTTGGAATTTCAGTCTGTAATTTTTAGCTGATTTATGGCTTTCTCTGTTGATTTAACTTGCATTGTTTTTAATTGTCCTCCGCTTCTTCCAGTCTCTTGTGATCAGTTGGGGTAATTGTTGCTTTACGGTGTTTTTCTAATGCGTGCGAGGCTAGCCATTATTTAGAGATGAATTAAAAAAAGACGATAGTAGTGTTAGGGCCACGTGCTCATGCATTCTCTCAAAGCAATCAAATGTTTTTGCTGATATACCGAGGGAAACAGACGAGAATAGCATTTTGTGCTATTGCTATGGGTGTTTGGACTCTGCTTTAATGTGTTCACTCTTTTCAGCAGTTTCCACATGTTAGAGTGACCTGCAGAGGGCTTCTGGTACTAGTCAGTATGTGTTACAAGTGTTACTTTGCTGAGGTACCCAATTTGGTGGATTCTGATTTAGCCATAACAGTTCATGCTGTAGCTATCAAAGCAGACCTGAGCATTCCAAGTTAAATTTGATGAAAAATACATTATCTTCTTCTGTGGCACTGAAGTGCTTTTGTAAAATATAATTTTTGTTAAATTATGCTGATTACTTATCACAGTCACCTGCTTGTTAACAGTAGTTGATGTCAAATATTTGATATTGGTCCTTTTTTGGCTGGTGGCCATCGTTGTGAACAGGCTGAATTGAACAACATCCATTCTTCACAATATTTTAAGATTCGGTAGTTTATAAGTTGTGATTTTAAAAACATTGGAAACAAGGGTTTTGTCTGGTAGGGCCATCTCCTATGTAAAGAAAAAACCTAAATGTGTGGTTCTCTTTCTGTTATGCAGCAAGCTGCTGCTTAAGCACAGAAAAATATACTTCCCAAAGCACACGACTTGCTGTGTGTACGGTGAAAGTTGCCTCAGACACCAGAGAACTGCATCTGTGCGGCTTGTGAGTTCCCTCCTGAGCAGACTGTGAGCTGCATGATGACAACCCAACAGAGCCTCCACAGGGAGCAACTTAGAAAATATATCATGAAATAGCGACAGTGGCAGCTTGTCTCCTGTACAGTCTCTCCTGAGTATCCGTTGCCTTGCACTTCCTTCAGGCACTTGCACCTAACTGCTAACTGGTCGCATCCAGCTGTTTGCATGTGGTAGCATTTGTTGTGCAGCGTGCTGAGATGTGAAAGCCCCTCAGAAAGCAGGGTCATGCAGTCTTGGTCCAACAACTACAGGACTGTTAAACCACTGTTTCTGCTTTTCTGCTCTACAGAGAGACCGGAACCGTGCAGAACTGCTTGAATTTCTGAACTCTGCCTTATAATGGGAAGAGTGCTGACCAAGGACTTATAAATACACCAAGCCAATGACCATCATGCCTAGCAAAACACTAAAAGGAGACTCAGGGAAAAGGACACTGAGTTTGACAAGACCAGACTCTCCTGTTGAGAAGACAATCCTTTCTGAATGGCAAAATGAAGAGTAACTGATAACTTGTTAATGAAGAGCCATGTCCTCCTTTTGAGATCCTAAGGTAATAGCCAGGCTGTGGTGTTCTAGAAGAGCCTAAGAGTGTGTCATTCATAATGATAAAAAATGACACGCTGAAGTCCAATAATGTAATTTCTATCCCAGCTGCATGCAGAACACACTCTTAATTTCAAGTGTCTTAATGTTTCTGGTAGTTTAAGCAAAGCAGAGCGTTTGTAAATGTCTATTTGAAAGAAAAGGCGTTTCTGTATGTATATTTTTTCCAGTAGTGGTTTTACTTGTCCTAAAGAGAAAGTTGACCTTTGTAAATAGAACATGCTTTTACATAAATGATTTTTTGGACAGTTTGTTCGCTAATATATTACCTTCTTTCAGAAATTGAGATACGATCTCTCTCTGGATGGTTTATTGCTCTCTTTCGCTAGAAAGTGTAACAGTAAAATACTCTAGAGCAATAGTGGTAGCTGAATGATTTTTATCCTAAAATAGAAGCAGGAAAAGTTTCTGGTTTTGTTTGTTTATCTGGATCAGCTCTTCAAAGGCAGCTGACAGTAGATAGTTTACCCCCCACATCTGGAGTTGCAGTTCCTGGACCCAAAAACTGTGGAGTTCTGGCCTGCCTTTCTCATCCTGTGAGCTGTATATCAAATCTTCCTCTGAAGTGCAGTAAGATGCGTATCACGTGTCTTAGTCTGATGGAAGGAGAAAGAGCCGTGGGAATGCTGCCGAGGCAAGTGGTGACAGTGACCCTCTGGTGTGCTGAGAGTCCACTAGTCTGGATATGCAGCTGGACCTCAGCGTAACGTGTGCGTGTATGTGTGTGTGTCCGTGGTAGTTTGCTCAATGCTTGCTCACTTCCTTCCAGAGCCTTGACTTTTGATTACCCAGCAGACCCCTGTGTAGATAACCGTGATGCAGGAAGTCCTTGTGTAGCAAGTGCTTCTCAGGAACCACAATTTAGGAATATCTGCATAAAGGAGTCAAGGGTAGTTGACTTTGTCAAGAGTATCAGGTGTACAGTGGTGAGAGTGTGGGGAGTTCATTAAAGAGCAAACAAACAGAAAACTCTTTGTCTGCCTGCCATGGTGTTTTAAGTAAATCTGAAGAGAGTACCATTGCTCAAGGGATAATTTTAAAACTCTTTTGATGTGTGAAACCTGATGAAGATGCTAGAATCCTGGAATCCTGTCTTTCCTAGGTTGTTTGGGTTTTGCCTTTGTTTGTTTGTTTTGTTTTCTGAAACACTTTGCAATTGTTGCAGAGATTGTTTCAAGGCAATTATTGCAGAGATTGTTTTGAGACTAAAGCCCTGATCCAAAGGAGCAAATCCTTACAGCCTTGTGAACATAAAACATGAAAACGCATAGGTCAGAGCTGGAGTTTCCTTGACTTCTAACCTGCTGATGGAAGCTTTGTTTGGAAGCACTGTTCTGAAGTGTCAGTAGGGGAAAAAACAAATAAACAAAAAAATACCCTCCTCCATTTTTTTACTGGGGGTCATGCTTTGATTTATGCTACTTTGGTATCTTGTAACTAGTGATACCAAAGTATCTTGCTCAGATAAGCAGCTTTTGCCTGTGGACTTCTTTTAACAAGGTTAAACCCAAACACACGTTGAGAAGACACTAACATCCTTGCCATTCCCTAGGTTATATTTTATGTGAAGATGGTATCATTTGTTGAAGATTTAGGGCAGGGGGAAAGTAGGAATTTGGAAGATGGAAAGTAAATAGGAATGGGATACCCAGAGATCGCACTTGTAAAGAGCTGCGTTGCATGGAAGGTTCAAACTGAATTGAAACAATCTGCTTTTTGCTGCCTTACTCAAGACTGATCAAGATCATAAAAACTCATTCACTGCCCCATGATAATATGGAAGAGGAAAAGGACCTTTAGTAGTATGATGTGGACTGTTCCTCTTCTAGGGTTTTGGTAGTTGCCAACTCTCACTGTACAAAAATGAGTCAGATCACTTTTTCTTAAAAAAAAAAAAAAGAGGCAGCTTTTTGTTTTTTTCCCCTGTTTCAGGACAGAAGAATTTTTTCTTGTCAGTTTTGACATGCTGGATATGCTTTGGTGATGCTCTAAAGAATTTCAGTGCCAGCATTTACTTCTAAGCTATCCTTTCTTTTAGAAAGCCAAGCTGCCTAATTCCTGTGGCAGTGGTTCAGTTTTATTCTCTCCTGCCCAGTCAGTTATAGGTGCTGGCTGAAACTTCCCAGCAGTTCCTACTTTTATAAGCCTCCTTTTCTTTCCTACCCATCTTCATGTAGATTCTCATCTTTCTAAAGAGGTTTGAGTTCATGTTGCATCGATCCCTCCAAGCACTGACATCATGTGCATCTTCTTGGGACCAAATACCTTTAAGGCTGCTGTTTGGAGCAGGACAGCAGGTTCCAGTCTCCCTAGTGAGCACAAACCCACACAGCCAGAATAGTTGTCCATGCCTTGCCACCTCAGGAAAGAAGTTGACCTTGTTGACCTTTTCACTAAAGCATGGCTTCTTAATACTGCTTCCCATCACTGTTATGGCAGCTGAACAAAAGGCTGAACCAGATAGGAGGGTTATGACAGCGGGGTAAGAGATGCAGAAAAACGTGATGGAATACAGTTCAAGAAATTTGTATGAGGAAACTGTGAAGCGGTGTGGGATGTCGACCCGATATGTAAATTGCTGATAGAGAGTCTTGCTACCAGGTCTCAAAAAAGCACATATTGTGGGGGAAGATGAAGGCTGGAACAATAGAGCGATAGAAAAGGTATGAGGTAGGGGTGGAAGGAGACTGCTGATATCAGAAGTCATGGAGTGGAGCAGAGGTCAGGTGATAAGGAATGGGCTGCAGAAGCTTAGCTGGCTGGACAAGTTGAGATTCTTGCTAAGATGCTGAATAATAGAAGTCTTTAAGAAACCTACTTTTTTGTGTGTGTGTAACGGTTTTCCCTATCACACCCACTAACTGTGTCCCTGCACCATGTTCCATTCTGAGGATCATGCAGAACTCAACTGTTTATTTTTTTTAACAACAGAAATTCCAGAAACAGAAGTCACTAGGGTGTGAAGTAGCAGAAGGATATATTCTCTGAGCTGCTGCCACCATGCCCATCCTCCTTGGCACCATTCTTTCTAAGTATTCTCTCCCATTTACAAAAAGTTGTGCCACAAGGAGCAGAATTGGTAAGATTTGGTCCATTGGGCGTTGTGGCTGTTGTTCTTTAAGCCCTTCCTACCACACTAGCCCTGCCTCCTGCTTGTGTGCTGTAGTTAGGCAGGCACAAATGTAGAATAGCTGTATGATTTTCATTGCTCCCATGGTGGAGGAGGATGCTCATTTGGACCTCCTGGGTCTAGTGGGTAATTGTCGTGAAGCAGGAGAGGAACTTCTAAAGAAAAAAGATATTTCTAAAGATCTCCTCACAATTGATACAACTGGTAATAGTGCCAGAAGTTACTGGAAGGAGATGAAGCGCAATTACATAAGCTTCTTTTCTTACGCAGGGAAAACAGTCAAAAACCCAAACATGAAAGAATGATTGATGCAAGTGATTAAGTGATCCAGCCAGTTCTTATGGGCAATGCAATTCTTTGTTGCTTCCTTTACGATTTGCTTGAATGTGACCCCTTTGCCCTTGCAAAAATGTACAAGATGAGATAAGAAAATACTAATAAATACTGCTTTGTCTTGGAAGTACTTGCCTCCATTGAACTAAGATGCATCATCCTGCAGTGCTGAGCAGGTCCTGCAATTTTGATACCTGTTCTATATTTAGGATGGTTGAATTTAGGCAAGTTAAGCTGGTTTGATGTACTTGGATGTTTCATGTTGCAGGAATATCTGAGCTTCCCAGGCACCCTCTGCAGCGGGGAGCACTGAGTGAGCTCTGTATGCAGAGGAATGCAGAGGTCAGAGAGGCTAAAGTAACTTGCCTTGGGTCACCTGCTGAAGCTGCCCGGGTGAGGTGTGAGTAGGGGCCTTAACCACTGGATGGAGCTCTTACATGCTTTGTTGTACATGTTAAATGTACTGATCTTTGCTGTGCATATTTAGTAACAAGTTTCCAAAGTTCTTGCTCGACTCTCAAGGTTGGGTGCTCCACTCTGATTTGGGCACTCCATGAATTGGCTGGATTTTAAGTGGTAGTGGGTCCTCCTGAAGGTTATGGGCACGCCTGGAAATCCTCCAGTTTACTACTTGGTTATATTTGAAGCTGCAGAGTGATAAGCTTTTGAGGAGCTGCTTCTTAAAATTATTGGCAAACACTAGTCAGAGACCATGATTTCTTTGGCTGTGGACAACAGGTATTTTTTTTACTGCCTGTTCTATATTTCACTGCCGGAAACTATTAAATAGTTTCACAAGGAGTATGAAACATCAGGTGTTTTCTGAGGGAAGAGCAGGACATGGTGCTAAGGGCTTAAGGAAGCATGTTTTGAGCTTTTTCAGGCAGTGTGAAGAACATCAGTAATATCCAGTCTGATAATCACAGAGGCAACAATGTTTGAGATGACAACTGTTCTGATTCCAGTATGCTGTCTGCTGGTGCTGTCTTCCAATAAGGCACTAAGCACTGTGGCTACCGGTGGTTGTTTGTTTTGCTCTCCGTTCATGAGCTGTTCTCTGGGTGACAGTGGTGTGAGAGAAAGGTACCGGGAGAGTGAGGAATCTGTATTTGTGAGGATATGCCTGGTTAGAAAGCTGCTGTTTCCTGGCTAATCAATGCTGGGAAAATCTGCCGGCAGGTGGCATTGCTGTCCAGCTGGACTGGCATGGAAATTGTATTTATTTAATTTTTTATTTATTACCTTTGGACATTGGCTTTGCACTTTCTTATTCTGAAACCCTGTGATGAGCCTGAAAAGACCCAATTATGTGTTGTTTATGGGGAACATCCGTTACTGGTGTCCTATGAATTTAATCCAGTCTCTGTTCATTTCTTGCTCTTGGCTGTGCTGTGGTCAGACAAGAGTCTCTCCTGCTGGTGCTTGTGTGCCAAAGGCAGAAGGAAGCCTCTAACTTCGAAGTAGTTGAATGTAACAGGAGCAAGTTCCGCAGAGCCATGGTTTTCCTGGAAGGACCAAATGTTCTTGCACCATCCCTACCTGAGGCTGTTGTGTTCTTCAGAATCTGCACCCTGCTCTTCTCCATCTCTTAAATAATTTCAGACCTCCAGTGCTAGAATATAGGGAAAAAAAAATACTCGAGGAGCCTTTCATATCACAATGGTTATTTAACTAGTCTTCAGACTAAATCAGGTTCAATCTGTTGCTTTAGGCAGCCTCACACTGCAGAGAATAAGATTGGAAAAGGTACTGCACATGGACTGCGACCTGATAAGAGGCCTCTGAGAATACAGCACGTGATCACTGAACAGCTGTAACAGTAATTACATTCGGAGATGCAGAAAACACACATGCTCTTTCCCACGCTTCTGCAGTATCTGCTGCTGGGTCAGATTAGATTTATTTGATAGAGGCAAAATGTCATTGTGACTAAAATACTGAGGTGAGATGCTGTAATCTGGTTATCTAGCCAAGACCCTAAGAATTTACAATTTTCTGAAGTGCATGTTATGAATAGATAACCATAAATTGCTACATAGTTCACTGTGCTTTGTGTAGTCCTTTTCCTCACCTTTCTGTTGTGTTTATTAAGAGCTCATCCCACAAAGATTTTCGTTTAGTTTGGGAACATCTTTGAGTAGTAACTGCAGAGAAAAGACGTGGTGGCCATTGGAGGACCTGGGCCCGAGACCCAACTCTCAGGGTCAGCACGGTTATCTTTCTGATGTAAGCCAACTTGAAACATGGCTTGTCTGATCATACAAAGGGAACAAGAGGTCCCTTGTGCTAACAGCCCACAGCACGGACGGCAGTACCAGGGAAAGGCAGGCACCGAGATTATGATGGGTGGAACTGAGGGGAGGCTTAACAGCCCTTCCTCTATTGCAGGGCACAACCAAAAAGGCTCTGACTCATGCAGTCCAGTGCTTCTTGGAACGCTTTTTGGGCAAAACTACAGTGCAGTGTCCTTTAGCAGGGAGGTGCAGTAGAACACGGGAATATCGGAATGGCCATCCCGTCAAGGCCTAGCTGTCTATAATTTTCCTCCTGGCAGAGGCCTGTAGCAATGTTTTGGAGAAGCAGTGTAAGCAACAACACAGAGAGATTTGCTTGTCTGCAGCTTCTGGCAAGGCGTTGCTTAAGCCCTGTGCTGTAGGCTGTGGTTTACTAACCCTCTGAACTCACATAGTCCCCTTTGGACCTGCTCATCTGTCTGATCTCCAGAATGTGCTGAGCAGTGCAATCCATACTTCATTATTACTTTGTGTGGGGAAAAAATTACTTCCTTTTGTTTAACATACGCATTCTTTGCACGTATGATGCTTAGCACAGGGAGCTCTGAGCTGTCTGGGGCCATCTGCTAATATCAAGGTGTTCCAGTGCCTAGGATCAGGTACAGAATCAACAGGAGTGACTCAAGTGTGTGGAGACAAAACATTCATTTTGTCACTTATATCTTCTTATTTTGTGGTAATACTAGTTAATGTAAGACGTGCTTGGAAGCATGTAGATGAACACTTCAATTCAAGGTTGTATCTGTAAACCGCTTTGCTGCAGAGAATTTCAGACCTTTGTGGTTGTTTAAGCCTGGTTATTTATCACCTGAAATCTTGGGATGGGTTTGTAGAGGTAGGAAGATAGAAGGTAGGCAGCTACATTTGTAGCCTGTAGAGAGGGAATGGGTTTTGTTGTGCCTTTACCATTCTTGACTTCCTCCTTTGATACATACACAGTGCGCAGCAGGGCAGTGGAACAGCTGTTGTGTTTGACTAGATGTGGACAGATTGTATTTCAGAAGATCTTGAATTAAAGGCAACAAGTACAAAAAAAAATGTTTTACGTTTCACAGCTTTGCTTTAATTCTCTGATGTTTCATGATGAAATGTGTAAACAGTGCAATCTCAGCAGACAGGTATTTCCTGCAAAGCTTACTCCAATTCCTCATGGTGTGATGGCTGTCTGAACTATATGCTTATATGTGTGAGGAGCCTCACCTCTTGCACACCTTTGCTGGCTACCACAGCCTGTGGGCCAAGCTGATCTGTAGAAGCCATAAAAGCAGGGCTGCAGTCTCTCTCAGGTGAGTAATAAATCTGAGGAGTGTTAGCCCCTTGAGGTTGAGGGGCACAGCTGAGCTGCTATAAGGGTGCTGCCGTTACTGGTTAGAATGTATGGTGAGTCTAGGACTGCTTCTTCCTGGGTGTAACAATGTCCTTTGGACAGCATAATGCTATCAGCAAAGAGGCAACAGCAATACTCTCTCAGTTTTGAGAGAATTATCAAGGATTTAGAATGATTCTTGTTCAGTTCACTTGTTTGTTCATTAATGGTGTGCTGCTCTTTCACTTTTTATTCTTCTTCAAGAATTAAGACACTGGACTAACTCTCAGGAGGAGCTAAGAGTAGATCAGAGAGTCTCATCACAGCTGTGTAGAAATGTTTGGGGTTTTTGTTTGTTGGTTTTTTGTTGTGGGTTGTTTTTTTTTTCTCTAGACCAGCAAGTAGTGCAGCGCAGTCGGTTGTCAGTGAGGACCTGATGTTCACACTGTACAGGTTTCATGAGTGTTTACTTTAGAGTTAGTTCAGCTTTATGGTCTGTGAGCCAGCTGCAGTGGATCCTTCAGGTTAGCTTCATCCAAAAGCAATCTAGTTTGCCCACTGTACCTGCCCAGTGCCATGGACCATAGCACAGTAGGTAGGGACAATCAGGAGTTGCAGGCTCCTAATTTGAACTGAAATGCTAATTTAGCCACACAAAAAGTGGAATTAGGACAAGGCAAACATGAGTGGGTAGTTATTGCCACATGCTGTGACCCAAGGGATATTTATGGTTCAGTCTACAGCATTCCTTAAAAAAAACAAGCACAGTGCAGCAGTTGTGCATCCTGACCCCCTCCCCAGCCCTGCTTCAGTACCTGCTGGTGCACATACAGTGCAGATCACAGTCAGTCGCCAGGCAGCTGGCTACAGGCAAACATGGTGCTGCTTCTATACCTTTAAGAGTACTAGATTGCATGTAGTAAGAATAGAAACCTCATAGCTTGGTATCTGAATATCCCTTTGTCATTAGATGCCACTGTGGAGTCCACTGTAACTTGCAGAAGAGGCACAGGGAGAATGATACCATTGAAAAGTTTGGATTACATTTTATTATGGAGTTAGAAATGATAGGTAAATTGAGGCAGAACAGCCTGGGCTCCATAACATACACAGCTTTGACCAACGGTCAGATTTGTCTCCCTTTGCCGGCTGTTGAAGGAGAATGGTATCTGCTGGCTGGAGGTTGTTAATGAAGGACACAGGATGATCACAGGCTGCTGTGATAGTGTGAACACCCTTCAGATGGTTTCCTTGGCTTTGTAGATTGGTGTAGGGAAGTTCATTACTCCTGATTTTCCTTAAGAAAGAGCGAGCATATTACAGACACTGTACTGTAACAAAAAGCTTTATGTCAGTGTTGTCAGAATGGCCAGTCTCTCCCAGCAGTCCATCAAATATTGCATCAATACAGTCAATACTGAAGGTGTCAAATAGAACGCGAGTGCAAATAAAACAACTACAGGGCTGTAGCATGAAATTCATGAACTCAGCCTTCAGTACTATACAGTGGCTTGCAAATATATAAAAAATATGGTTAACTTCTTTTCAAACAAGAATTTTTCTGCAAATTGTGGCAATCCCTTGCTAGAGATCCCCTAGCTTCTAGACAGCTAAGGCTATGCTAAGGATGTCAGGCCTTTTGTTTTTATTTCATATACACAATCACATTACTTCACAAGGACATACAGCTGAAAAGCACGAAGCTGATTGTCAGAAGGCTTTAAACTCTCCCTCACTGACCTAGAGTTGAAGTAGCCCGTCCCAAACTGGTTGCCGTATTTGGAAGCCTGAGGTTTTGATTAAAAGTGAGCTTCTGCTTTCTGTCCCTAGGAGCATTGCTGTCAGCAGTGTTTACCAAGGGACTAGAAACTACAGCCTCGTGCTAATAAGGAAGCCTTGTCTCCAATCTTAGATAGCCCAGAGGAGAGAGAAGAAGAGCCAGAATCTCACAGTCTTAGAGAGCTCCTCAGGGTTTGATCTTGATCTTTGTTTTATGCTGCCCTCCCCCATCTCTGGAAGAAACTGCACATTTCTACTCTAGGCTAGATTTCACTTACTGGAATTCTTCCCAGAGTTGACACAGCTTCAAAGGGTTTTATGTTGGCTGTAGTACCCCCATGCTGCTGCAGAGATCCCCAGGGAAAAGAGTCAGAAATTAATGAAAGAAATGAACAAAGCTACAGGGTCCTCCAGGATCCCCCTGGGATGATTCCCCAAAAGCCAGTTATACAGGGAAACCCCTCTCTTCCTTACCCATCTCCTGTTGGTAACCACGAAACATCGCTGCAGGACCCATGGCTTTACCAGCAAGCCATTCTCTTTCCTTTGCTGGTGAGAGCTCTCCCTACAGATGCTGAGTTAGGGCCCTAGTAGCTTTTCCTCAGTGGCATTTTCCTGTTTCTTCAAGGTCTCTGCAGAGCTATGCTGGCCTACAAGCTACTCAATTTGCACTGAAGAGTCTTTTGTAATAGTATCAACTCACTGGCCAACAGCCTGTGATACTGGAAAGCTCTCTTCTGAGCACTCATGAGAGAAGACAGAGAACAAACTTTGGTCTACCAAAGCCCTCAGTCACTCGCAGGAACAGTTTGTTAAAATGATCTCAACTATTGCATCTGTCCAAAGAGCCCTGTAGATGAATGCTGGTATCCTTCACCCTTCTCTCTACATTGATACTGGAGTTTATTGCTCTTCCAGGCTTAGCCACAGACACTGATTTCAGCAGTTGTGTTGGTCTCAGCAACACCCAACACTGAGACCAAGAACAGCATTTGGCGCAGCACTGATATATCCGCCTGTCTATCTACAGAGCAGGTTGTTACATTTCTATCTACTCTGCAGGTGCAAGGTTCAGGGGGTTCTGCCTGCACAAAAGACAAAATACCCAAGAAACCTGAGCGTGCATAAACTGGTTGCTCTGCAATGATATTGGTCTTTCATCTCAAAAAAGCTTGGATCTGTTTCTGCTCAGGTTGGATTGTGAATTGTCAGAAAAAAAGCTGATCAGGAGCAGTGCTGAGGTTACCTGTGAAGCTCCTTGTAGCACTGAGGAAGGTTATTAGTTGGAAAAGGAAGTTCAGTTCCAAATCAGATACTAGCTTTAACTCACAGGCCTGATCCTGCAAGCCTCACTTGTGTAACTGGCTGTCTTGCTTCAAGCAAGATTGATCCAGCCAGCAGCTCTCACAAGCTCGGGCCAAAAGCTTTTGTAGATAACTACATCCAGGCTAGAGGGGGAAGGAAGAAGGCAGACATCACGAAACTAATTCATTTTCCACAAGAAAGCAGTAATAAAAATGAGATAGTAAGTGAGCTTTGCCCTTAAGGTTACTGAAGAGCTACTAAATTAAAGGAAAGGCTAGCACATTTGGTCATAAGTTGTGTCACGCACCGTGGGCATCAGCAGCAGTTACTATGGACACAGCTTCCAAGAGAGACAGGCAGGAAGAGAGAGCTGGAACAAAGAAGAAACAGTAGAGCTAAAAAAGGGTTAACTGGGATTTTGAAAGATCACTAAAAACCTTATTCAGTATAGAGTCAGTAATCCTTGGCATTCCGAAATTCGGGCATGCTCCAAACCCTCCTGGTGGGCTGGGTGCCCCGTTCCACATCCTCAGAGATGGTCTTGATGTCACTGATGAATGGGGAAATCCTGGACCGAGATTTAAATGTTGTTAAGGAGAGGCTGGTTTTGTTCTTTGTGTTCCATTGCCTGGCAAGCTTCTTGGCCTCTTCCTCCTCTTTGATCTTCTCAGCAGCTTCCTGTAGGACAGAGCGGAAGAGCCGGGATACTTCCTGCACTTCTGGTTCGTACTCAGCAACAAGTTGCCGGAATCTGAAAGCACAATCAAGGCACAGCTTTGATTAAAACCATCAAATTACAGATTGCTGCCAAGTCGCTGTGCTAGGCTTGGAACTTGCACTTTCCTGCAAGACAGGACTCCCTGGACTTAAGGGAACAACAACAAGGGGGACCATGAAGATATGCTCAAGGTCTCTGGCTTTCTTTTGAGTTTAGAGAATGTAAGGAAGCAATGAATCACCATTTCTCTTCAGCACAAATAATAGGGAGCACCAAACAAAGCTAGAAGGTGAGAAGTTTGAAACAGAAGGAAGTGCTCTTTTCACACAACACCTATTAAATCAGAACTCAGTGCTATCAATAGCTTAAGAAACAAAATGATTAGACAAGTTTCTGGAAAATATCCCCACCACTGCTGATTAAATGGGATTATCCAAATGCAAATCCTTGCTCAGGCAGTCACTGAACTGCTGCTTACCAGAAGCTGAGGATAAATCGGGGAAAGTTCCACTGTCTTTCCAGTTCTGCCTTCCCCCCTAAAAAAAAAAAAACAACCCACCAACACAACCTCTAAACTTTGAACATTTGGGTGCAAAAAGCTCTGGGGCGCTGTAGTTTATGCTGGTATAGAAGTATTTACACAATGATGCTAAATTAAATTGTGCAAAGCCTATAAGAGCAAGAGACTAGGTCTTGCTGTGTGTTAGCATGTAACAGCAGTCACAGAGATGTGCTGTAGATTGCACACATCCTTTCTGCCTTCTGAGGAGCCACTTCAGTTGCATTATCAAAGAGCCAGAAATACCGTTTTCACGATAAATACACTTTTCCCTTTATCCTAGACAGAAGCATAGACAGATGAGTCCATCAAAACCCAAGTCTTCACAACATTAGTAGTATTATACCACGGAAAGCACCTTCAAAGGACTTTCATTGCAGAGGTGAACTGAATGAGTCATTCCGTTATTTTATCTCCATGTGTATTTTAAAGAGAGATGCTGTCGTATTATCTGTCAGTACATCCTCTTCTTCTGTATCGGCAATTGTGCACACAAAAGGCCTCATCACTGCCTCTGCTTTTAGAGGCTGTGTGTCATACTGCTGGATTGTGGCTCCTGAGCAGGTAGCAGCATGTGTCAGGCTATTATGGGACCAGTGACTGGCTCTGGGAACAAGAGGGAAAATGGGTGGTATGACAGCAAATTTACCCCCTGAGCACAGAGCTCTAATGCCCTGTCTTGCCAGTAAGACTCAACCAATCTAGCTGAAAGAGTTTTCTAAAATGAGTTTAACTTTCCACCTTCGTAACTATCTGCCTGTTTACACCCTTTCAGTAGGGCAGCAAGAATCATTATATGATTCTTGACTTGCTTTTGCTGTCAAGATGTACCTCAGACTTTCCAGGCTCAACACAAAAACGAGTTCATACGGATTTGAGCAGGTCTAAGAAACAAAGAGAAAGCAATCCAACAGACTGCCTGCCAGTCACCCAAAGAAAAGCTGCTCTCATTCAGATGGAGAAGGGAAAGGGGGTCCTTTCCTCTCCCCCAACAGGATGAATTAACTTTACCCTTCTATTAATGCCCACCTTACTTCAGTACCAGCACATTTGTGTAAGGGACAGCCTGTGTATGAAGTCCAAAAGGTGTGCGTGCCACAAATACATCTTAGCAGAAAGGACGGACAGTTTATCAGGGTCTGAGGTCTTGCTAAACCAGTCTGTGTCAGAAGACAGATGATGTTTGCTGCAGCCATCTATGCATAATTGAAGCCATCTTTCCCAGTTATCAGTGAAAGCCAATTGATGTGCTGGATGATCATAGAATCATTAAGGTTAGAAAAGACCTCTTAAGATCATCAAATCCAACACTACCATGACCAGTAGACCATGTCATGAAGTGCCACATCAACTTGTTTTTTGAATGCCTCCAGGGATGGTAGGGCATTCTGGGCAGCCTGTTCCAGTGCTTGACCACTCTTTCAATAAAGACATTTTTCCTAATATCCAATCTAAACCTCCCCTGGCACAACCTGAGGCCGTTTCCTCTCCTCCTATCAGCAGTCTGCTCTCTGCACAAAACACACAATATATGAAAACAGTAAAACCACTGGAATCAAGGAATGTGGGCTTGTACCTGGGAAACAAACTCCACACAAAGCTGCTCAGTGGAATTAAGCACTCATATAGGCTCACCTATCTTCTAGCACTGGTTAACACCCTTACACTTTTGCATGGAATAGTTTCAAACTAGGCAACAGCACAATCTAGAAACCCTTAAGCGGGATTTCCTTACTCATCAGAAGAGTACACCTACCTACCTGTCTTATTTGTGAAATAAGTTATGATACTACTGGTAGTTAACCTGTGAATATTATGCAAGTCAGGCAGTCTTAGGAATGGGTGGCAACAAAACTCACCCTGAAGCAGCCCAGAAGCTTGGGGAGCATGTATATGCACACACAGGGACAAGCATGTTCCCCAGTCCAGGCTGTGTTTTAATCAGTTCAGACAAATTTGTTCTTTAAATTGTGACCTTTCTGTTTCCTTATACAGCCATCAGATTTTAAGAACCTAGCTGTGCTTGGCTCATACTGGCACTGCTTTTTTTAAAGTATTGTCACCTGCCTGTTATTCTGTAGGTCCCAGTTCAGTAGGTTTCCCAAGTACAGCCTGAACTTTAAAGACCTGTTAAATCCAATGGAAGTCCCTGGACTTAAACAATATGGTTACAGTTCAATGTATTCTTGAGTGCCTGGCTGAACTGGGAGCTCTAAGTAGATTTAGTCACTCGAAGAAAACGTGGCGTGCTTAGTGCTAATGATTACCTGCTGACTCCTGAATCTATATTTTGAGCAAGAATTCTGGTTATTTTGTAAAGGTATGAACAGCTTTGCTAGAGGCTACTTGACTCGCAAAGGACTATGGCATTCACACCCACTGCCACACTTGTGTCACATCACCTCCAAACTTAAGCTCATCACTCTAAACAAATCCATCTCTGATTTTAAGCATTTGTCTTACATTCAGGCATGCTAGGAAGTCCACTTCTATACACAGTCCTTAGGAGATTACAGTCCTGTAACTGAAACTGAAAGGAATGAAGCAGACCATAACTTCCTCTGATTACAGCTAAAGCTCTGAGCAAAGATGGCAAAAATCTAACATTTTTGCTACTAGTTGACTCATCCAGTTACCCATGGCAGTTAGGTACTGAGGGGCTCACCAAAACCACTGTCACTTCTTCAAATGGCTCCAGGATTTAATTTTAAATATAGTCAGCTATCTCCAACCCAGTAACCTAAAGCTAAGTTGCACCTGAACGCAATAGCTTTACTGTATGAGGTGACTCAGAGTATCCCGATATCTCAAAAAGCTCAAAAGACTCAAAGAAAAAATTCTATTGACCCAAAATACAAAACAGGCAAACTGGATCTGAAAAAATCTCCCATTTAAGAAGTGTTCCTTTCCAACCCCCTCCACATCAAAATAAGCAAATCTATAGAAACTCTGCCTCTCAGTAGATGTGACTGTAGCTACAGGAAGAGGATCATTTGGGTAATCATTCAGACCTTTGGAGAATAAAGTGATGTCTCTGACGACTCATTAAAAAAATTTTTTGTTCTGGCTCTGCCTCTGAGCTCAGAATCTCACAAAGAAGGAGATTTTGTGTGACACAAGCAAAACAAACTCTACAGTCTTGCAAGATGCATGCTCCTTGTGTTATTGAAGTATTACATGCTTGTCGAGTACCTCAAAAAGGATGTCAACTCTTCAAATGACTAAGATGGAAGGGCAAGGATCAAGCTTAATATTTCAGGCAGAACCAAGGGCTTCAGTAGCATACATGCCCTGCACTTGAATTTCCAAATGCAAGCTCATTTATTTTTTCCTTCATGGAAGTTTTTTCTAAAAGTTACTACATATTATAAAGTCACAGAGTATTCAAGAGGAAACATCAGCAGTGCAATGATCCTGTGATTAAAGTACTTCACTGGAAATGTGAAGATTTCAGCTGAGATGCTATTATATTCATCTTGTGCAATTTTGGGGAAGGTATTAAAATCTCCATGTTATCTCACTTTCTGAGAGAATTTATCCAGTTTTGGCTGTCTTTTAGTTAGATTGCACGCTCCTCCTTTCTCCTGTACACTTTCAGCTCCTGGCATGGCAAAGCCCCATTCTTTTTCATTGTTTCCCCTCAGCAATGAAGATTTCTGAACTACAGGGGTCTTGGTTAGAAGAGAGGTAGAAAAGAAGAGGGGTCAGCTGTTCACATTTCCACACAAAAAGAAGGGTTATTGAATAAAACTAATACGTGTTAGTTTAAGACCACCAAAATACAGTTTTCTACAGCAGAATTGCAGTTCAGATGTAGAACTCGGCCACAGGGTGCCACAAATGCTAAAAGTTTACATGCGTTCCAAAAAGAAAAGCAAAAGCCCATAGCCTAAACAAACCACTGAAAGAAAAAGCCATGTAGGACAGTGTAGTGGGTCTGGCTGAGCTGGTTTTCCACCTAGCAGCAGTGTTTTGTGCTGGGAGCTAGAAGGGT
>VZZY01015302.1:558792-571248 GCA_013400335.1 Eurystomus gularis
GGCTTGGTGGGCACCTGGTGCTCAGCCAAGGTTAACCCACCACAGGCAGTTATGGACAGAAAGACCACTTCTGGCTCCAGAAGTCTCCAGATGACAAGGCACAGCGATTTGGAAGCTGTATAGAAGACATTGTAGTTGTCCATACTGTTGTATTTGCTTGCCCTGTTCATTTCTCCTTACACTAGTGCTACTGGCCACTGTCTCACACAGATTGCACATCAAACAGACCTTTGACCCAATCCAGTTCTGCCATTTTTGTGGCTGTGACATTCCCGTCTCAATCGTGGAATTAAATCAACAAAGGTTACGCAAGCCTTATTTTTTTTAAAGTGGCTCTGCTAACCATGCAAACTCCATAGCATGGAACAAACGAAAACATGCCGCCTGTTGAATCATACTGTAATAATATTTATGAGAGCTTATAATAGCAATTTATAAGAGGATTTTTAAGAGGGTGGTTTTACCCTTTTTCAATAGAGCCCACCGATGTTCCTGAGTATGTTCATCTACTGCCAGAAGTATGCTGAATCCTGAGCAAAAGTGAGCAAGCACTACAAATTGCACTGAAATCACACTTCTTGCATCATCTATCTCAGTTAAAAAAAAAAAACAAAACCAACAGATCAGCAGGAAGTTATATATTCAGCTTAATACTCTTTTCTGAAGGAGATGATGAATGCTGGGGCTTCCCAACTCCAGCAACTGAAGCCTGCACTCATGGAAATAACCTGTTTGCCAGACAGGCCTTGCTCAGCGGCCCAGGGGATGGTGAAAATAACTCTGAACCACAAGAGGTTTGTAGTGGCTTGTTTACAGCACAGCTTGGAGTTAAACAAATAGAAGGCAGGTGCAGTTCCCAGCAAACTTTCACTGGAGAGAACTTGGCCACTGAATGATCCCAAGTCTCTGATTCTGCCACCATGGCAAACTTTGCAAGAGCCAAAGCCCTGTGCCAGCTTGCTTCCAAGGTTCAGCCCCAGGGAAGACAAGGGCTAGAGAAGTAGCTTTGGCATCCTTTCCTGGCTGCCTCCACTATAAGACAAAAGACCAGCTATTTCCAGTCCTCTTACGGTTGTAGTTCAGGAGCCTTACATCCGTATGCTCAAGGGAACACAAGTGCCAGCATATGCAGTGAGGGACTGCAGGTTGCTGAGAACCCCATTGTGTATGGCCTGCCAGGACTGTCTTCTTTCTAATCCCAACTGAAGAACATGTTGGAATGGGAGATGTGGACTATAAAGGCCCATTTCACAACTTTACTTTGTCTAGGGTGGACTTTAGAGTCACTACTCCTCACTTGAACTGTGCTAAATAAGAGGGTTTAACTTAGAAGAGCACTCCAAAAAGGGTCACCCACCTCCCTTCCTGTTTGGATGCTACAGCAGGCTGAAATCTATTTCTGAAGGCATTTTCACAGAAGGTTAGTCAGCTGGCAAGCAGCAATCCTACATCTAGCACTTGAAAGGCTCCTCAGCAAGTCCAAGAGACTTTGTCTACATCCATGCTGCAGAAGCACTATCTAGCTGTTCAAGCCAGCTGCATGTCCCTCCTGCATCCTACTCCATGTCAAGGGTGTGGAGGGAAGATAGGGAAAGGAGAAGCATGCAATCCCTCCGTTCTCTGGGAATACCTGTCTCACAGGCTGAAAAACACAATTGTACCCTTTGGCTAGTCTGGACACTGGGGACAGGTCCCTCAGTGGACCTGCTGGATGGCTTAAATCAAGGAAGGAAGACTCCAGTGAGAATGGATAACCACCAAAGCGGGTTGTTCAGAGACTGGAATCTCCACCCTTAGAGATACTCAGCAATGGCCAGGACAAGGCCCTGAGCAACATTATCTAACTTTGACATTGGCCCTACTCTGAGTAGGAGGTTGAAGCACAAACGTCCAGACGTCCCTTTAAACCTCAGTTATTCTGGGATTCTAAAGACTGAAGCAAAAGCCATCACAATACTGAAATGGTAACTGTTCGTGAGGCAAGATAAAGCTTCTCTGGCTGCTCAGGAGCAGAGGGAAATGGCATTTTGTTAACTTTTTGGAGGAAATGATACCATGTTAAACTGACTTAAAACATTAGGTTTCCCTTCTTCCACAAGGACACCATTCCAGCATGACTTATGATGCAGGATGCCAGGTTTTGGTTCTGTTGGTCCTAACAACTCTGACACCCTTCTCACACATCATAAAGAGGAGAGTGGGAAAGGAAAGGTCTGTATCATCACATCTTTTACTGTACCTGAGTATGACGGGCCCACAGTAGGAAGGATGTATTTTGGTACACATATCCTCCAGCTGCAGCCGTTCTCCTGGGCTGATATCGTAGCTCTGCTTTGGATAGCTGACCAGCCAGCCGTAGTCCACCCCAGTCTTGATCTTGCGATACTCATTCTCCCGCTCTCGCTGCTGCTTCTCTGCCTGCTTGATCTGCCAGTTCAGCTCCATCATTAGTGTCTCAACCACCATTTCTGTGGGGTTCCTCTGGGAAATGCGGTTTGGGGGCTCATTCCACCTGAACCAGGATGCCAGTGACATAGTGCTCTGCACGTCTTCACAGGGAACAGGCTAAGGATAGAGAGGGAGAGAAAAAGAACAGTGCCATCATCAACACACCTCAGCCGGGAACATTCTTCCCCACACACCCCTTGACTCTGTTGTTCACCTAAAAGTGCTGCTGGATTAGTCACTTAGAACTAATCATTGCCAAGCACCGTGAGAAATCTCACCCATAGCAGCCAATTTGTGCAGAGGGCAAGACAAAGGATGAAGAGGCACAGTTTCAGTTGAACTTTCAGTCACCACATCGTTAAAATGACAATCACAGTTCTTACAACTGAAGTCAAGCTATAAAAGATACCTTTGTCACTTCAAGTTAGGCTTGGGAAGCATTCTCCTGCCCACATGGAAGACCTAGGCCTAGGGCTTGCCCATATGAACCCTCATGGGAGGGTACAACCTTCCAGCAGCCCTACATGCAAAAACCTCAATACACACAGTGAAACACTTGCTGGGAGCCACATTCTAGCCAGGAGGAGATCCTTAGGGAGAAAGGCAGGACAGGTGATCTGGTGTGGTGGGTTGACCCTGGCTGGATACCACGTGTCCACCAAAGCCGCTCTATCACTCCTCAGCTGGACAGGGGAGAGAAAATGCAATGAATAGCTTATGGGTTGAGATAAGGACAGGGAGAGATCATTCACTAATTACTGTCACAGGCAAAACAGACTTGACTTGGGCAAATTAGTTTCTTACCAATCAAGTTGGAGTAGGATAATGAGAAATAGAACCAAATCTTAAAACACCCTCATCCCACCCCTCCCTTTTTCCTAGGCTCAGCTTCAGTCCTGATTTTCTCTACCTCCTCCTCTATGGAGGCACAGGAGGACAGGGAATGGGGGTTGCAGTCAGTTCATCATACACGGTCTCTGCCGCTCCTTCTTCCTCAGGGAGAGGACTCCTCACACTCTTCCCCTGCTCCTGTGTCAGGGTCCCTCCCACAGGACACAGTCCTCCACAAACTTCTCCAATGTGAGTCCTTCCCACAGGCTTCAGTTCTCCATGAACTGCACCAGTGTGAGTACCTTCCACAGAGTGTAAACCTTCAGGAATAGATTGCTCCAGCATGGGTCCCCCACGGGGTCACAAGTCCTACCAGCAAACCTGCTCCAGCAGGGGCTCCTCTCTCCATAGGTCCACAGGTGCTGCCAGGAGTCTGTTTCCGCACGGGCTTCCCATGGGGTCACATCCTCGTTCGAGGATCCACCTGCTCCAGTGTGGAGTTCTCCACAGATGGATATCTGCTCTGCCATGGACCTCCAGGGGCTACAGGTGCCCAGCCTGCCTCACTCTGGGCTTCACCACAGCCTGCAGGGGAATCTCTGCTCCGGCCTCCCTCTCCTTCTTCACTGACCTTAGTGTCAGCAGAGCTGTTTCTCTCACATATTGTCACTCCTTTCTGGCTAGTTGCTGTTGCTCAGGTTTTTTTTCACCCTTCTTAAATATATTATCACAGAGGTGCTACCACCAGCACTAATTAGCTCAGCCTTGGACAGCAACATGTCCATCTTGGAGCCAGCTGGCATTGGCTCTATTGGACACAGGGGAAGCTTCTAGCAGCTTCTCACAGAAGTCACCCCTTTAGCCCTCTCCTCTACCAAAACCTTGCCATGCAAACGAAATGCATTCCACCTGGGTAGGTTTGCTGCTGCTGTAGCATAAGTGGTAGAGCTCACCTGAACTTAGGCAGTACTGGCCAGAGCAGTAGGTGCATTAACTACAAGGTCAGGCCGAGCTTTAACCATTATTTAACAATTATGTTGTTGCATGCAGGAGAGGCTACGCCATCTTCTACAAGTTGAAGTCCAACTATTAGCTATGCTGGAAGAGCACACCTTGGGCTCTCCTACCAACACCAAGGGAACTGAGGCTGGGCTGAGAAGGAAGTAGCAGCATACCAAGGTATAAATTGTTATTACTTCTCAGTGAGAGATTTCTGCTGCTAGGGAGTTTCCCAGTACTTGGAAGGCAGAACAAACTGCACCAATCAGCTCAGCAAAAGATGGAATAAACTCCCCACCCAGCCAGTCCCTTCATGGGGTCACTTCAAGAGGACAATGCCTGGAACAAAGTTATTAACTATTGTATTTGTATTTAAAGACAATAGAATCCCAAGCAGGCACTGGGGACCTGAGCAGGAGCAAAACAGCATCTGTTTTTTCACACAGCACACTTACAGGCCTTGTTGCTCTCTCCCATTAGCCCCCAGGGAGAAGGGGTGGCACAAATAATGGTTGCAGCTGGGATCACTGAAAGACCACTCCTGGCAGCAGCCCAATCAGGACATGGTGTCCAAAGTTAACATGAGGGCAATGGATTAAAGAGCCTGATTCTGCAGGGTCTGAGTAAATCCTCTCTTGAGACACAGACACAAACACAGACGTAAGAGGGAGAAAATACACTTCTGATTTAAGGACCTAGAGCCTTTAGCGACAATGCAGATCACCAGAAGTTCTTAGCTACCCAGTACTCCCACTAGAGCTGAGAGCCATGAGCTCCCAGACTCCCTTAGAAGAACAATGATCAATGGGATTCTGCTTTTGGTGCCTGGAAAACCATCTGCACCAGGTGAGGAGGATGCTTCTGTTGCTTTCACGCCTTTATCACTTGCCACAATGTTGCCATGTTCTCTTTCCAAAATGTTCATATTACATAAACATGTCACACCATTAAAGGGAAATGCTCCAAAAACCTGATAGTCTGTAGAGTGTCTCAAGTTTGAAATGATTTCAGGATCTAATGCTTCTGGAATCAGGAAGTTTGCTGAACTGCATCAAAGGACTAGTTTCTCTAGTCCTGTATCCTACCTCTCCCAGCAAGCAATACAGATTCTTTAGAAGGAAGACATAAAAGGGCTGAAAACTTCCACAGGACACAGATGTAGCTTCCCAGGTGTGTGAGGCCGTGGGTACTCTTCTGAGGCTGTATAAACATTAACACCTTTGCTACTTGACGGTCCTTATACATGAGCGATCCCTGTAGTGATGGTTTTCACTCTGGAGCATCAACTATGATTATCCTTATGATGGTAGCCATAGTCAGCAGCTGCTGGAAGTAATCCTGCTCCTATCTCATTTCTGTGCTCTGTAGGAGGAGAAGCAGCAGGTCCTTTCATTTGCTTTCATCGCCAGGGTGACTCCAGCTAACAGCTCTCGACTCACTGCACTCTGGCTGCCTGCCGCTGACTGACTTGTGCAAGACACGTGAACGAACTCAGGTTGGAACTGATGTGCTGGCAGCTTCATCTCCATAACACCACCATCCTAACATGTACCTGGATCTCGCTACATGGTGGCTTCTGCTCACCATTACGCATTAAGGATGAAGATCCTTAAAACTTAAGACCTTTTCCTTGGTCTTATCGCCCCTTATATATCACATAAGTGAGCCCTGCCAGCAATAGCAAGCAGCATAAAAGACCACAAGCTGTTGTGAATGATTTAAAAGTCTCTTGTTTCTTTTCTGCTTATGTGACAACAGCAATTTTTGGTAAGCTTTTACAGGTACCTGACCAATTAAGGTACCATTATTGTTTCCATTTGTGCCTTCATCTGATGAAGGTGGGTGTGTCCTTCTGTGGTTTGCCACCAAAGGGTTAGCTTACTTTGCGACTATTCTGGCTATGACCCGGTCTCACGCTGGTTTAACTCTGCTGACTTCAGTGGCATTAGGAGTAAATCAGTATAAAACAGCATAACTGTGAAACAGAGGAATGTCCTTCCAGCTATTCCTAGCTCACCAGCTGTTTCATAAGAAGAGGAGGAAGAGAGGAATTTAGTGGTCAGAACTAGGAAAGAGAGCAAGGAGACCTGAGCTCTAATTTGATCTGCCCTGGCTTTCACATGGTCATAGGCTGTTCTTACTGCCTTTATGGTTTTATCTTGCACGTCTGTCTCAAAGCAAGAAGGTCTTGTATGAAGAGAACCATTTTACCTAGCACTAGTACTGCAAAGGACAATCAGTTAGAAAAAATGTTAGAAAAAATAGATACCTTGTCTGAGCAAGGCCTGCTGAACCTGAGCTTTGCCCTGTCGCAGAGCAAAGCAGATTTGCTTCTGATCTGGGAACACGGATACCACTGACTCTCAATGGGGCTTCCACTTGTCTCCCATACATTACTGGAAAAATCTGCTTCCACCTGAGAAGAGTATAAAAGTAAGGAGAACACCTCACCTACAGTTGAAGCAGCCTGTTCTCAAATGAAGGGAAATCCCATGCGAGCATTTCATGCACACTGGTGGCTTGTGCTGGCTGTTCCTAAGGGAGTCTTATTTGTATGAGATTGTTCCCTTCCTATCTCTCATCCATCATCTGCTTTTGAGAGCTGGAAACTGGCCATCTCTATTTAGCAGGCTTGACAAGCCACCACTCTTCCCACTACTGGTCTTTGCAGCCTGCAGAAGATACTGTGGGCTCCATTAATTGTAGCTGCTGTTTTTAATTTAAAGTTCACATGCAGGCTAATCATTAAATGGCTCAAAATGGCTTTCCTATTAGGAGGGACTCAAAGGACTGTCAGTAGGATGTGGGCAACTAAAGGAAGGGAAAAGTTTAAGCCTGACCTTCTTGTTAGGAAAAAGGATAAAATTAAACTTTGCAAACATTCATGTTAAAATTATTAAAAGAGAGACATTGCCCCATCTGAATACAGATCTTTACAAGTAGTCCGTTTTCTGATTCCTTGTAAGGGGCTATCCATGGAGCTGACAATCTAGTTGATAACTACTCTGGTGTTATTCAAGCAAAATTTCAGAATGGTTTACCTAGTTCTACTCTAGAAATAGATCTAGGTTTCAAGACTTTTGCCTCATTGACCCTAGACCTTTGTCTAGAAGACAGACTTTCCCCTCACACTGTTGATTGCAAGTCTGACCAACCACCTCACAGAGTTTAAAGCATACATTTACCTTTGCTATGTTAAGGTCTGCAATCCCTCACTTTCTCTCTCTCACACTACCTCTGAGGGGTTTCTTCAATTTGTAGTGATTGCTAGTAAGTCCCTCTGAAACTTTATGTAAAAATTTCCTGTTAGCTTTACTTCTAAAGAAGCTTTTTGCCTCTCTCCAAATCTCATTTTTGTTCTCCACATTGTCAATGCAATTCCTGCATTTTTCTCCTCACGTACTTTGCAGTTTTCTCCATTCTTTTCTCACAGCATGTTCTGTACAATTTCACCTCATCTTCTACTTTTTTTACCTTCTCCTATATTTGCCTATGTTATTTCCTCTCCTTGCTCCAGAGAGCTCACTAAAGAATTATCAAAGTCAACATGCCTTACTTGTTTTTTTACCTTATTTCAGCCTTTCCCAGCTCTTTTACTAACAAAAGGAATATGTTTCCTTAGCTTGCTCTCCAGCTGTTCTTTGGACAACTGGAAGCTGTTCATATAACTTGATAGACATCAGTCTCCTTCAGGCTCTTGCAGGCTAGATCACCACTTGCTAAGACTTGTTACAGCAGGGTTGCTTTCTGGTAAACCATGAGTCAATCAGCAGGACCTGTTTGCCTTGTAGAAGATGAACTTCTGAGAATAAAAACTTCCCTTTCCATTGATCCTTTTCCTGGTTCCCATCTTCCAGTGCCGTCCAGGACAGGAAAGGTGTAGGCAGAGAGTGGGAAATGTACACTTGTGGGGAGGGGAAGAATACAGCTGGGCTCTCTGTAAAGGTATGTCCTCAGTTTGACAAGTCTCCTGTGGTTTGCCTTTGCCTTCACAGTCTGTCAGTCCAGCAGTACTACAGACAGTCCTTGGTGACTCTTAGTAGTCCTAGGGGTATGGTAGTTGTGTCAGAGCAGAAGAATAAGTCTTAAGGGATTGGATGAGTAGAAGCCTAATCCAAAGTCTAGTGACGTCCATAGAAATGTTGTCACCCAGCTGGCTATAGATAGAGTCCCAGGAAATCCACTGTCATCCAGGCAAAGCATACCAACAGACTGGGCTGAGGAGCTGGGAAACGCCTTCCCTCCCCTCTTGTGGGTGGTAGTTCCTTACTACTACAATCAGAGAGCAGAGAGACAGAGTTTGTTTGTGCAAGATACCCACTCAACCTTTTTCCACACATGCCAGATCAGAGGGGAACAAACAAGAAAAATTATTTCTAGAAGTGGGACAAGCTCCACCCCCAAATTGTGCTCATAATTGTATTTTTTAGAAGACACACAGGCACAGGGAAAACGGATTATGGGAAACTGTGGCACATATTGAACTTTATTTTGTTTGCTTCTTCAATAAAGTCTGGATTACCTTATTCAGAAAGGTCTGGTGTCCTTTGGATGGTAAAGGGTATCTATTATCTCCCTGGATTGCAACTCATAGGTAGATAAAAGCTGGTTTGGCTACACCCATCTCTAAATTCTGTATGTGCAAACTGATGCAACATTTAACTGGCTTCTCAGGCAGAATTTATAGTCCTGGCTATGCTGTTAACTACACCTGCATGAAGTAGCATTAAGTAGCAACAGCACCATACATTTACCCCAGATTCTATTTCTCCTGTGATAAAGGTATTTTAGTTTTGTTCCAAACAAAGAATCTTAGCAAGTTCTAATTAAGAAACTGCTGCCAACACCTCTCAATTTTATTTATATAGTGCACTGGAGTTTTGTAAAAGAATCTGTTCTCCACTGATTTTCTGAAGAGTTACTTACCATTATCCTCTCCATACAGAGACTTTTACCTTACCATGGCCCAAAGAACCCTTCTTCCTATCTGTCTGGAATCTCCCTTCTTGTTTAGTGGCATGGAAGGCTGTGGTGCTTACAGGTACTTGCCATGTGATTGTAATCTCTGTGGCAATTATTATAACCTCAGACATCTATCTCCCAAAGTTGCTGGGAGGCAATTAACGGTGAAAAAGCAGTAGAGAGACCTTTTCAATCAAGACATTTAAAAGCAATGCAAACATCTTTATATTAATACAGCAGCATTCCTCATTCTGACCTGCAGAATCAAGAGAACTTTAGGGGATGTTCACGGGTCTGCTTATAGACCACGGCAGAGAACCTCTCTTTCACTTTATGAGCATACCAGTTGCCTTGTTGTGGTGGACACAAGTTATTTCTGGCCAATTAAAAATAAATAAATAAATCACAGTGGTTAAAATCTATCCAAGAACACGACCCTGTTACAAGTATCAAGGTGTTTTGAATAACAGAAGTATAGGACATCAAGTCAACACATCAAATGAAACATTATTTGTTGTCAAGTCTTCATGGCTGCAGGTGTTTAAGGACAGCAAGAAGAACCTCACAGCAGTGTCCAGGAGTGAGCTCACTGTGACAGGACACAGTGGCACCCAGCAGGCCCTGGCATGCCAGGTGATGCCTGTCTGCCCCTAGCAGGGCAGTGCTCCTGGTCCAACCAGCCTGCTGCAGCCTGACAGCTCCTGCTGCTGCCCGCGTCTGCTTCTGAATGACAAGTGGTCTCCAAAACCTGTGAGAACCACGCTGCCGTTCAGCATACAGTCCAATTTCTGTGTTAAGCTTTTCTCGGCTGACTTTGCACTCCCAGCATTATAGAGGTGGGCTCACTCTTTGTCTGGTGCAACTGCCACAGAGCTACAAGTCACTTAAGCTATTTGCAAATGTGCACGACTGTAAAAATCACTGCTAGGTAGCATAACCGAAGGGCAGTCAGAGCATATCACAAGGTGCTGCAAGAGTGGTACCATTTCTAACAAAGGCCTTCTGAAAATACTACAAGGGTTATGGTATACATGGGTATGTCACATTTTCCTAAAGCTAGTAGCCCTCAAAAGTTTTTCATGTAATGAAAGACACACAAAAAATACCGCTCTCACCTCCCCAGCATTTGTGTGGTTTTTAATACATTTTTGGAGCTTCAGTCTTTTAGAAAACAAGTCTATCTGATGCATTTTACATCTGCACTTTGACCACAAGAGGGGTAAAAACCCAAGAATTCAGCATGAACTGGGCTCCAAGTGAACGAGAAAGGTATTTTTCAATCACTAGCAAAAACATGAGAGGTAAAGGTAGTTGATCTAGCTGGTACAGCTTCATGATCTATAGTACAGCTGCACTAATACAAAACAGATTTGCCTCACTGAAATAAAAGAGCTGTGTTGATTAACTCCAGATGAAAATCCAGTCTACAGAAAAAGCAAAGGAAGGGCCCAATAGCCTGGAGCTCTACTGATGGCTGGAACTCTCTACAGAAGATAATCTTTGTGTTATCTGCAGAAGCAAAAGGGTGGGTGTTACTCAAATCTGCTTATGAAGCAGAGTAGCATTTTACAGTTTGTCTACTTAGCAGAGCAAATGAGTTCCATCTGCTGAGAAACAGGACTATTTTCATGCCAAATTCCCACTCATGCTTTAAACAATATTTTCTAATAGCAACCATGAAAACACTCTACCATATACAACTTACACCGGCCTAAACCTACCAAAGCCAGGGAGTTAAAACACACTGATTTGCTGTTTGCCTAGTTTGTTATTAGAACTCCTATATTTTGCTCAGATCTTGCTGTGGTGGATCAAACACACCTTCAATTCTGCATCTTTCTTTGATCTCTGCAGACTACAAAGCCAGGTTCTCAGTCAGGACAGAGGGACCTGAAGTATTCTTCACCATTCATCCAGCCATGTAAATGAGAGTTCAGAAGGTAATACAGACACATAGCTTTCCTGTTATTAAAACTACTTAAACCATGAAAAAAAAAAAAGTATTGCTGCAATAAAGCAGCAACAGCATTGGATGGAAGGCACCAACACCAAAAGCTTTCAACATTAAAACTCTGAGAGATCCCCAGCTCATCTTTCTCTATTCCACTGTCATTGTAATGATATAGTATTATTAAAGGGGCAGTATTGTCACAAACTGGAGTTTCTAATACTATCATCCACTGCAGATATTTTTATCTATAGAATTACATAAAGTAAGAGGTTGAAACTCAGACCCAAAAGCATATTTCACCAGTTGTCAGGTGCACTGAAATTGGGGGGGGGAGTGTATTCATATATTGTGGCATAGATAAGACTCAGTGCTCTGAAAAAGGGTGGGTGAACTCTGCAATTCTCCATCCAGGCTGAGGACTGATTCTTCTGTGAAAGCAAGAGTAACTCATTACATCATAAGGTGAGAATGCATTTTAACAGATGCCTGTAAGCTTCTATTCAGTACTGAACCTTGGTTACAGTATCTATCAGAAATAATATTTAGAATCCTAGAATGATTTGGGTTGGAAGAGACCTCAAAGATCGTTTAGTTCCAACCCCCCTGCCATGGCAGGGACACCTCCCACTAGACCCATATTTACTGGAGATCCCTGAAGTCTCAGTTCATGGCAGAACTATTAGCCCATGTGGGAGTTTTCCACGTACTGGGGAATACTAGGACCAGAGTTAAAGTTTGGTCCTTGTGACAGGACTCATTTTTTTAAATTAGCAGCTGAAAGAAGAATGCCCAGTTTACAGTTTGAAAGTTTAAGCCTCTCTACGATGACATACAGCACAGGGAGCAACTGCAGAGCTCTGGGGAAGCTCATGCTTTTCTTCCTACCACAGCAGCGTGACCCACCTGTGGCCCCTCCACAGACAGCAGCCGTAAAAGCAGCGAGGAGCACTGACTTGGGACGGGTTTTAATTGTCATTTGTTAGCGCTAAGCGATGTACAGCACAATCTATTCTCAGTTACGCTGCCATACCTCCAGAGCCACCTGAGGGACCTTCAGCGGTACCTCGCTGCGCTCACCGAGCGTGGGACTTCCCCACGGGAGACACTTGGCAGCGCAGGTGTCTCATCTGAGGCATCGCAGAGCGGCACAAGCATGAGGCGGCATCAGCCGTGCTTTCCTCCCCGGCCGCCTGCTCTTTCCGCAGCCCGGCTCCCGGGGCCCGCCAGAGCTGCCGGGGCTCCCCGGGCCCCTTCCCGCGCTGCCG
>VZZY01015302.1:571608-594806 GCA_013400335.1 Eurystomus gularis
CGAGCGAGCGGCCGGAGCTGCGCCGCCTCAACGCCGCCCCTCCGCCGAACTTCAGCGGAGCCGCCGCCCGCTCCGCCGCCGTTGCCATAGAGACCACGCTAAAACCGCCTTGGTCCAGAGGCGGGGCGTCCGCCCGGACCCGGCACCGGGGCCGGCACCGACCCCCCGCAGGCACTTACCTCCTGAGGTTAAATTTGCACGGGTAACGAACGGCACAATAAATGGATTTATTGGAGTTATTTCTCCGCAGGGCAGAGCTCCTGTCACAGCTGCAGCTGTGCGAGGGGTCCCATGGCAGGAGTCACACACGTGTCACTGCGTTTTGGAGGCGTGAAGAAGGACGAGGGGTCGGCGTGGGAGCTGGGAGGGGCGAGGAGGAGGGGCGAGGAGGAGGAAGGGGGGAGGGAGGGCTGTGCTGTTGGGAACGCGAAGGACAGGCAGTATCAGAGGGTAGCGCTTCAGCTGGGAAATAAGCCCTTTGCAAGAAGGGGTCCAGGTGCTGGCAATGGCAAGGGGGGATGTGGGCGGATTTGGGAGATCCTGAGAAGGGATTGTATTTAGTAAGAGGTCAGTGAGGAGGGTTGTAATTAATAACGGGTCACTGAGATGAAATAAAGGGTCAACTGGTCTGGGGGACCAGCTGAGAGAGAGGTGACTACATGGGGCTGTGGGCAGTGATGGAGCAGGTCCCCACACCTTGCAGAGCACCTCGTGTCAGGGGATGGGGCTCTACTCGTGGTCCCAGCCACACCTGCCGGGAGCGACACAGCTCCTCACCCTGCCTCTTCCCGCAGTGCAAAAATGCACAGAAACATCCTCAGTGTCACTGGCCAAACCCCCACCAAGTTCAAGGGGAGTCAGACTGCCCCAGAGGGTCACAGAGCTATGGACTTGGTTAAGGAAAGCACACGGACAGGTGACACTACTTAAGGACATGTGAAACCCAAGTGTGTGTGTCAAGTCAATCAAGTCCCTGCTGAAAATCTTTCATCAATTAGGGCCCAAATTCTGACATTTTGGTGCTTACACAGCCAGAGGACAGAGGCTTTTCAGGTCATGTATGTCTGTACATTACATGCATAAATCAAAACAGACCAGCTAAAATATTACAGGTTAAAAGATGCCCAGCACAGTCTAAATGAAAATGTATGAGGAGGATTTTTTTTTTTTTATGTTTAGTTTGTTATTAGATCAAATAACACAACCAGACTAACAAAGAGATTAGGAGCATTTTCTGCTCTAATTATTTCTGGAGGATTATGTGTCTGTCCTGAACTTCAGCTCCAGCACAGCATACTACCCTGTTTGCAGAGGTTTACAGAATTCTGGGTACACTCTGCTCAACATGGGATTGCTGAGCTTTGATAAAAAGTCATCTTACATGACTAAAGACCATCATATTTTCACCCATTACAACTTATTTCAAAAGTCATCAACTCTAATGCAGCACAAACGGATGCAATTAACGCAGAACAAATGCCACCTTGAAAATACTTAGGTATCACGTAAAGTAGTTGTTATACTTTCAATAAAGTGAACTCCTGGGAAATTCCTGCCATGAGTCACAGACACCAATGACTGGTGAATATCTTCAGCAGCATATCTTTGCAGATATACAAGCCTCGCAGTGGAAAAATCATTCATCCTTCCTATACCTTATTTAACACTTGAAACCAAGGATGCTTGTACTGTTGTGCTGATATAACTTACCTGATCAGTCAGCATTCAAATCATCTGTTGCTTAGTAGCAGCTCTCTGGTAACATAGAAGGAGTAAAGCTTTATCCAGCGGTACATTTTCCAGGACATGCCATGGCAATCAAGTTTCCCCATATTGTAAGTTGTAGTGCTGTCCCTTTGGGGCTGCTGGTTTTTTGTGATGCCCTGGCTCACCTGAGCACATTACTAAGACCGCATCTGCAGCCCCTGGGATGGCAGCTGCAGAGCCTTCATATTTCGGTGTCACAGTCATAGACCTCTGACATCGGCACTAAAGATGGACTTCTTCAGTATCGGTAGCAATCATGCTGCTGCTATCTTCTGCACTTGATGAAAATCAAATATAATGTGGTACGGTTATATCTGGCCTGCTGGTTTTTGGCTAAGCTGGTGACGTGTGTCAATTGATACAATGGGGCTCAGAGAGGGAATGTTGCCTTTTTCATAGGGTTAAAACCTCACTTTGAAACGTGCCACTTTCAGAGCTATTTGTCATATTTTTGTAGTGCTTGTTTTCCCACAGCAAAGCAGTTTTTCATTCACTGGGAAGATCTTCTTCCTGCTGTTTACTTCCACTCCAGTCAGCCCACCCACGCAGAAGTGCACTATGAGCAAAAAAGAGAAAGTTCATTCAGTCTTTAGCAGCAGCCTCCAGCCGTTTTGTAGCTGAGGCTCATTTGAGAAAAACTGGCGATGTTACCTTGTCTCTTCTAGCAAGTACCTCTTTCTCTCCTCCTCACTGTGGGGCTGCCCCTTTCTCCCTCCATGGTTACTGGATCATGGTTGTGTGGCTGTGGCCAGCAAGGCCAGCAAGGCTTAACGGTTTGGATTTGATATTTTAGCTGCTGCAGGGCGTGACCTCACCTGAGAGGCATCCCATCAGGCACCGCTGATCCAGAAGATTTAAAAAAATTACTCAGAAAATAGTATCCTGGGCCAGCAAAAGAGGTTGATACTTGGATATTGTGTTCCAGGGCACAGCTGGATGAAGAACACGGTATGCAGTTCTTTCTCGGGAAAACTTGTTGGATAAGCCTATTACGGAGAGGGTTATGTTTCATCAAGGAATCTTGTCTTTGGATCAGCATAGAATCATAGACGGTTTGGGTTGAAAAGGACCTTAAAGATCATCTAGTTCCATAATGTTCATGAAAGGATAGCTCTTGCTAATGTGAACACCCTTTCTCCTGTCACCTTACCCAATCTCCTGAGTGATAGGCCTGTTACTATATCTGAGCAGGCTCTGATGTTGTTTTTCTGCTCTCCTTCCCTTTCAGGAGAAGATGACAGTTGCTATGGTTTACTAAAACTTGGAGAGCCTGAAGCAATAGAAAGCAGAATCACAGAGTGCTACAATGCCAGGAGTGGAAAAAATTTGCTTAAAATTAGTATTAACTTGAGTAAAGGAAGAAAAATCAAGGAAAGAAAATCAGGCAGAAGCAGTGTCTTCAGATAAGAGATTTGTATGATGGCCAAATATTTATTGTGGATGAGCCCCCACAGTAATAATTTCAAAGGACTCTAGGAAAGCAATAGAAGATGTTTTCTCCACTGTAGGGAGGTGGAATGAACTACTACTAGGAGTACTCTACCTCTAACCTCAATGGCACTAAGGAGTAAAAACCTACAAATGTTTCTCCTTTGCTGCACTTGCTGTCCATTTACTGCATCAGCTTCAACTCCTTATTCCTTCTGATATACTGCAGCCAGTGAAGAAAGGCTGGATGTACACTGATCCCGGGGTGCTTTGGAGCATCCTTAACCCTGATGCAGTGCGTTTGGTTAGCAACGGCCCACAAAAACACTTCTACTAGTGGAGACTATCCAGAGCACAATAACCAAATAACCTTCCAGCCATGACACATCCCCTTCTCTCTGAAACATCCCGTAAGCTGGGGATTCAGAGCGTGCACCATAGTAGGTGGCAGAGTCACTGATGGTTTCACCTCTGTGCGTCACAGGTAAGCAGCACCAGAAAACCTGACACACAGTTTTTGAAGTGTTATTGCTCCCATCTTGCCTTTCTGTTGGCCATTATGAAGAGTCACTTAACGGAAGTGTAGTGGTCTGCTCAATTGCTGATTATCTTAACCAAGCAACTTAACTGAGCAAATATTAGTTCCACATTTTTAGTGCTATGAGTGAAAATGATGAAGTGTCATGAAATATTCAGCCAAAAAACAGATGTAGAAAGGCAAGCTGAGCAGCAAAAATTACAACACAGATGGTCATGATAAATTAATTGAAGACACTAGGCTGCAGGGGGGGAGATGCAAAAAAATGCCATGGAGCCTGTAAGTAGACAGATGTCAAAAATATCTGTGATTATGCGCTTAATTGCACTCTCTGTGATTACTTGATTCCTAGTGTACACTATTAACAAACAACTAACTCCAAAGGACATTATCAAGGTTGTTGGCTTTTAAAATGACCACATCTCAAAAGTGGACAGAGTCCATCCTGTCACCTTTACAGAGGTAATAATTTTTTAAGCTTTAACTTTCATTATGTAATTAAAATTGCTCTAGTACTAGAGATGCAACTGCTTTCACACCATATTTGAAAGGATTTTGCTTCTGCCTTACCCACATATGTATGATTTTATCTAACGCTGATGCAAATCTAACTGACAGCAATTGACAGATTTTCATTAGTCCCAGGAGGCTTTGAATTTTTTGTTCTCTTTCATCCAAAAGTGAATTTTGTACTGTCAAATATTGTGTACAGTGCAACAGGAATTTTGCCATTAAGTTCAACAGGCCCAAGACTTTGTCCATGCTCTCTTTGAAATCAATGGAGGGATTTGAGCTGATTTGGAAGAGAATTACAAAAAAAAAAAAAAAGGAAGTGGGGAAGGGGGGAAGATGATAATGCTGTAGTTTCCCTTAATAAAAATACAGAGCATATAGGGAACCTAATTGTTGCTCCACACAGTGTATAACCTAATTATATCACTGAAACTTTATGGGATGTATTATGCAAGAAATACTAACTTTATCAGATCCATCCCCCCCAGGAGAGATCAGTAGGAAGAAAGAAGACGAGGATACCTATGAAACTGCTTTGAGGATTTGAGACTAGAGGACACAACAGTGGGAAGATCCTCTGGAGGCAAGAGCTGAAAACTCAAACAAGTCCTGGTGGGATCATGCTGTTTGTACAGTGCCTCCCAAAAAAGTCCTGGTGGGATCATGCTGTTTGTATAGTGCCTCCCAAAAAAAGTTGTGCTCCGGGACAGACAGAGCTCTGGAGCATGTCTGGATCCTCGATGGGTCTAACTGATGGTTCTTTGACACGCTCAAGGAAAGATGCAGGGTACTAAATCTCCCTGTCACTACATTCTAAGACCTTAAAGCCTACATCCCACAGCTGGGGAAGCAGGATCACCCCTTTCCCCTTGCAACAAGTGCTTAAGAATAAAGGTTTCTGAAATGGTGGTGTTTCAGAGGGGTACACCCCGTGAGCATTTGAATTAGTCCCACATTCCCTGGGTTATCACTTATATCCATGGATTCTTTCCTGGGTCACCCATACACAGCACATGGAAAGCACTGGTATCTAAGTAGGTTTCAACACAGCATTTGGGGTGCCCTTTGCACTGCTCCACCAACCTGTCAAGTACTCAAACACTGGCCATAAGCACCAAATGCCTTTAGGCACAGCTGGAAGTAAAAGCTGGCACACTGCAATGCTCAGCCCTGGCAAGGTCTCTCCTTTCAGGGAGGCTGCTCCCCGCTTTCCACATACCTTCTCCGCTTGAGCTTGCAGGTGGAGAGGTCTGCTGCTGCAGAAGCTGCAAGAGCTGCTCTTGCTCAGCTGGGCTGGGAAAAGTGGGGGACTGTCACAACAAGTTACCCATTCCTGCACACTGGGTTTTGGACAGGCTAAGTGAGTGTGTCGCCTCTGCTGCCTCCTGACTTTGTATTTAAAGCCTAGAGAGCCTGAATGTTGCAGGGCTGAGGGGAGATTTTAGTCATTGCTTGTGGGTCACAAACAAGCCATAAAAGTAGGACCAGAAGGGGAGGGTGGGGAACTGAGGAACCCCAGCATGAGTTTGTTTTTTCAGATCTTATCAAACTTGTTCTCTTTAAAATGTGAATTCTTAAGGTAAGTCTTAAGATAAGTGTCTTAAACATAATTATTTCGGTTAAACGCCCATTTTCCGAAAGATATGTAGCATTACCCACCCACAGACCTGTATTTCTTTCAGCGTGGGAGGTCAGCATTTGAAACTCTAATCCCACAAATGCTGAGATTTATTCTAAATCTAGAGCCTGTGATTTTCTTAAATTAAAAAAAAAATAATAAATCATTTAAATTCAACTGAACAATTGCTCTTTCCTTACAGCCAGCCCCGGGCCACCCCATTCATCCATTACCCAGCATTACCCAGCTGAGTCTATCAGCAGCCAAACCCAGTACCTGCCACAGGGGAGCTTCACTGGGGAAGGTGTTAAATGCAGTGATTTAGCAATAGCACGTTTTCAGTCTCCTAAGCAGACGGTGATCTATGGAAGCAGATGCACCTAGTAAATTGTATTCACAGCACGTAGAGAGTCAGTGTGATCAGTCCTGAGCCTCTGTGTCCATGAGTGAGTTGTAGTATCTCACTGCGGCATGGTCCTGCACACCACTGGAAAGTAAAACTCCCTATCTGTGGCATGAGGCAGCAAATGCAAGAGAACATGCAGAGGCTTTTGGGCAGCAGCTATCAAGATATGTTTGAAATAACTCAGGCTCAGCCCAGATGAGATCTTCTAATTCGATGCGTATCTGCCACCCCACCTTTCTGTAGGAGAGAAATCCTTCTGAGCCTGCCAGTAAAATGCTCTGCATCATGACTCAAAATATTATTTGGTGGGCTAGTGCTCATTTTCTTATCATTGCAGCCATTGGTTTTCTGTTGTGATTCTAAATGGTTAAGCAGGCTGTATAGTAGGAGGCGTAATCTGCTGTAATACGCTGTGGTCTGATGCATGCACCTAGATTGGAGCGTTACTTAAGCTTTAATCCCCAAGAAATCAGTGATTACCCACAGGAGACAAATGGAGGGCTGTTTATAGTATAGTTGCTAGACAACAGTGCGCCATTTAAAGTCTATTTGTCCAAAGATTAACTGCATTTCAGAGGCTAACAACTTTTCCAACAACACGCTTGTGCAAAACAAAGTTTAAAACATCTAGATATTCAAAAGAGAAGGGAGTAACCAAATTATTACTTGGCTTTTGCAGTGACACAGGGCAACAGTGAGTGCTGTGCAAAATGGGGAGGAAGGGGCTCCTAGGGCTTAGTCTGCAGTGAAGAAATGAAGGAGCAGCACGATGGGGACTGTGCACAGGTGCCTGCCACCCCTCTGCACAGACAGGGTATGCATTTCCCCAGCACTATGTAGTAGTGCCAGGCAGCAGCTTTAAAGCCTTTTGTTCACTGGCTCCCTTAGAGAGTAGAACCAAAAATAGGGGGAAAATATGACAAAAAGCGTAGCATTAAATCCATCTCTTTTCCCCCTTTTTCCTGCTGTGTGAGTGTCACAGCGACAGTTCCTTTTGGCAAAGGGGGATATGTAAACGGTGCAGAGCTGGGCTACGTTTACCAAGATCTATTTGGAAATGCTCAAATACAAACCTTATTGTTAATGTCCAACTTAGCTGGTGTTTCCTTATTTGCTGCAATACTGCCACACTTAGTTTCACCTCTTCTTATAGTTATTTTCTTGTCTCATTGACCACATTGTTTTTTCTGTCTTCCCAACGCAGAAAATGAAGCAAGGAAGGAATATGGAGGACAGGGGAGGGTGTCCTCTGTGTGGAAGTAGCAGAGGGACAAGAAACCCAATAGAGGCTCAGAAGAGCAAGATTTTCCTGATCTGTCCTTCAGATCCTGTTTTTGTTTTTTAAGAAGCAAGTGTCTGGATTATATAGTCTTTACAATATACGGCCTCCGTGTTGCTTGGCAACTTTCTGAAATAATCTTGGGATTTTGCGGAGAGGGAGCTCTTCAAAGTGTACATGAGTGCTTCAAAATCCAATCCTCTTAAATTATTTTCTCAAAGCCTGGTCAGTGCTCTTTTGTCTCTTCTTAACATATGGCAACAAGACCGTCACGCTCCCTTTTCTTTTTGTAAAGTCCCCAGAGGACCTTACAGACGCATGGTGGCTGAAATGCTCTCTTATCACTTCTTCCTCCACATGAAGAAATTCAACAAGTTTGCACAATTGTCCCACAACTTGCGCAGACTAAAAATCCTATCCCTCTAGGCCTCGTTCCTGCTGCCCATTGACATTTTGGTGTCTATTTGTGTGGTGAAAGTATATTCCCTCAAACAAGGCTTTAAGGGTAAGGTCCACTTTGCTACCAAATGAAGGCAGGGCCAGCTCCAAGCCTAGCAGTGAAACAGCAAGGAGGAACTAGCAACGGGGTGATGATTACCCATCCCCATGCTGTGGAAGCTCAAGTGGCTCAAGTGTTGAAGGTGGCCACCACTGGTGGCAAAGCCTCCTCCTTGCAGCAGTGGCTAGTGTCCATGGCCTCCCTGGGCCCCACAGCAGCAGTGTGAGCAGTGTCACTTCCCATATGTGCCCTCTTCCTAGTTCCCAATCATCAGCTGGTCCAAGCACAGGGGGGACTTTGCTGGAGAAGCTACAAGGCAGGTATGACTGGTGTTGCACAGGCTTGAGCATGCACAGAGCTGCAGGGACCAAAGAGGTCTCCTCACTCAATGCCAGTTCTGGGGCAGCATGAAGCACACATCAGCCATCCCTGACAGGTCTTCGTCTAGTCCATTGGCAGGGATCCTGTGGCCTCCCTTGGCTACTAGCTGTACTTCACAAGTGCTTTCACAGTATAAGCTTTTTCTTCATACCTAGCATAAGTTTTCCTTCACAGAAATTAGCCTCATTTGTCCTCATACTATACAAAGTAGATGGGGAGAACAAATGCCACAGTGGAATACCTGTGACCTCACGACCTGCTGTGACACCTGGGTCTTATTTTGCAGTACTTCTACCACCTGTATAGTTGTACATTCCTTAATATATCATTTCACCTTTGTCATTACTGAATTTCATTCTGGGCCATTTTCCCTGTTAGTCCAGATCATTTTTAACTTAGGCCCTCACTCCAGGTACTTTCAGTCCTTTCTGGCAAGAAGGTCATTGCAAAATGATATAAATACATTCTCCAGTCAGTCTCACTGGACACTAATAAAAATATCCAGTAGAGCCAGGCTCATAGCACATCCCTGTGGGACCTTGTTTGAAATTACCTCCTACATTGGAACAAAGGAACCAGAGAGAGCTCTGAGAGTGGTTTTTCAACCAGCACGTCTTTGTTATGGTACTTCATCTACACCCCCGTGTCCCTAGTGCATCATTAACTTTTAAATTGTTGCACAGAAGTCTGTGAAGCTGAGAAGAGGGTTTGGTCTGCATTTTACTAAGATTTGCTGTTCTGGTCCATGCTGTTTCAACAGCCATCAAGATTAAGACTACCTATTCTTAGCTTGAGGAATGGCATAATGCATTTTTTTGCAAGAAAAGCAGAGAAATATGTCCCCCAAACCATTGCCTGGTTGTGAGACAAAAGGTAGTCAAGGCCAGCAGTAACTCCCAGGCCACCCATTTAGACATATACACACAAAGCCTCTGAAGCACATGACAAACAACCTCCCAGGCTGAAACTGTAGCTTGTTTGCAAATTCAGAGGAAGATGTGATCCTGGATTGTCTGTATGAACTTGAAGGGACAAATGGGAACCAATATGGGCTTCATTGAAGATTTCCTCCTCATAGATGAGCCAGCCAAACTGCAGCCACTGTACCAGAGCATTTTGTTCCTTTTCTATGATTAGTCCCACAGGAAGTAAGTTCAGAACATGAAGGCTCTGGTTCTGTGAGGTACTAATCTCCCCATGTCCCTTACCTACCAGGAAATCCCGGAAAATGAGAGATTTCAATACCTCATGCCCAATGGGGAAAACACCAGTTTAGTAGGTGGTAGTAGGATCATTTGTTGAAAAAAAGGGACTGCAGCTACTGAAAAGCTGAGGACTAGGTGATCAGGCAGCTCTGTGAGCAAGAGCAAAGGCAGTCTGGGGAGAAAAAGTAGAAGCAAGAAGTTCTTTTCATATGCGAAAGCTGTCCACCCCCTTATATCAAGAAAAGATAAGCCATTCCCTCGTGGAAGTTACAACAAAAATACTGAACATCTCTGTTCAACATTGAGTTCAATTAATTCTCTGTAAAAAGACAGTCTCTGCCCCGTCATACTCACTTGGCCTCTCCATGGACTTACAGAGGAGAAAGAGGTTTGAAATCAGCAGTGGGTATAATTCCTGATCCAGTCTCTGAGAGAGTTTCTCTCTGCAGCACCCCCATTTCCAGTGCTCATGGGATGGAGAGAAAGGCCACGTGTGGGGGTAGGAACCAAGACTGAGCCGTGCTCCCAGGCTGTGGCCTGGTCCCTTGGAGGGGATGGAGGTCCTTCATGGCAGTGGGCACACAAACCTGCACGGCTTCTCCCATGGCTCTGCCTGTTTGGAAGTGGATGCCACAGCTTTGCCTACCAAGGGCTGACAGTCTGCAAGTGCTGCTAGTGCTAAATTCATATCAGTTACTTTCTCAGCTCGTGGCTGACCTGGAAAGGAACGGTTTAAAAATGAAAACCTGCTTCCTTTCCTGACTACTAACATTATTGTGAAATGCTAGCCTGCTCAAGGCTTGCCTACCAGGAGGCAGAGACTGTCTTATTTGAGAGCAGCTACTGCAAGAACACTCTTGTTCTGCTGTAAGGCGTTTTCCCCAATTCTCCCAAATAGCACATTCTATAATATTCTATGATGTCTTATTTTTTTCATGCAGACAAGCCTCAAGTACCAGCAAAAGATGAAACAGAAACCTGAAAGACCAAGCTACTTTCTTGAAGAGGGAAGGCGCGGCGCTGCTTGTCTCTGAGGACCTGTTTTAGCAGCAGGTAGCAGAAGTAGAGAGATTCCCCTGGAATATTACTGACAAAAAGTAAAATGCAAAATGAATAACCCATCTCACTTTCAGCTGCTTATTGCCAAAGTGAAATCATCTGTCAGCAAGAAAGACATAAATGCGCAATATGTTGTCCATGCCTGACAGCTTCTATCGTCTTCATTTTGCGAGCAGAGTCCAGCACAGCTTCCTGTGGGAAATGACCAGTTTTCTTTGACAGTCTGAGTCCTTTTAATAGGGAAGTGCACACACAACCATAACGCTGAGGGAAAATGTAACTTTTAGAGGGAGATTTTAGTGGCAAACAAGCTACAACATTCAAAGTAGAGGGTCTGACTGCCATCTTAGCTTTCCCTCCAGCCACTGTTACATCATACCAGAAAGCAAACTGTCCTGGTGGTGGTGGTCCCTGAAGGAGCTGTGTGAATGCAGGGAAAGCTGGCTCTGAGGAGTGGGCTGTGTTTTGGCAGCAGCAGATTGACTCCTCATATTATGGTGCCCAGCAGCTTGCAGCCTGCCTCCTTGCCAAGTTATATGTCTTCCTCTCTGCTCATGAATGTGCACACGAGCTTGTGGCACTGGCGTCTCTCTGCTGCCCAGGGGTATAAGCACATCTCCCTCTCCAGGCTCCCAGTGGGTCCCTGTATCTATCGGGATGGCTTAGCCAGAGAAATGAGCCTTGGCACTACCCACTTTGCCTTTGTTTTCTGATTTACTTACAGGTATATTGCTGTCACAAAGTAACAGTCCTGATGTAGAGAAATGTTTTCCCCGACCTCTTCAGTGCCTGGATGGGAACACAGCTCCTTAGTTACTCTGCCTTCCTCCATTTCAGTCTTTCATAGCCTAAGACTCATTAAAGGTCTCCCAGTAGCCTGGGGACAGACCAGGACAATGTTGGGATCTGCACTGAGTTACAATATGGATAACTGGTTCCTCCTCAGAGCTCAGCCCTATATCCTCTTGTGAAATGCAGTGTAGAGAGGCCCTGGGGCCAGGCCCTGGGGCCAGACCCTGGTGCCCACGCTGACTGGCTACCTTGCAGGAATGATGGGTCCTGCATAGCTGTGAAGATGCTCCGTTTCACAAAGGGCTGCACTGTCCTGAGCAGAAGGAGCAGGTGGAGAGAAGGTCTTCTTAACATCTTGTTGCTGATCTAGTAGTTATGGAGGAGCAGATAAGCTAAAATAAACAGTGCAGCAACAGTTAGTACTCTATTGTGAAAGAGAGCTTGTGTGCATGTGAGGGAGACCGAGTCCAACTCTAGAAGATCAAACAGCAGACCTGGTGACTTAACGTTTCATGTTCTTTTCCTTTTGATGAGGTACATTTCTGATGGCTGCAGTTCAGTAATTATTACCCTGAAGGACTTTATATTCAGCTTAAGGTATACCACCACAGTTGTGTTGACTTTACTCTCTTCACACCAGCATGGGATCTAACCCATGTGTACATCAGAGCAGTCTGGCTTGGGATGCCTTCACCCTCTCTTTACTCTTGTTTCAGCCCTGCTCTGAGCAAGTCCCCTGTACCTATCATACACCCAAGCTTTAGACTGGAGATAAACGCAAAGCAAGAGGTCAGATTTTGACCCAGCCCAGCCACAGGGAGGTGAGGTCTCTTTTTTGCTGCAAATATATATCCAGCACATTCCTGATGCTCTGGGAGATAATGATAGAAGATTAGAATGATTATCATCTCTGCAAGGAGTGGCTTGCCATGATTCATGAAATGCAGCTCAGCCAGAATGAACCTGGTCCTGTACCAGTAGCTGAAATGCAAGGAAGCTAAAGGGAAGAAACACTGGTGTGTTTTCAGTGATAGGGCTACAGGAGGATTAGTTCTGTGATGTCTGAGTCCAGTGTTCCAGAAACTGCCTGGCCTCTGCAGAATAATTCATTAACTCTACTGAAAGGCTTTGCTATGAATTTGAAAAGGGCTGCAGAGAGTGGCCCAAAAAAACCCAACACACTGACTCACATGGCCTGATCCTTCACATTGAACTGATGTTCATTGTATGCTAGTAAGAGAAGGCTGGAAGGTGGAGGTGGGCACCCATGGACACAATGACATTTTAAAGAGTAGCAGGGCCAGCACTCAAAAAATGGCCGAGGCAGCAGCAGAAGGGAAAGAAGAAAGAAAGATTTAGTTGCAGTGAACTCAAGTGTTCACCGAGCTTGTACAACAGCACTTCTTTTTTTTTTCCATCATGCCATACTGGTGCTTGACAAAGACAGATAAATGCATTTTTGAGTTCTGATATCAACTGTAATGAAATCATAACACCAGCAAGGAATGCTGTTTTCAGCAGAAACACATCGGTCAGCTCTCACAGGGGTCTCAGCATCCTGATTCAGATGGCTCTGTGACAGGATTTACTTGCACATTTATTCTTAAGGGGGGTTCCTGGCTATTAGAGCTATTATTCGGCTCAGTGGGTGGTTTATTTATTCTTTGTGGAAGCTGTAACTGTCCTGAGAAGCGGTCTTCTTTTCAGTGACCAAACAGGTACCATACGGAGAGCTTCTCGCCTGCCATCTGCTCTAACCTGGCTGGGAGGGACCAGCTGCAGGGGGGAGCAATCATTCAATTTCCACTGACACTTAGTCCTTGAGGTCTCTGCTGATGGCCCATAACAGTCCAGTAAATCTTACTTGCGATGTGCACAACTATCCAATAAGAAGAGGATTAAGACCATCTGTCTCATTAATGGCCCAGATTCTGAAATGGTGATTATGCACTGCAAACACAGGTAGCTCCTCGGAGGTTAGCACAACCCTGACAGTTTATGGCAGCCAAGGATGTGGCCACTTCTTTCAGCCTGCATTTAAACAGATGCAATGCTATGGTCTTCTGCTTGGCTGAGGGCACTGGCACCCCTTACACAGCCAATTGTGGTGTGACTGCTGGGATAATGTTTTGGCAGAGGTCAACCAGTGTGTAGCGAGTCATGTGCCGTGTGAGGGATGACAGGCTGTGCGCAGCTGGTGCCCGGAATGTTGCTTACCTCGTGCCTGAGAAATGTGGAGTCCTGGAATCTGTAATGAATAATTCTTTAGTAGCAGGAAAATCTGCATGTGCCCTCCTAGCATTGTTTGGGGTGATTTAATGATGGACATGTCTAGAAAAGGGCATTCCACACACAATTTTGGGAGCTGATTATGTACATTTAGCTCTTCTCTAGGTTAGGCTTTGGGCTGTCACTGGGTAAACTGTATTTTGGACACTGCAGAGTCAGGAGTTGTACCATAGGAATCGAATGACAGGAAGGCACAGAGGTAGGGAAGAAGTCTTTCAGGTCAGCAAAAAAAAGAAAGAAATTGAAATGACAAAGATAGAGTGCAGTCTTACCGCTGCAGATTGCACTGCATGGCTGCGGTGCATGTTGTTTTAGAGCTATCTGAAAGCAACAGAAAGAGCAGGAAATCCAGAGCTCCTGCTGTCTTCTATTATCAGCTCTCGCTCCCACTTGCCCTGCCATGCACAAACCTGCAGACACACACCTGGGGTTTTTAAACACGTATTTAGCAGCCATCTTGAAGGGGACAAAATTCAAGGGTCACAGAAATCTGGTTTTAATAAGTGTGCAGTTAGGAAACTTAAAAAGAGGAAGCTACTGACTCAGAAGTAAAAGATGTTTAACTGTAAGATGGTCCAACATCTTTAATGTAAAAAAAAACCCAGTTATTTTTTTTACTAGCAGATTCCAGATTAGACATCTACTCAGTCATTGCCCTAAGTGAGCATGTAGGTCACTTCAGAAAAATAGTTGTGGAAAGCCAAACCCTCCTTTCACCCTGCATGCTGGCTGCAAGGAAGTTACACCAGGCATCAATCCTGAGAGGAGACCTCATCTCTGCTACAGACATCTGAAACTCCACTGGAGCCAGCGCTGGTGCCCTGCTTCTTATTAAGAGCTTGGCTTGGTCTAATGAAACCGTCTGTGTGGAAAGCAGCTCCCATGTACAGCTGCATCAGCTGCCTGGCAGACAGGACAGCCCAGCACCAACACAGTAGGGTCTGCAAGGGGACCATGGACATGGTGCTGCATCCCTCCTGCAATAATCCCCATCAGGCCAAGCTGGTAGGTGAGCCCTAGTCTCTCCAGCACATGAGTTAACACAAAGCTGTTCCGTCCCTGGCCTTTGGGAGAGACCTGTCACCTGGAAGTCACAATCACAGTGCCAGGGAAATGCAAAGGAAATGTCATTTTTCCTCTGGCACCTCTGTTTCTCTGGGTTCTGGAAACACACAGCCTCTTATCCCAGATGTTTTTCTGGGGAAGGTGGTCACAGACCACACCAGTCCCAGTGCAGTGGAGTAACAGGATGCAGTACGCACTGGTTGAAGAGGGACGCAGCAACCTGAAAGCCACTGGGACACAAATTCCATCTCCTTCCGTGTCAAACAACAATTATTGCAAAAAAACCCCTCCATTTATTTCTTTATAATATTTGTGACAGCTTATCAAAACTGTTTCACATAACTTAGGAAAACACTGGTGCCATTCACCAATAGCAGGACCATCCAGAGCTTTTTGAGGCACCAGTAATGTTGCCTTCACTAAGTAAACAAACTGTTATTCTCAGTGGAGCGCAACTGTAAAAACACAGGCAGATGTGTGGAGGTGTGAAAAACAGAATGAGGAGGATGAGTCACTACTCATCCCAAAGGCTTGTGATGGGCTGTCCAGGGAGTCCCAGGCATGACAGCTCTGAGCATAGACAAACTTCAGCAGTGGATGAGGCATGTTTCATTCACTCCTAACACTGCTGCTATTGCTTCCTGTGACTCTAGCAGAAGTTTCAAGGCTGTCTGAGAAGGTTATAAACTGTATTTTCAAGGAGGGAGGTTATTTTAGAAACTGGTGCCTTTCAGCTGCAGTCACCACTACCTTTGAAAGGAAAATAGCTATCAAACTAATAAGGAGCCAAGCTCCCTGCACTTTAAGGGAGTTTGGGATCAAGCATGAGCTGATCTCTGCAAGCAGAGGTGAGCTGCCAGGAACAGTGACATCTCTTCCTACGCAGGAGCTAGGCAGGGCCCAGGAGTGAGCAGCCTTCGCTGATGCAGCTCAGGTTAGATGTGATAATAACCAAACAATCCCAAATCTTGATGATCTCTGCCTATCAGTAGCATACGTCCTCCGCATTGCTTAACGTGACTGACAGTTTCTGCTGAAGAAAAAAAAAGTCCACCAAATATTACAGGTCAAAAGTGATCCACTACGTAGAGCTGGAGGAAGGATTTGTGCCTGGCCAGCACTCACTGTCAGCAGCACTGAAGGCTCACAAAAGCTTTTAATGAACAGGGATAGAAGCAGGGCAGTTTTACTGCAAGGTCATGTATCCCATGTAGCTATTTTCATATTTCTACTGTTCATTCTGAATGTGGCGGGTGTAAGCACTAAGATGTCCCTTCCACCCGCAGCCTGCTTCCCCCACTGGTGAAAATCCTGGTTCATAGTTAGCTTTGAGCCTGTAACCAGCTAGAAATGACTTAACTTGGATTTCCTCAGCAGGCACCAACCATGCCTGAACATGTCTGCACCAGGTTACTGATGTCCTTGAGCATTGCTCTGGAAGGAGTTGGTGTGATGGCAAACATCAATCAGCTTTGCTTTAGGTCTAGTCTTAGGAATGGTTGCCGCTGTTAATGCTGGATTATACCTGCTTCAACCTGGCATGAAAAATTACATAGAAAGACTTCTTGGAGACTGCACCATGGCTAAAACTGGTTTCAGCTGGCACACATTTGTTGGCCTTAGTGATGTGACATATAGACATTTCAACCTGGGGAGGAAAAGCAAGGTGAAGCTTACTCTAGAAACCTCTGATGAAATCCTAAAATTAGCATTAAGCCAAGTGACTGCATGAAAAATTAGAGTGATAGCTTGTGGATTGAAGATAGAAAACTGAAAGCCTGAGAATTTCTATCAGGCCGGCTGGCTTTGGCCAAGGCTTGTGCATTGGCTGCCTTCCAGCCAACACAGACACAGAGTCCTCCGGCTAAAACGAGAAACAAATTCACTTCTAGACTCTCCTCAGGCTTTTAAAAAATTCTCTGTTTGATCCTAACATCTTGAAGAGAAAACTGAGAAGCTCAGGACACGCAAACCACTGAAGGAGCAGAATCTCAGAGGGAGGTTAGCCGGTTTGCTTGGCTGATAGATCAAAGACACTCACTATTCGAACAGATGGGAGCAGGGCAGGCCTCTTCACGATCCAGTAGAGAAAACATTTCTTCCAGCACCAAAATAGCCAAACCAAATGTGAATGTGTATTACTACCCAAATAGCACTCCCTCCCATCCGTTAGATAAGGCATCATCACAGCCTATGATGTTCTGCAAAAACTGACAGGACTCTCTGCCTGAGGCAGAAATCCCAGTGCTGTGTCTGTGGGGGGACTCTCACTGGCATCAAAGAGCTGACCTGCACCTCTCACTTTCACCAGAGTAAGCTGGCTCCTTATAGCATATGCCGAGACCATCGGCCCAGCTGTCTTTCTCATTCTGGCTCTCTCGTGTAGGTGCTTGGGCTCTTGCCAGGACTGGTCTTTGTGCCATCTGAGCTATGTCCACCTTCATCCCAGCACCAGAGACTTGCCGTGAAGGAGAGGAGATTGCTCTTGCTCACATCTGGACTCCTCCCCTGGCTTGCTCCTGACCAGATTTCCTACAAGAGAGTCTTTGCAGGGAGGAGAAGCAAAATTTCCCTCCAAGAGAGCAGTGATCAGGACAGGCCTGGCCAGGCAGGGCTTCCTTGAAGGATACGAAGGCTGGATCAGTTTGGGGTAGATCACTGCTGCTGCTGCTGAAATTCCGTGCACCTGCCACAAGGTATTTTAATGGAAATTAAAAGCTTTACAGAAGGACAGCTTGAATCCCAAATGAGCGACAGAAAAATGACAGGCTAATTTTATGTTTTATTTTTAGCAGCATTATTCTGCAGTGTAGGATAATGGTTAACTGATTTAGCCAGGTTCTTGCCTCAGGTAAGAAAGGCAGAACAAAGAGAAATACTATTCTTTTTCTTTCTTTTTGCAATTTGTCATTATAATTAAGCAGCAACATTGGTATCTTTAGCTAATTTCCGTATATAAACTTTTAATTGTCAATGAATGTGATTATAAAAATAGCTTTTCTTAAAAACCATACATAGCACAGCAAGCGTGCACTTAGGTTTGTGTAGTAACAAATAATTTTACTTTTAAACTCCGTGCAATTTCAGTTACCCTCAGATTGGCTGAACACACTGGTGTGCGGTCCTTAAGGATGCCCAAAAATGTGCAGAAACCAAGCCAAGGAGAGAGCAGCTCTCCCTGGCCAGATGGCCCCAAGGACAGTGCCTGGGGATGGATTCCCAAATCAGGCAGGCTGCCCAAGGTGGGTCCTTTCCAGAACCCAAGCCCATCCTCTCCACAGAGGGTAGTGGAGCCACTGCACCTCAATCTCAGCAGGCTCCAGCTTGAGGGACAGGGGTGTGCTCCCGCTTTCTTTGGAATCATGCCCAGAAAGCTCATGTGCCAGCATCAGTTCCCCGTGGTGAATGAACTTGTGACTAAACACACAAACAAAACTGCTGGTAGGGGTCGTGCCTACATTAGGCTGAGGTGTAAGATTAGGCTAATAACCAGCTACGTATCTCTTGCGGTGCGATTTACACTGTGAACAGGAATCTCCCAGCTGAACTGGGAATCTTTTATCCTTAGCCCAAATTATTGCAAAGATGTAGTGCTTGGCAGATGCTGGCAGGATGAAAATTCCCTCTTCCCTCTCCAACTGCCTCTTGGCGGGGATAGGGTGGAGGTGGATGCAGAAGGCCCCTCCTTTCCTGGGAAATCCCAAGAGAGCTCATGCAGTTCAAAGGTATTCCTCTTCTGTTATCCCTTCATTAGATCCCATCAGGGTTTCTCAGCAGAAATGCACACACCGATGACAAAGGTTTGACTACTGTAATTCCTCTTTACAGAGCTTGCTGCTTAGCTCCTGTGGTGCTCGCTGGTTTGGCAGAAGGGGCCAGCATGTCGCATCCATCTCAGGGCATCCTCCACCCTGCACCCCAGCTGCGTGGCCAGCAGTGCTCCTGACTTGCAGCTGGCACCGGTGGCTTTCCACACCTGCAGCCAGCACTCACAGCTGCCAGATTCCCACCAAAGGGTCTCAGATCAGCAAGAGAACAGACTGTGCTGCCCTGAACCCTGGTAGAAGCTGTCACCCTGCTTTTCTCCAGTCACCTAAGATACACTGACACTTTTCTAACATTTTAAAACTCTGAAAATCAATAGTGTTTATGTGGTTCACCAGTTCTGTTTTCTTTTCCTCTCTCCCATGGGTTTGGTCTCTCTCCTCACAGAGAATGGTGTTTTTAGGATGTTGTTCAATAACGCTTTTTCTTTTACAGTGGCAAGATCCTTGTTAGTGAGCCAGAGTAATGATTATTGTCCTGCCTGCCAAAGGGCTGTGTGTTTCCATTTCTTTTCCTTCCTGAAAAGAAGCTTTACACCTAGCCCTGTGTGCTAATCCAAACCAGACCTTTATTAGCAACGTGAGCAAGCCAATGTTGTGCAGGCTAAGCTGGGCAGGAACATCACCTGCTCAATTACATGAGGTGGGGAGGATCAGACTCTGCCCTGAGCTATGATAGCTATAAGCCCTCTACACTCCAACTCCCTCAGAGTTCAGGAGAATCCAGAGCCTGACACACATCTCCAAAAGTGAGGTGCATGGTACAGTCAGGAGATGGGTGCTTTTGGGTGCCATGTCCCCTGACCAGCCCTCTCTAGCTGCTCTCCTTCCTTTATCCATATATTCAGTTTGGTCTTAGATACCTCCTTGGTAACAAATGCTCTTTCGTGTACCATATTTGCTCCACAGTAGCACCTGCATTTCTAAGTGCCGCTGGAAGATAGAAGTAGTAGTACACAAGTTGGGCAGAAGAAACCACCAGGGCGTACCAAGCAGCTCCTTCCTTCTTTTCTCATGTTTTGCCTTTAAAGTTTTCCTTCATGTCTGCAGAGCAGCTTCTGTTTTTGCGGCAAGGTCCACATGTTCCCCCACCCTGTAGTCCATAGCAGCTATGCACTTCAGTAGCGCTGGGGCTTGGTACAGCCTCACGATGCAAAACTGCTACAGAAATCCGCATGGGCAGAGAGCAAAAGTGATCTTAAGATAGTCACCGATTTCTTAAAGTCTTTTTTAAAAAAGCTGAGCCCGCATTTGTTCTCCAAATGGTCTTTTTCGGTAAAGGGCACTGCCAGGGAACATGCTTTTACTGAGCTCCCTTATGGCAACAGACTAAAAACCCTCTCCCAACGCTGCTCTGCTGTGCAGGGCATGGGGAGTAGGAAACAAACCCAGTGTTCCTTGATCCTCTGATCTCCTGTAATCCGGCCCACTAGACTCCTGCAGCTATTTTCTCCATAGCCCACCACGCAGAGCGTGCCCTTGTTGCCCTGAGCCTGCTTAACCCGGCTCTACCTTAATTTGCACTAGCAGCAAGAAGCGTTACATAAATTACTTACCCAATAATGATGCCTCTCTTAAGTAAGCAAATGGAATGACATCACCCACCAGCAAAATACCAGCTGCTCAGGGAGGGAGGGAAAGGGTGAGCCCATGTCTGCGTGGGTAGTTTGCACGGAGACTGTTTGAGCTGTGGCTGCACGGCAAAGACCAATCCTTCCAGGAATGGAGACAGGATCAGGGATAATTCAGGCTGGAAGGGACCTCAGGAGATCTCAGCCCAACCTCCTGCTCACAGCAGGGTCAGTGATGAAGCGAGACTAGGTTGCTCAGGGCTTTATACAGCTGAGTTGAAAACTTCTGAGGATGCAGACTACACAGTCTCTCTGGGCAACCTGCTCCAGTGTTCAGCTGTCCTCATGGGGAAAAAGCATTTCCTTGTATCCAGTTAGATTTCTTTTTTCAGCTTAAGGCAACTTTGCCAATTGTAAAGCTGGTTCAAAATACCCCTATACACAAAAATATCATGTAGATGCATTCAGATCACTCCACATCTCTGCCCACATCTTTGTTCATAGCCACCCAAGCCTTCTTCAGTCTTTAATAAGCTTGTTATACAATGTTTGTTGTACATAGCATTGTTTAATTTATCTGTGGGAGTGCAGGAATTCATCTCCTAAATACCTCCAGCAAGCAGGACCATATGCATTAATGCAGCTAAAATGACTATGTAGCTTGTGTTTTGCCCAGATGCCGTGTTACCCCCTTCATGCTAGAGAAACCTACCATTCATGAATTGCTCACCACCTCCCTCCAGGCAGGAGGAGCCCTGACAGGTGCTTGTCTCCAGAAAGTTTCTTCCTGCTCAGCTCAGCTTTCCCCTTGGGGTCAGATGGCCCTACACTCAGGGCAGTGCTGCTCCAGACAGGGCTGACTGGTGACAGAGAGGCCACCATCGCCAGAGGCCACATGAAGTTTGCTGCATGCTGGGGATCTGCCACTGGCCTCAAGCATCCATAAGCTGTGCCCTGGGAGGCTCATCCTTAGCCCTCCCTCAAAGTCATTGCCATTCTACAGGACTCTACCCACCAACGCCTAATTCTGCACCACCCAAAAAAGTGCTAAGTAGGATCTGGTGTGAGCTGCTTGCAATGGTCACAAAAGGAAATTGCATCCACCTGCCATATTCAGAAATCATCTAGCAAACCGACAGCTGGTGAAGAGGAGGCAGTGAAAAAAGGCACCAGCAAGCACTGAAACAAGCAGTGCTTGTTAATACCCACCTGTGGAAGGGAGCTTTGCATGAGATGGTTTGGTGGCATAATGCACAACTGGGACAGTGCCAGCTTGCATCTCTGGGCCCAGATGTCTCTAAAACGAATTCAGATGAGAACAGGCCTGCCAAGTCTCAGCAACTGTCATTTACTCTATAGATTTACTCACAGGCCAGTTCTGCATTAGACATGTGGCGGAAGCAAATACTTCCACCTGCACTGAGATAGCTATTTCCAACTCCAAAATCAAGGAGTGAATCAAAATCCACTCATTCCCCACCCCTGCACATAAAACACGCTTTCAGATTTGCCAGCTTTAACATAAAATCAAATGTGGGATACTTCAATTTCTCTTCTGATTTTCAGTCTCTTGGGTGTGCTTCGGTTATGTTGTGAAGCTTCTTTCTAGAAAGATGAGTGCCAGAATTGATTTATTTTTTTTTTTAACCCAAAAGCAAGACCGTCACAGGATTCTGTAATTCTGTGGTGGCACCTGGGGAGAACAACAAACTCTGAGACCTTGCACAGAGGCAATGAGAGCAGCCTGTATTGCTGAGGCCTGTGTAGCTCGCATTGAGACATACCTGTATTTAGGGTGCAGCCCTTTAAACTTAGCAACACCCCTAACAAGGCAAAAGGTTTACTCATTGGAGTAAACCCGTAGGAAGCTTAAGGAAGGAAGCAGGTTGACTGCTCATGTGTTTTGCTCCCCACCTTGCCGGGGGGACTGTTGGCCACAGAAGCACCCACAGCAAACATCAGCTGGAGGTTGATTACCTGCCACTTCTGGCCCCACAAAGACAGCGATCGACTGCTTACAAAGTGCTTTGAGCGCATGTACCAAAATACTTGTGCACAGAAATACAAATAATATGAGGGTGCTGGAGATTAAGTATGCCCAGGAAATACTGGGCTTTTCCTTCCAAAGCTAGCCCGAGTGAGGGAGTTGTATTGGCGGGCAGGAGCCTGCGGAGACGCTTGTTCGGTGTTTGCCCTGCTAGATGAAATTCTTGCCTGTCATCTCCTATTAGATCTGGTAACTTGTTCAAACTGGAGGAGAAAATGGATTCCTGTAGGAAATTTCAGGCACTGTAAAGAAACATGAAATTTCAGGCTCTTTAATTATCAAACCAAATTCTGAAAGCCAGAGGAAGCAGAGAAATCTATGAAAATCTGCTCAGAGGAGAATTAAGTTAAGATTTCTTGGAAAAGTAGCAGGGTTAAACACTGCCTGTTGTGCGTCATGAGAGCAAGGTTACTAGCTCAGCTATGCCTGCTTGTCAGGGGGAAGAACTCATGTGCAGCAACCCCGCGGAACAGGCTTCTGGCAAGAAGGGGAAAGCTGGCTCTCCTTGGCGAGCGGGTTAACGCCACTCGCAGAGATTGCCAGGGGATGGAGACCTCCCTTCCTAAACAGAGCTCGACAAGTCTAGAGCCTGCAGAAGGCTGTTCTTGAAAGTGAAATGCAGCGGAAAGTGTGCTCGGCCTGGGGGCTGTAGAATTCAGCCTCTGCCTGCCCAAAGAGCATCCAGCGCATGCCAAAATACCATTGACCGCCCTCGGCTCCTGCCTGGCCGTGCAAAATCCCCGTCTGTAGCCAGAAAGTTGTGATGTCCGGCGTAAGCAATGGCGAGCGGGCAAGGCGAGGAACGCCAGATGTGCCTTCCCCGAGACAGATGTGGGGGCGGAGCCTTCCAGCGGCTGCCGCAGGGAGCCGGCAGGTGAGGCGGCGGCAGCCGGGGGTGCCGGTGTTGGCAGCCGGGG
>VZZY01015302.1:594821-630081 GCA_013400335.1 Eurystomus gularis
GCGGCCTCGGCTACGCGCGGCGGAGTCGGCGCGCCCTGGTCCTCCATCAGCCTTGAGGAGAGGCGTCTCCTCCTTCCTCCTCTCCTGCGCACATACGTGTAGACACGTACACCCCCCCCGACACTGCTGCCGCCCACCCCCCTTCTCCTCCCCTGGAAGCCTGTAACGCCGCCGTGCCGCGTTTCCACCGGCTGGCCAGCGGGGCAAAGGCTCCAGCAAACCCTCCCAGCCCCGCGGGAGCCTCCAGGAAGCTGCCTTATCTGTAATCAAACTCACCCGACTTCTTCCCAACCTCCGTCCCTTGCGCCATCCCCGTTTGGCTGGCCCTCCTGGGATGTTTTAAATGAGATTCTAATTTCTTCAGGCCAGGGATGATCTTTTATCACGTCTCGTACAACCCTTACCTCACTGGGGCGCAGGCAGCATGGGACCTGCAGGCATAATTACAGTCCCGATGATAAATGCCAGTCGCACTGGTTGTCTCCCCGGCCGGGCTGCCGCGCTGGAATCAAACTTGCTGATTGTTTTCAAAAGGCAGGTGTGTGCTTCGGGCCTGACGCAAGGCTGTCCTACATCCTGCTCTGGGTCATGTCGGGCTCTCAGGATTCAACACTGAAGAGCAATGGTACTCCTCCAGCCTCGTGTGCTGCAGGGCACTGGCTCCTGGCCTTCCCCAAAAGACCTGAGACCCCCGTGCAGCACCACATGCCAACACAGTGTGTGGGTATGATGCTCACCCAGAGGACACGCCCGCTTGTTTGTCTGTGGTGAAGGAGGGGTGAGCTGACGCAGTCTTCTTCTCATCTAACTTTGTGGACCGCAGCCTTTCCTGAAGGCTGTCATCGTGGGGTGCCTGGCACGGCAGACATGCTGGGTACGTTTCTCCTAACTTTCCCCATAATAAGCATGTGGTAAGTGCTGGTGCCGGACAGCGCTGCACTGACAGCACCACAGACGCCCATGGTGAGACTTGGGAGGACAAGCAGACTCCTCTCTGCCTTTCAGATTAACATATGTCAAGTCAAGCTGGTCGCTCTAGCTGTGCAGATCAATACAGAACAGACACATCAGCACATCCCAAATGGCCGATTTGCAGCCATGGCTCTCTCTTCTCTGGAAGTGACATGCCAGGACTACCAGGATCTCTGATGAGTGCACTGGTGCTTGCAGACACTGCTGGCACTTGATGCTGCTGCAGTTCTGTGCTGCAGACACAGATTTCTGGGGAGATTGGATCCCAGGTTTTCCCCAGAGTGACCTGATTAAATGGCAAGTTTTCAGCTGTAGAGACAGAACCAGAAGTGTCACCGCCTGCTCATGTGCCATTGTCAGATCACTCAGGGAAGGTCGATGCACTTAGACCATGGAGGACATTTCTCCTTGCAGATGCTATAGCAACTGTACCAGCAATCCCTGGTGGAGCACTGAGGCTGGCAGGGTTGCATATCCCTGTGCCCAAGACACCTTGGTGTGTGTCACACCAACTCTGGAACTGAGTCACCATCACATATCCAGAATGAAAATGCAGGAATATGTCCCTTCCTTCTGCTCACTCGGTCCTTTGAATACTAATTATTTCTTCTTCTTAAGTGTCTATGGGGTCCTCAGATGCTCATTCTCAAGCCCCCTCAAAAACATCTCTTGGAAAAACGCTAAACACATCCACACCTGGCACTGGGCAGATGCCCATCTGGATGCTGGAGAGAGCTACAGAAGAGTCTATTCTCTGAACATCACCGAGATCAGAGAGAGCTGGGCCTCTCATCTGCTGAGCAAACAGCAGTTGCATAAATTGAAACTGCCTCAGGCTGGCTGAAGTAAATTCACACACCCAGTGTGTCCTGGAGTTCAGGTGTTTCAGAGAAGAAAAGCACGGAAATCTCCTTGTCTGCTAGGGCCAGTTTGCTGCTCCACCTTTTTCAGCTCTCCTCTGGCAGGTTGTCATCACTCCTTGCCTATCACACAGTCCTCCCCTGCCATGCAGTCTGGGCAGGTTTCCAGGCTCCATCTGGAGAATACCAACTTGATTAGATTTGGTTCACAAAGGCATTTCACAACACTTGTTCACCTAAACAGAATAAAAGTCCTGGACCTAAGGATCGTAATTAAGGCCAGGATAGATCCTTTTGAAGCAAACTGCTGGTAAGGCACAGAATTTTAAATAATGCTATTTCCTGCCAAAATCCCCTGCTGAGGAAAAAGTTCATGTAAGTTCAGCTACTCAACCCATGACTTCCTGAAATAACAGGTGAAATATTTTTGGCTTTTGGGTCCCTTAAATATAGAGGCTCCTGTTCAGTTTTGTCAAATTAACAACTGGTCATGTATGCAGGAGGCTTTAGCTGTCTCTTCAAGCCTCAGACAAACTGGATGCCACCAAGGATGAGGATGATGTTGTATCTCCTAGTACTTCACCTCTGGTTCTTTTTTACTTGGACTCCCAACTGATGTGTCCAACACGCACAGTAGGAACAAGAGCAAAAACCCATCACACATGGTAGCCTTCAGTTCCCAATAACCTCTGCTCAAGCTAACCTGGGAGGCCTTGCTGGCCTGGTTCCATGCCCTGGCATCTGTAATACTGAAAATTCACTTTTTCTCTTCTATCTGTTTTCTCAGGAGCTACAGAAAGGTGGGAATGAGCTGGTTTCTTTCTGAAAGCTAGCAGTCTTTGGTGATTACTGCAGAATTCATAGTGTGATTTGCCACCACAGCCTCTCCATCTGAAATCATGTTCAGTTGCACGTTTCACAGCAAGCCCCTCACCTTGCTGGTCCACAAAGCCATAGCTGGAACTTCTTCAAAAACCACAAACAAAGCACACTGCACAAGAAGAAAACTAGTGGTGGCATACTAGCACCCTTCCTGGGTGCTCAGGGAGTTTGGCAGGGATGACCACTTTGGAAGGAAGACTGGGGAGCATCATTTGCAAGCCTCTGTTTCTCCAGGTTAAGAGGTCAGCCTCTCTGACCAGCTCCACGACAAGCCTATCCAGAAGCACTCACAGATGCTGGGACCAGGCTGGCCTTGGCTCCAGCCCTTTCAGCAGCTTCACCCTGAAAGAAAACCACTGTGGGGACATGTTCTGTTGCCTCTCCATGTGCCCACTGAAACCATTCCAGAAAAATAATCTCTGCCAAATGTACTTTCTTCACAAGAAGCACAAAGCCCATTCTGTGAATCCCAACAATAGGCTCATTAAAAACTTCTTGTTTTGCTGCAGTGAAAATGCTCTTGAGGAATAGGTCTAAAAAAGGGGGTACAGTCAAGAGCACAACAATTAATTGATAGAGAAGGAATCCACAGTCAGACACACCTCTCCTTCACTAGGATGGAGGTGCTTCAGTCTTACTGGAAAATGCTAGAAGGCAAAGCAAGAGCTATTTTGGAGTAGAGGAAAAAAACATCCAGGCATGCGTTTCACCAGCCTGTGGCACTCCTCACATGATGGAAAGGGCACCTGAGGGTCACATGATGGGTCCCCAGGAGAAGGCCGTGACTATGGTGAACCTCTGAGAAGTGAAGGAGACTGGCCTGAAGCTCAGCACTTCTCCCATCAGCTCCCAGCCTTGCTGAAGGTAGAGAAGTTTCACACAGTGCCAAATGCAACATGGGACTATGCCACCACAGTGGCCACAGTGCCTGTACCCACACTCGGGCACAATCCCCGGTGTCCTCCAGGGAAGCACAGCCCTCACCAGGTGAGTCCAGTGCACCACACTGTGACCTGAAACAAGAGGAAATGCTTTTGGCCATATCAAAATGAGGTGTTTTAATCATGATTTCAACTGGAAATTTCAGCAAAGTCTAGACCATTGTGCAGAATGCTTCCATGCCGGTGAATCAGCTTCTTCCAAAAGGAAAAGCTGTGCCATTCAAAAAACGCTAGCCCGTTATGCATAACAAGTCGTCCCCCAGAGACCTCGCAATTAAGGCCTCAGACAAGCTGAAGCAGGCAGGCAAAATAAACCCTGGGTTCGGAGGTACCAATTAAGCAAGCGGAGCAGAAATCTGAGCTTACCACTGGGCTGACCGATGCCAGAGGAGAAGAGTTTGTTGGCAAATTTCAAAATTAGACTTAAAAGAAGAAGAGCTGGTTAATATGAACCAAGCAGCCTCGCTAGGCTGAAAAATGATGAAATAGCCCTTTGCATGTTCCTGCCTTCCCGTTTTACGGAGGGAATAAATAATTAACCAGCTCTTTGTCTTCAGCCCTTCATGAATTCTAGGGTCTAACAACAGGAGTAGCCGATGGTATCTTGACTGTTTTCTGTTCAGACAATACCAGGTTCTTGCATGTAGTCCTACAGTGTTACAGAGCAGGTTCTCCTTATCCTCCCAATCAGATTTCTGTCCTGTCCTCCTTCTGTGCACATAATTATCCTCTGGAGCCATGTTCATGGAAGCAATAAGCCCATACGCCACTCAGCAGCGCCATACGGACTGGCAGACTGCTAAGGCTGGGCTATAATTATACAGTAGAAGGCCTTCAGCAACAATCATCAGACCTGGACAATAACAGCAAGCAAGTAACACCTTGTAGGCCAGCTTCCCCATTAGGTTTTTTTATTACTTTTGTGGTCATGAGTCATATGGGAGTACCTAGCAGGTAACATGTCACATACAAGTTTTAGGCCTGGAGACCAATGGAGCAGACAAAAACATCCTTTCTTTGGCTGTAATCTGAGCCATCCTTGAGACACAAGGTGGGTTATCATCCCCATGGCAGTCATCCTGGTGTCCAGGCAAGCTGGGAGTTGGGCAGCATGCCTACCAGCATGACATCTCCCTGAGCTCATGAGGTCATATTTGGTAGAGAAAAGCAATTTCCTGTGGTTTTGTTGAAGAAAGCTACAGTTCAGGATGTTGTGGCAGGTCAGTGACTCCTCTCTGGTAAGCGAGTATCTCAGCTTTCTGCTGGCACCCATCTCTGTACAGGAGTGGGTACCCACAGGTCTGCAGGAGACCATCAGTTGGTCACTTGCTGTGGTCCCACTTGCAAGTGATGCTCTGTGACGTGAAAAAGCGAGGCCTTGCTTGGATGGTGGCCAGGAACCCCAGACTGTCATCCTCGGCGTGGGTCCTGGGGGTTAGACAGAGCCAGAAGCCTTCCTGGCTCACACAAGGGACATCATCATCTTTCTGCTGACTGCCTTTTCCCAGTGCCCAGACATGCCTATCCTCTGTTCCAAGACACATTACACCTGGGAAATTCTTTGGGATACTCTCTGCATGTCCCATCTGCAATGGTGTCCCAGCATGACCAGGAGTTAGAGAGCTGCCAAAGCAACCGAAACACAAGACAGGAGGTATGTGAATAAATCTAATCTACCACCATTGTGGGCAAGCACAGTCCCTGCTGAGAACAAGCAACAAAGAACAGGACACCAGAACAATGCAAATCCCATACTTCCCCTGTAAACTAGTACAGATTCAAAGGAGATTGTCTGGGCCTCCATTAAATGCCATCTACCTTCTAAAAGACAAGGGCATCTAGTCCTTTCTGATATCCCAACTCACTTTGGATACATATACCTCAAACACATGTAATTTTGCACCTTGATGCCATGCCTCAAAGTTTCAAGTCTAGAAAAGCCTACCAACCCAAGGGACCACCAAGGGCAGGATTGTTGTATTCCACTTTCTAGCAAACCATTCACCTGTCCAAAGCTCGGGAAGCTCCGCAGGACACATTGCACACATTCATCCACCTCCTAGAAGCTGCTTGGAAGCCACAGTCACGCTGGAACTGTGATGATATTGGAGGTTTATCTAAATCACACCACTGTCTGCAAGTGCCTATATCTCATCCGAAAGGGTTGAGGTGGGGAAAAGCATCCTGGATGAAGCGGGTGCATGCGTATCCACCTCAAAATTGCTGCGGGCTGGCAGAGAGAAGTGAGCTTTCTGGGGAAAGAGACAGAGCATGACTGGCACAGAGGGCACAGAGACAGGAAGGCTGGCCTTAGCCAGGGTAAGATAATCGAGTTTACATTGAGATCTTGGGGTCTGATTAAAAAAATGAAGCACAAAGCACACCTGAAGAGTTGCATGAGGAGTCACAGGTGAAGTGGCACAGAACAGGTACTGCCAGTCTGCATCTCCCTCCTTCTCACCCACACCCCTCACCCTGTCCTGACTGCTGGCTGCACAGTGCTTGCATCTCCATAGCTCCCTTCTGGGAAAAGAGGGCTTCCACCCTTCTTGTCAGCCTTGTACCAGTGTCTGGTACCCATCCCCCCTTGCTCTGTCTTTCCCACTTTTCTTCTCCCTGGGACACATGAGCTTTTTTGCCTTGCATGCTTTCCTTTCTGCTGCCGCCATTTTGTGCTTCCCCATCAAGGTGTTTCCCTTTCACCCTCCTGGGTGAAGGGAGAGACAAAGGCTATGGTCTCCTCACTGGCTCTTGCCCTGTTGCCTCCACAGCTGGGTAGCCCTGGGCCACCAATCCGCCCATGGGTGCTCTCCACCTACACAGTCCTGTGGGCCTCAGGATGGTCCCCGGTTGGCATTGCAAAGGGGCAAGGGGCATCTGTGTCCCTCGTGACCCCTTCCCGGCTTCCAAAAGGCTCCTGCAGACAACAAGGAAGGAGCTGTGAAAATCTAGTGGTTAGTTTTTCCCTTCCTTCCATTGTGTATTACAAGTCTTTTGTGAAAGCAAAGAATTAAAAAATAAATTAGTAAAATAAAATGAAGAGAGACATGACCTCAGCCTGGCCGCTCAGCGCAAGACACAATGTTTGGACCTGACCCACTTGTTACACCTATGCCATAGCCTGACGGGCAGCATTTTACAGGGCAGTTAGAGAAAAGGCAGAGTCCGTGGTGCATGTTATTAATGTTTTCTGGTGAAAGAGCAAACTATATCCCCTATTTTCCAGGTTTCTTAATAAGAATTTGACTGGGAAGTGTTTAACTAGTCATTGGAGCTGAGAGTGAAATGTCTGTGTTGCACCCAATAAAGTACCCACGTTTTTCCTTCAGAACAAATAAAAACACAGTGGGATCAAAACCTGCTCTTCCCTTTGCTAAAGGCAATGCCTGACTTGTCCCAGCTAAACCAAACACACCTCCCTCCAACTTTCCCCTTCACTTTGCATTCACTGCTCCCAGCAAGCCTGGGACTCCCAGAGTGACGTGGAGACAACGTGGCTCCTGTGCAAGGCGATTGTCTCTCTGCAAACAGCAAGGACTTCTTGAAGATAACAGGCAGACAAATAAAGGGTGATCTCAGCTGTGGAGACAGGTGCTCATAGCGAGTGCCTAAGCTTTGCCGCAAGCAGGAATCCAAAGGACCTATCATTCTGTGATCATTCTGTGATCTGTGACTGTTGGTCGAAATAAACACTCCCCCGCAGGGTGACAACAAGCACAAGGCAGGCGATTACTGTAGGCTAGGGAGTGTATCCACCTCAAAATTGCTGCTGACTGTGGATGTATGATGAAACATGTCACCATTGTACACAGACGTGTACATAGCGATGTCTGATTCAGATCAGTGCTAATTACTCTGGCAGAGTGTTTGAGGTACCTTAGAAAGCCAACACCCGCTGAAGAGGCATGATGCTTCCTGGAGTGATGTTCTGTCATGGATTGCAGCTTGGGTGTTTCATCTTGTGCTTGCCTATCCTCCTGAGGAGGGGATCACAACTTCTTCTGACCCTGAGCACCAGCAGGGAGTGCATTCACTACTTTATCATCAACTTCTTAATGAGAATTCTGAAAGCAAGTAAATTTATGACAGTTCAATACTGAGCTATACATAACTGCTCTTGGGGTGTGGGTTTTCACCAAGTTGTGCTAATGTCTGACAGTATATTCTTTCAGGAACTGAACGAAAAGTAAGGTGTGAGCCATGCCCTAGGCAAGGAAGAGGGAGGGTGCTGGCTCCACCCTGATGCCCGTGCAGAGAGGCTCCAAACAAGGCAAAGCAAAAAAGAATAGGACAAGAAGCAACATGGATGTGAAAGGCAAGAGTGAAATATAGCTAAATATCAGGGGGAAATAAAGCTTCCCAAGGACAAGAACAGTTGCAAGAAAGCAGGGGCTGCTGAGGGAGGTGGTGAGGGAAAGAACAGAGTGATGCACCCTCTAGTCTCAGTGCAGGAGCTTTACCAGTGACAGGAATGAAGGCACTAAGACAGCAAGAAGCCAGTGCCAAAAACGTCCAGGAAGTGATGTGGACCTGGGGGAACCTCATTTTCATGGCCAGAACATCCTTTCCCAACAGGCCACCATGTCACCTCCAACCCCATCACGGCCTCTAGCCTGCAGCGTGGACCAGAGAGATGAGAGGGCCACACCAAGCCAAGGCTCAGTGGTTGTCCCCAGGGCACAGTTCATCCTGTCCAGCCACCTCTATATACCAGTCCATGTGAACGGAGAAGTAAATGCCAGCTTTCCTGGACCCTCCTGAAGTGACACTGAACCTCTGCAGCACAGGCACTGGCTCCTGCAGGACAGGTAGCCTTCAAAAGGGTCAGTGCCCCAGGGAGTAAGTATTTAAGCATATTTGTAATTTGTTTTTAAGGGCTGGATAAGCCTAGGCAAAGAGCTTGGGAAAGTGGTGTGAAATGACCTCACTGGTTTTCTAATTGGCATCTTCTTAGCATTGCAGCATCGTTCCTCAGCACACATACTAGCAACAGCAAAAGGTCCAAGACAAGACATTCAACAAAAACGAGGTCACTAGAGTAAAACACATTATCACCAAACCCACCTTGCCTCACCATGTAACTGTGCTGCAAGAGACACTGACTCAAACCCGATAAGAGATGAAATGTCAGAGGTCACACCACATATTTCTCAAGAGCTTCCCCATTGATCCCACCACCCAGTTGAATGTCAGCCTTTTTGACAGCTTCCAGTTTCATCCCCTGTGCTGGTGTGAGGCTGCCACATTACCAGTCTCATGTGATCAGGTATCTGCAACAGTGCTGGTTGCTCTTTCTTCTTCTCATACACCTATGACACTGTTACCATGACAGTCATGCCTTTTCTGCAAACCTGTCTTCTCCTGGGCTCCTGCCACTGTTAGTCCTCTGCCAGTTGTGGGGGTGGGGGGGGAGTGTAAAAATACAGAAGTCAGTTGTGGAAATAACCAAATATTTTTGATTAAGAGATGATTGGCAGTAGTTCAGCCTGATACAGAATTTGGTATTTCAGCTGCAGAAGCCTGTCCCACACAAAGGCCGTCTTTTTCCATCACATTGTTTATGTATTTGTTTTCTTATTTTTTTTTCCAAAAAGGAAAATGGAATTAATTTTTTTCCTTAGGTTTTCTTTCTGTGTTTCTTTTTTTTGTTGTCATTTTTGTTTGGTTGGTTTTTTAAAGCATTTCAGTGTTACTTGTGGAAGAATGGCTTGTATTTTGGACCTTGTGCAAAATGGACCAGTGCAAGTGGCCATGGGTGAAAGGATACCCTCATTCAAATATCGTACTAAGGTCACACAACACAGGGAAGCCAATTAGAATATTTTTATCACCGTTACGGAAAAAATTCCCAACATTTTGCAACCTTACATTTCATGCCATGTGAAAATAAATCTAAGTCCAAGCAGTGAGACCAAAGACCTTTGTTTCCTTGCTCATATGGAAGAAGAAAGTGGGACAGCACACAGAAAGGGCACTGCTAAGGGAAGTCCAGCCCCAGCTGCCCATCTAGATGCCCTCTGGGAAAGTGGCAGGACCATGCTTCAACAGAAACAGTCAAGCAAATGCCTGCAGGTGGACTTCAGAGCCATGACAAAGTTAGAAAACCTGCTGGTTGGACTCGGAAAAAAAAGGAAAAGCCTTTGGCCTCAGCTGAAAAAGTACTTCTTGACCTTTAACAAAATTGTCTCTCAAAGCTCCCCACAAAACCTGAGCTGGACTCTGGCTGTTTTTCTAGGGAAAATGATGTTGCAGGCATACTGAACCTGGAAAATGAAGGTTAGGAACAGGATGGTTCATTAATGATAAATCATGATGACACTTTTCTTCGCATGGAAACCAGGAAGTTTCTCTTCTCAAGTGTACCAAGGTCTTCAGGAGGAAATGATTGCATACATAGTTACTGTGTCTATTGCTGATAATTATATCTATTTTTCCACTGAGGTAATCTCTTTCACTCTTTAGCACTTCAGCTTGGGTGATACCTTTCAACACTCCTGTCATCATCGTAAAAAGGAGTGTCCAAAGTCCTGAGGGGACTGGGAGAATGTAGGGCAGGGGTCCTCAAACTTTTTAAACAGAGGGCCGGTTCACTGTCCCTCAGACACTGTCGGGGGCTGGACTATAGTTTGGAAAAAAATGAACGAATTCCTATGCACACTGCACAAATTTTATTTGTAGTAGTGCACAAAAAACAGGAAAAAGAATGCTGTATCCGGCCTGCAGGCCGTAGTTTGAGGACCCCTGATGTAGGGCATCAGCTCTGCCTCCTGCCCAGGAGCATTGATGCCTCCCAGCAGGTGACACGTAGCATCCAGCCTGGGTCGGAGCAATATTCAGGCAGGAAAACCCAACAGGTTTCCTGCTCCTGAATCAAAATTAATTTGTTGAGTTTTTAAATAGATTTCTATTTGAAACAGAAGAGCTAGCATGGAGGAGGAGCTGGGACGATCAGTGAGACTGCCAATGTGGGATGCTCTTGCAGGGTGAAGAGGGGAACACCATCCCATCCCATCCCATCCCATCCCATCCCATCCCATCCCATCCCATCCCATCCCCACCGCCGTTCAGTGGAGCCCAGGAGCACTTGTCCCTTGAGTGGATCCAAATGACTGGCACAGGTGCCACAAGGAGTGAGGGATCCCTGTTGAGGGAGCACAGGAGCCCTGCACCCTCACATGAGGCCCTCAGTGTCAGATTGGTGCAAATATTTAGATGCCTACAGATGCAAATCAGGTGCAACATGGTGATTCCCAAAGCATTTGCATCTCAGACACCCACACATTCTTAAAACCCTACCCTTCTGCCTATGCATGTATTAGTTTCTTAATTTCTAAAATGGATATGATAATTACTCACCTCTGGTGTGCTGCCATCAGATCAACAGCAGCACTGGGTCCCCTTCCCATTCCAGCTCTGCATCATGTGCCAGGCAATGCCAGCTAGCCCATCAGCACCTGCACTTGCATCTGGTAATTTTGGGAGAGAACAGAAATGCCAGCTCTGAGTCTAGCTCTGTTTAAGATGTTTGTCTGGGATGATGCTTCCTGACCTGTTCCTCAATATCTGTGGGCTTGTGCCTTAGGAAAACCTCAGGCTCACCAGGCTGGCAGCACATCCAATTGTCATGTTTCGCACAGGCAGCTGCTGGCAGGCACGTGATGGGGACTTGCCAGAAATATCATAGGGTCATGTGCCCATGATGCAGGGAAATGAAATCTGTGTAGAAAGAAAAGAAAAGGCAACAACGAGCCTGGCTTTGAGCACCCCAGCAATCACACAGCTCAAGGGAATCAGCCTGCAAAGCAGCTCTGCATTTGCAGTGTATTTTTCCTAGATTATCAGCCTTTGGTACTTCTCCTTTGTCACTAAGCCACATCTTCCTCTCCTCTGGGCAGTGCTCATTTCTCATGGTAAGAGAATATCACAAAAACCTAAGGGAAACAAACAGAAGTGTATTCTTGCCCATCAACAGAAAGCAGCCCCACATAAAACTGACCTGCTGGATAGTGCTTTACATTCTACTTACTCAAACATTAAATCTTATTTTCCTTTTTTACAGGAAATCAGGAAATGTATGGACAAAAGGATTTTCACTTCAGGGAAAGGGAATACTAAGGAGAGTTCCCCAGAACAGATTTCAGGCTGAACTGAAAAACTAAAATACTAGGACACAATCAGGAATCGATATGCCCAAATAACACTTCAGCTGATCATCCAGCTACTTCAGGTGGGCAATCCATCAAGTTTGGCCACTATGACACTTTTGACACTTTGGCACACAGGCCAAAGAAGGAGTCATGAAGACTGGGATCATGTACAGTTGGGCCACAGTGTAAAATCCCCAGTGCTCAGGTGCTTCTCTCCATCTCGAACCTGACATAACAGGTACCATGAAAGCAGCAACGTAGCAAGCAAAAGGATGCAGCTCCCCTTGGCTGCAGTAGATGCAGCTCATTCCTTACAGCCTCTCACGGATGTGCTGAGTGCTAGTATGCTAATGCATACCCAGAATGTGGTGGTTCGCTTATTAATGCATCCCGTGGGCTGCCCGGCTCACAGAAACTCCACAGGGCATGGTGGAACCAGACTCTGCTCTGCTCTGGATGTGTTTGCTCAGCCATCCCAGCTCTTATTTCTCATCCACATCATGCTCATTTTGAAAGACAGCGCAGTGGTCCTGAGTTTTGCCTTTTGCAACAAGTGTGACATAGAACAGCCCTGCAGTTTTCACTCAGCCCATGGTGCTGCCTCCCAGGAGCCTGCTACCAGTGTTTTTTTCTCAGCAGAGCACTCAAAAAGTTGTTTGGTTATCTAAGCATGCCAAGAAACACAAAACTCTTGGAAGATACTAACAGTGGAGAGCTGAGCTTGTGGTGATTAATACAAAGACACCAGGCCTTTCAGTCTTTCATTAGGGAACAGCAGAGACCTGAGTCACCAGCTGCTCATGAGGTTTACTGTGGCAGTGGCACTCAGGAGCACTTGCAACATCTCTGCTGGCTCAGTCACCTCCCCTGCCTGGAAGTTTCACTGCATCCCATGAGAGTTATGATCCAAACTGTGTTGGAAGATTGAAAAATTCCCAAACCCACCATTTCTTCAACAGCACACTGGCTTGTGGAGTGTCCGCTTCGAATCTTGCAGTGTGTGGATGAATTTCAGGGTACCCAGAGACAGGGGCTGCAAGAAGAAAGCCACAGGTGCCCTAGTCATTAAAAGATCTCAGGGCTTAGCCTCTAATCAGGGTGTTTCTTCTATTTGCACTGGGTCAGAAGTATTCCATGTTCATCCATTCATAAATCCTTGTATTTTTTTCACCTAGGGACCATCACACTGGGTCTGATGGGTCTTTCATTGTGTAGCCTGCCTCCAAAAGGACTCAGCTGTGGATGCTAATGGGAAGAGGGTGAGAAACAAGGCATGGACTGCCCAGCTTCCCTCTTGGCATGTCCTCCTTTTCAGAAATTCTCCTTTTTCTTACAAGGTGTGCAAGGCTAGAGGCACATTTATGCTCACAGATAACTTATCTCCCCAGCTCATCCCCAGCCCTGGGCTCCAAGCTGCATGCACTGTATGCTGGCCAGTAGCAAACCTGCAGGCTCCCTTGGGCAAAACTGAAGGGGAAGAAAAATGATCAAGCTTCAGGGCTACAGGGAGACTCAGGGCAAAGAACCTCCCAGCAGGCAGCCTGCCCCCGTCTCAGTACCCTCCACTGCAGATACCCACTGCAGCAAATCCTGCTTGTCTTCAGCAGGAGTTGCCAGCCACAGGAGCAGAGTTGGGCCAGAGAAGGAAGTGACAGAATTCCTGCTTTCTATGAGAAGCAGCAGGCTAAGCCATGATGCTCCAAATAGTCCCACTAGACACCAATGGAGATTTTTTCAGAGCTGATTCCTGCTGCAGTGGAAGACACAAAGCATTTCTCTGGCCTCCTCTGGCATCAAGAGGCTTCTCCTCAGGGAGAAAAGATGAGTAAAGACTTTGGTAATTATTTGTGGAGCCTAGTTTTACACTGCTCCCTTGTCTCCTAAGTGATAATTGCAAGCAGAGTGGAGACAGGCTGGGACAGAGCTGAAGCCCTGCGATGGGCCTGGCTCAGCGAATGCTGGTAAGGCTCAGACTTCCTCGGCACTCACCCTCTGCAGCATGAGCTCCTCTTTTGCTGACAGTTGCAGCTGTAGATAGCCTTTTGCTTACACTATCTCTTTGTGTATACAGGCTTTGCAGGGGTTATTATTAGCTTATTGAATCAAAATAGCTGTTGATATGAACAGATTTGGTATTAAAACAGGACATTGTGCCCTGAAACTGGAAGGACTTCATTTTCTTGATGGCAAATGTCAAGGCCCATCATGCGTTGCCTTCATGCACATACAAGCTAATGAGGATGAATGCACAGGTAGAGCACTATGGCCACCATTAAAATGGCAGCACCGTCCTGCCGAAGAAGAAGAGGGAGAGAGAGCAGACCCTCCACAGGGATCTTCATCCTCCCACCCAGGAGGCCAGGATCCAGCGGTGGTCCTGCTGCTGGTCACCAATGGGAGGCATCCACCTGCTCTGGGCTGGCTGTGTTTTACTATGCAATATCTGCTCCTGGCAAAGATGCTCACTGTCTTTGCCCTCTGTTTTCTGTGGTCGGCTTAATCCTGTGAGGCAACAGCTCTTGTTGTAGCAGAAGTTGGGAAACAGCGTCAAATATTTCCTGAATGGTCTCGTAAAATTTCTCTGCTGCAGGGCTCAAGCAGCAGTGACATCGTGGGAGAAACACAGCAGCAGACACTACACAATCCCAAAATACCAGAGGAAACCAAAGAGAATAATATATCCTATAACAATTTCCACCAGATCATCCAACTCCGCTTAAGAAGCAAATCAGATTGCTTCCCCAGTGCTTAATTAAGCCGATCTGCTTTCCCTCAGACACACAGGGACAGGATTGGTTGCTGTCACAGCCACAGCAGACTTTCTGGAGCTCCAGACAGGTTCCCACCCAGCTCCCTGGCATGAGTATTGAAGGGAAAGATTGCTTTTAGAAGCAGGACCTCGGGGGACGCTCCCTGATCAGCCACTGCACCAACAGGTCAAAGCTGAAGTCCCTGCTGATGTGGCACCTGGGGGGTGGGCCCTTGGGCTGGTGCTGCTCAGCCTGGGCTGTTCTTCACACTCCATGTGGTCAAACCCATACCCAGCTCTGCAGATTCCCACTGAGGGAAACGAGGGCACTGTGGTGCTGCAGGCAGGCTGATCTCCCCAATGGATTCAGCCTGCAAAACTGCTCACAGCTCACTCCAACCTCTGCGTTGGCTCAGTGAAAGAAGAGGGATCAGCAACAAGCTGAAGCCAGAGTTCCTGGTCAGTTCCCGTTCCTCTGTTCAAATCTGCCACCATCAGAGAGTCCAGTTCAGGAATCTCTCTCCGAGTTCCCATTTAGACCCACAAAATTAGTCTGAATACAAGAGGGCAGCAATTGCACACTTAATTTGTTTCACCCTGGAATACATCATCATTTAAAAGCCCAGATTATTTATTGGTGGCAAAGAAATATTGATTGCCTAGCCACAGGCAGAGTAAAAATCATTGAGGGAGAAAAAACAACAACAAACTAAGCAACAAACTGAACCAGAAAAAATTGCTCTGGTGCCTCCTGCCACATTGCCATTGTGACACACCGTTTTTGGTTTTCTCTGCCTTCCAGCGTTCCTCAGCTCTCCTTCCAAGGAACAAGAAATGGCCTTTTCCTTTGAATTTATTGGTGAATGGTTTTCAGCAGCTCCCAGGCACTTTATCACCTTCCTGCAGAGGAACATAAAACACAGCCCTTGTCTCAGCCTGTGTGGTAGGAACAAATAAATAAGGGCAGCTCCCTGCAGCTCCACCACCGGCTCATCTATGCGCAGGAGCCGGCTGCATTGTACCTAGGAGCTCAAGCTGCGGAGTTCTGAGTTAGCTCCGCTCTGAACTCCCCACCGCCCCTGGATGTTTGGAGCCAGTTATTTCCTCCTTAAGGTCTGCCCAACAGGAAAGCTCTTTCCCACCCCTAAAACCTGTTAAAAAGCTAATGGCTGGTTGTGGCTCTTGTAAAAGATTAATTTCCCTGCTAATGGTGGCTGCCCATTTTCTTGCCGTGGTGGCAATTCCAGCGCTGCTCGGATGCTGCGGTTGGATGTGTGTGGCTGGAGCGGTTTCGTTCTGGCAAATTGCATTTTATAGTGTGAGAGCAATCGCTCTCCTCATCAGGGTTGTGCAGCAGCCCTGCGGCCAGCCTCCTGTCACTCCACTTGCCACAAAACTCTTTGCACTGGTTTCCGCTGCAGGCTGCGCTCAGGAGGAGCGGTACTGGGGGGTCTGGCATCTTCTGGAGCAGTTGTGGGGTAGCTACAGACTGTGACCCACCAGCAGGAGGAAGCAGGACCGATCCTGTGGGAAATGCCCAGGGTGGCCACTGGCATGGAGCAGGGGCTGGGGGAAAACTTCCTGGGCAAGTGCCAATGGTTGGAGGGCTCAGTGAATTGCTGCTGTATATGGAGGCCAGCAAGATGTCACTCTGCTGCTAGCCAGAGCCTGCTCAAGCCCAAGTGCAGTGATCCCCAGGCTGCCCCACTGCCCGGGCGAGAGGCAGGGTGGTGCTGGGCTGCTTTGTGAGATAAGTGTGGGGCTGCCCTCAACGCTGATGGCCAAGCCCCTGTAACCAATCCCATTGCAGCTGCCCAGGGCCAACCCAGCACAGCCGTGCACAAGGGGTGCAGCTGCGCACGAGTACTGCAGCCATGCAAGGTGATTGCAGCCATCCCCACAAGGCTTGCAGCCATGCACAAGGATTGCAGCCATCCGCGAGGATAGCCGTGGTGCATTGTGACCATGGCCATACACCAAGGATTGCAGTGATGCAGCCCCTCTGGAGGCAGCTGGCTCCCATCAGCCCAGACACAGCAGCAAGGCTGTGCTTGCCCACACTGGCATCAAATGGAGAGCAACATCCCCACATAGCCACACTTCCCACCATGCAGATGGCCTCTCATCTTCCCAGCATTGTTGGGGTCCATTTCTCTCATTCTTTGATGGGTTCTAACTAGCCTCATGCAAATAACTGATTTTATAGATGTTAGCAGCTCCAAAAATCCTTGGCAAAATCCACTGGGGTCTGAAAGTTTTGTTCGACTCAAAACATTGCAAGAACTTGAACTGGTAATTTCACTTTAAAAAGGGAAGAGTATTTAAAAATGAAAAGTGGTTTGGAATCAGGTGTTTTTTAAAACTATTTCAGGAAGTTAAGCATGTTACCAGAACAAAAAAAGTACCCCCCCCTCCCCAGTCTGTCACTGCAGTGAAGCCACCACAAGCTACTGAAACGTTTGGGCTGCTATTTTCAAAATCTGGGAGGAGGATGTAGATTCCTGCTCTTGGTTTAACATCATTAAAAGGAATAAAAGTTGAAAGCACACAAAGTAAATCAGCTGCTTATTAACAACCTGAGCAAAGGCTTTGTGTGCCCCAGATCACGTCTGTGCTTTTCAGTCATGCCACACAAGATAGCATCTCTTCCGTACAACTGGCCTTACTTGTTCATAAGATGTTTTTCCCCAAACAGAATAGTAGCATTTCCAAGACAACCTTAATCCTGTTTTAAAACAAACAGACATGCTTTAAGGAGCTTTATCGTGCCAACTATGCATTAAGGAGTCTAAATTCTATGAAAAATCACTTGGGATGTGGGCTCCTAAAGGATGCAGAGGCTTGAAAGCATTGGGAGTGCAAACTAATGCCTCTAGACTTTTCAGAAACATCTAAGCAGCGTGTGAACATGGTAGTTTGTCCTTACAGCCTATGAGACATGTGGCCCATCAATGCTTCTGTAGACTGACTCCAGTCCTGGAGGCAGCGGTGAGCTGGACATGGTGTTTCCTTGCCGTGAGGGAGGACAGTAAGGAGGATAACAGAGCACTTTGGGACAAGTTAACTATAGGTCTCTTCTAAAACCATAGCTCTTGCTTGCACTCAACACGCTACGAACTTCTCCTGGGCACCAAGATACCCTTTTTCTTTCAGCCCCTCTCTCCTCCCTGCGTAAGCCACGTACTGGGGGAGTGATGTGTGTTGTATCTTTGCAGCACTGGCTGGATACGGTTCATGGAGGGCTCTCATTTCGCCACCTGACACTCAAAAGCAAAAAATAAAGAAGTCAGAAACGTTATCACCATGGAACTGTTTTGGATGAACTTCATCTGAGATTTAAAACCAAACCAGCAGCATTTTCAGCATGGCAAACATTTTCCTTAGCTTCCAGAAAAGAAAAATATGAGTCAACAGGCTAAAGAAATCACAGAAACAGGTGGCGGGAGATGCTGTATGGAGTTCAGTATTTGTACAGTTGTTCTGGTCCTTACATAGGCCTGTTTTAAATGAACCAAAATACCACTCTGTGTTGGCGGCTGGAATACATTTACTGTCTTAAAAGCAATGGACATCTACCATAGTTTTGCTCCAGTGATGTTTATTCATTTGATAAGGCAGTCTCTTAAATGTTCTCTCTACAACCTTTAAGAGAACCAAAGTATGGCCAAATCAAAATTTAAAAAACAAACAAACAAACACAAACCAACTCACGTTATTTTGGTTTTGGGGTTTTTTCATGGCTCTTCTGGACATCAAAGAGAAGAAAATGAGGAAAACTCTTGAGCTTGACTGCTTCTATATCTCTCCTAATTGACCCACACAGGAGTCTGTCTCAATATCACTTTCAGGCTGCTTTAGCTAAATAGCTTCAGGATACAAGAGGTTAAAGCATCCTGCTGTGCAGAAAGCTTTTACTTGAAAGGTCTAACAGCCTTTCCCTTAATATGCAGAGTGGAGCTGTGATCATACAACAGCTAAAGTCATGAGCTTGTTAATGCTAAAATGACAGATGTTATAACAACAGGATATTTATTAAGTTTCCCATTACCCTGCTGTGTACTCAGACCCCAATTTCTTTCCAAGACTGCTCTCTGGATTTTTAATAAACAAAAGTTAATAGAAGTCTGTTTCCAGCCTTCTAACAAGAAGTCATGCAAAGTGTGAAAGGAAAAAAAAAACTAAACAGAAAACATTTATAAACTCTCCTTCTCCATGTCAGCTTGAGTCCTGTTAAAGAAGGAAGCAGTACTAATTCTGTCTGTCTTTCTGCCTCCATGTTATGGTATGGGTTTATTTCAGAGTAGAGTAAGTATAGTTTTAACCTTTTACCTAAACACTATATACGGCATTGCACGAAAAGTCAGAGTCCATGTGATTCCAAAGTCCTGGAGACTTTAGTATCCATTACTTATTTGGTGAAGCACTGAAAACTCTGTCATGGTGGGTGTTTTTACCCATTATCGAATTAGGAAGCATCCAGCAGCCCTGCCCGGAGGATACCTACCCTCATGTTCAGTGCTATGCTGGGAGGGGACAATCCTTGCCCAAGCAGTGCCTGGAAGTCATCACGGAAAAAGCAGACAACCTAGAAAAGCCACCTGCACAAGGAACTAAGTAACCAGGTTTAAGCAGTCATTTCTGCGTAAATTGAGTTTTGAGAATCATTCATCAGATCTAAACTCAGCAGTGGCATTGATCCCAGGAACAACCCGGCTGGCAGTGCCATTTCCACCAGCCCATCACTCCCTTTACACCTACATCATGATTTAGAGGCCTTTCTTATACAGTTGAGGGACAGCACTATATGTGCATGTGTCCTTACATGGATGTTTTGTGACAGGAGTTGCTCAGAGTACAGGTGAGCTGGCCCGCACATGTCCCAGCTCAGGGCAGTAATGACCTCACTTCACCTGTGTGCTGTGGCCCCTGAATTGGTGCGTTACAGCAGGGATTAACCAGCGATAGTCTGGGCTTCTCCCAGGAGGGCTGCTGGTTTTCCATTCCTCAGGTTGGGTCTTCTTGGGGGCAGTCAGAGGAAGGCTTCTTTCCCTAGCATAGGTATAGTCCTGCTGGATGCCCGCAAGATTTCTACAAGCTGTCTCCCATCCCTATTTGCAAGGTCATTCTTAAATTGAAATTTTAGCTTTTCAGGGAAACTCAAGTCCATATGGAGAGAAATGAGACCACTCAGAGAACCCAGAAACTACAAAGTAAGCAGTTGCATTTTCTAGTCTCAGAGCGTAGTTCATATTTCTTTAAACACTATCTACTGACGTTTGATGGATCAAAAGCATGACAGAGGTCAGACCTCCATGTGCGCTACGAACAGAGAGCGCTTTTCACCTCTGCCAGGGTTCCTAAACCTGTACCAGGGCAGGGTCTTATATTCAGAACCTACTTATCACAGATGCTAGGAGACGGAACACATGCTCTAAGGGGTTCTGTGACAACCATTACCATCCTACCCAATTTACTATGTAAACAGCTTAGACCTTGCCAAAAAGTGCCTTAATGAAATGTCAGTGAATCTTAAGCTTTTCTTCCTCTAAATACAAGTGGCTCTGTTTGGGATTAGTCACATTTAGAGAAGAAAAGCCCCTTTCCTACCAAAGACTAAAGGTGTTAAGAATTATCTAGCCTCATCTTCAGCACATCCTTCCACATTTCCAGGTCTTTAATACTCTCCATCCAGTATTGACTTGGTTCAGAGTCTTTGATACTTACCAAGCACAGGAAAATACAGTGTCGCTGGCTCAGCCAGCCAGCACGTGGCACCTGGCAGCACTGTTGTGGCAAGGCACTCTGAAGCCAGTTTGGTTAAGACACGCTCCTTCAAAGCAGAACATGGTTGCTTGAAAACCAGGATGATCAGATTTGGGTAAAACCCTGAACAGACTTTCACATTACCTAGAAGAAGGAATTCATGTACCCCAAGGAGTAGCTGAGTGATGTACACTCCAGAAATGCATCTCTCACGCCCTCCACTCTTCCTTACTATATTTCACTGCCTGGATAAATCATTGCATAGGTCAGGATCTAATCTGGTATTTCTGGAATAAAGTCATCACCAAATAACCAGTATCTTGAAGAGTTAGTTTTGCAGGACGCTATGTATAATACGAGCAAAAATGCAATTTAGGAACAGATACCTTTTATTATGTATTGTTGAAGTAGTTTCTCCTTTGTGAAGCTCAAGCAAAGATTTTTTCCACCCTATTTTCTTGCTGTGGTCCCTGTTCTCACAACATTTTCTACAGCTACTTGGAGCTCTGCACAGTGCTAAAGTACTTGTTAGTGGTGAGTGACTTGCTATCAAGATTGTGTAGATAGCTCAAATTTTATTACTAAAATCTCCTTTCTTTCTAGTTGATATTTTAAAAATACCATGCCTGCAAAAATTGGACAGGTTTTCGAAAATGGAGTTTATTTCTATGTTCTGTGAACTACTTGGATTAGAAACAAAGATACAGAATTAGAATAATTTTCTTGTTGTTTATGAAACATTTTATTGGGAGGACTATTTATTCAATTTGAAAACATCCTTACTAATGTTAAAAAAAATGCTTGCATTTGAACTTTAAAAGCATAGAAATATTTCTGTTACCTAGAGAATCTTTCAATACTTCATCATCATCAAAATAAATAAGATCTATGAAGATGTAGTAGTTTAAGTAGTTGCAGATGCATTGCACTGCATAAACCTCCGATTTGTAATTTAAGGTTAAGGTTTAGAGATAAAGGGGAAGGGAAAAATGGCAGCAGTCCACCCTTGTTTATCTTGTTTAAGCAATTTTTGTCCTAGCCCAGACTGATGACTTTTTGTCTCCAAACTGCTGTTTCGAAAGGGGAAGTTCATATTGCATAAGGACTCTCTACATTTGACTTTACCTTAAGCCATTTGGAGAAATACTGGTGGGATTTTAACGATTGCCAGCAGCAAAGCCTCCATGCAAAGACATCACTTTTGCCAAGCCGCAGTCTCTTAATATAGGCTACTTCTCATATGCTCAGGTGTGAAACAAAACTACCGTTACCTGATTTTCTACACCATTTTTATAGCAGTGTGCTAAGCTTGGTACTTCACACTATCCTCTTCTGATGTAAAAGCTGAGGTTGGCTGGCTACCTTTTCAGTCTCAGAAAGATTAAGGTCTCCGTTTCAGCTGTGATCTCTTTAAGCATTATTTTCCATGTCTTTCACTGACTTTAATTTCCACAGACACCACGTGTAGGTCTCACAGTAATAAGCTGTTAAGCACAGCAGAACTACAGAGGAAGACCAAAGAACGCCATTGCCCTCACCAAAACAGCTGCAGGGGCGGGGAAAAATCATAACCAGTCCAAAAGCAAAACCCATGCACACTCCATTGCCCATCTTCCTCCATTGATGCTATAATTTCATTTGCTGTCTGCTAACCAGAGTGACCACCATGGGAGGAGTGATCTGCCTTCTTGATACTACCGGTATCAAGAAAGAAGTTTTGGCAAAAAATCTTGTCCAACAAATTTTCCGTTCTTAAAAATTCTAAAGAAATTCAGTGCCTGCCCCCTTCTTTTTCCATGTCACATTAACTGTTGTGAGGCTCCCAAACATGCAGCAATAGCTAAGATAACTGTCTAGGCAAAGGCCAGCAATTAAGAGCATCACCCATGCTGGTCTCGTGATGGATCTGTGATCAGGAGTGCTGCAAGCAAGACAGACTTCTGTTGACTGAAGGCTACTGCAGAAGCTGCAGACTTCACTATCCAAACAGCTTTCAGCAAAGAAACATTATTTTGACATTACCTCATTTTCATAGATACTTTTAGAGAGGGCACACAAGCGCAATAGCACTCAAACTCTGGGTTCAGTGGCACTTTTTTTTCCAGAGCAGCACACAGTGCTGTGACACACATGAACTACACACCACGGTCTAAAGCCTTCCAACTCTTCTAAATCAGTATCGAGATGTCTAAGCCACATGGCTAAACTTCTCTGGATACAACAAGGGAAAAAAAAAACCCATGCAAGTTTTCAGCAATAGTTGCCGAGGTTTTGAATAATGCATACAGCTTGGGTGGTGCTCTGAGCTTTTCACATACAGCTAGTGACGTCACGCTGTGACCATGACGTCAGCGCTGTTCTGACACGGGAGCCCTACCCACGCAGCTTGACTTAATATGTAGTTCTGTAGTTTTCCTACTCCTTCAAAAAAAGCTAACTGGGACATTATGGTGCCAAGTGTCATTCCACTTCCAAGCTGAAGCATATGTACCAAACACCTCCCTTTTAGCAATAGCTTCCTGACTAACTCATCGGTGTCTCTACTGTGCATCTACTTATGTGTAGGGAGATCTTCAGGGAACTGGAAACACAGCTGCTAAGGCTGGGCACTAATTCTTGTGATAATTATACACAATTCTTCCCTCTTTTTTTTTTTTTTTTTTTTGAACAGCTGTGTGAGAAGAGCAAATCCCTTCAAAACCACATGATTTAAAGGTCTAAGACCTCTGTCACTACAGATACTCAGAAGATGAACTGCTTGAGCCAAAATCTTACCTGGTGTTTTATCCCAACCCCTCTTTACACTCAGCTGGAAGCATGCAGAATCAATCCCATTCGTTTTGGTCAGAACCTTCCAATGTGGCCACAAAAATACAAGTGAAAATTATCACCCAAATTATGTCAATTCACATAATCCCTTTCTCAAGAGAAAATGAGCTTGTCTGCATCTGACTGGGCAAGAATCCTAGAGCACCCCGGGACAAGAATGATGGGCTGCGTCTCCAGCAAAAATCTCAAAGGTATAGCAATATGTGCAGCATTTATCTGTGGGAGTGTTGTTCACTCCTGAACTTGGGCATGAGCACCAAGATCAGGAGAGCACCACCAACCCAGTTACCTGCTGGGTAACTGGGAGACTCACCATGCTGTACTCGCTGCACAAACCTGCTGAGCTGCACCCTCAGCTAGAAGGATGATACGGTAACAACAAATCTACCAGCAAAGCTGAATCTGGGTCTGCAGCCCTCATCTGCCACTGTCTGCAGTGGGCCAGCAGCAACCACTGGCACTCAGCAGCTATACTCTGACGCAAGGAAGACTGGCAGCAATTAAAGATCTCACTCAGCTGAGGTTCTGCCTATACTGCAGAAGGCAACTGAAAAAAATGTAGGGCAACCCAGAGCAAACCTAACCTAACAAATTACATCTAACAAATTGACCTAGCGAGTCCAGCAGTGCTTGCAGGGAAGATGGAGGAGGACAGGCTTCAGTCCAGGCCAGCAGCACAAGCACAAACACAGGAAACCCAGCAGGTTGCACATCCTGTTCCACAGCATCGCCACGGCTATTCTTAGCTGCACTAGCTGGTGTGAGGGAAACGCTGGGAAGCCTACCAACACTGCGACTAGAAATGGAGCTTGGGTGACAAGAGGTGTGTGTGTGTGGGATTATATTTTGGCCTGAGCACTACTTTATGTTGTCACAAAAAAATGAAAAGGTAACATGAAATACATGTATGTAAACACTAACCAAAGTTTTGATGGCAAGGGTTTCATACCAGGTTTGGGATGCTAGCAAGGATCAGATTGAAAAGCACTTTCCTGCTGAAAGTGCTTGGAGTCAGACTCAGCTTCACCCCCTGTGGCATCAGCTCTTCTGGTGGAAAAGCAGCAAGAACTTTTTCCAGGCACTGCATCTGGTCCTTGAGGTGGTCAGGCAACCACCTGGGATAGAAGGCTTGGGGATGGCGTGAGTTAAAGTACATGGAAAATGCAAAAGGAAGCTACAGACCTGAAGCTTCCCTTCCCTTCCTATTACTTAAAAAGCTCCCACACTAGGATGTCTCATAAAAGATGTTCATATTAAGTTCTAATCACATCTTTTCACGATGAGGTAGAAGGAGCTTTGGAGAATGGCAAAACTTGGGCTCACGTGCAATGCTTACAGCACAACCAAACATACCCTCCTGCATATATAACTAATAACAGGGAATCAATTTTCCCCCTTGAAGCAGAAAAAAAGCAGCTGCTGGAGCTGCACCAGTGAAGGGCTCCAACATGAACCCATCAGTGCAAGCTCAGGATGAGCTCAAGGCAGGTATGAACACTGATCCTGCCCTCCCCAGTATTATTGCTGGCAGCTGTACCTTTTTCTGCCGTCAGTAATTTCCTCCCAACAAACTTTACAGACTGCAGCATTTCTGGATTGAAACAAATGAAGCTGAGAAACACCAAAGCATCTGCTGCTCTGAAGTAGCTATTTCCTGAAGACATTGACCAAAACAGTACAGACTTCTATTAGGAAGCCTACATTACTGACCCCTATGTTGGATACTTAACCACTGCAAATTAACAGGATAGGAAGGTTTTGTTTTTTCTTTTCGAAGGCTGTTTTTCTTAGGAAAAAGAAAAAAAACCATTGTGCATAATTAACTCTTCACCTGACACTAGAACTTTTATTTGCACCTGGAATCCAGAGAGTTGGAGGCCATCACTTTACAAGCCTTTTATTAACCTTCTCTTCTACTTGTGCTCTTTGTACTTGTTTTGGAGGTTCTGGGAGATGGTGACATTTCTACCAGTCAAACTTCTTCCTAGGAACTGACCTGAGAAAGAAATCCCTGCTAAAAGTACTTGACATTTGAGAGCTCTATTTTATTTTCTCAGGACTTTGATACTTCATACAACAAAACCCCACAACGTTATTATGTATTTTAAAAGAAGGCCAAAAGAAATGTCATCAATGAACCTAGCTATGCCAATTATATCTCAACATTGCTCAGAAACAGGATCCAGGACATGAAAAAAAAAGAAACCAAATTAAACACGTGCTTTTTGGAGTCATGCAGATGGAAGATCTTTTCCAGTATCGTAGTTTTGATCTTCAACTACTTAGATAACACAGGGAGTGCAAAAAAAAAACCCCATAAATGGGAGCCTGCTAAAACATGGTACTGTACCTCACAGGCAGCTAACCACACAAAGCAAAGGTCGTAATGACTGATCAGACCAACCGTTATCAGCAAAGCTACGTTTGATTTGGAAAATTGTCAAGACCAGCTTTAGCTCAGGCAAACGGAGCATCCACCTCTTGCCATCCAGCAGAGAAAGAAGAAACAAAGTTACTAGAGCTGGACAACTTAAATGTATACCTAAAAAGGGCGCAGCTGATGCTATGCTATGAAACTAAAATAGTTGGAGCATATTTATATGCCTTTATATATAGTCACCAGTATTTCCCATTCCCTCCACATGGAACTCAGAACATCTAGCTACAAAATTCACCCCCTCCATCCCCCCCCGGTCTCTCCATAGCTGAAGAGATTAGAAAGTGCAGCCAAAGCAGGGGGCAGGGGAAGGAGAATGGCAAGAATCTTTATCCTCCCTCCCCAAACTCCACTAGGCAGTGTTTAATAAACTCAGATGGCTCCATTTCAGAAGCAAACAGCAACACCAGTTTAGCTAAACTTGTTAACAAGTTTTAGGACACTCGGTGGGCTTTTTTTCCTTCTTTACGAAGAATGAGGAAAAGGAATAAATGCTGGAATTACAACAAACTGACAGTATTTCTGCAGCAAATTTAGAAACACCACAGTATTCCTGATTTTAATACATCCATAACATCTAGGTACTTTCAGTTGTTCTTCAAAAGCCAGGCTGTACTGGCAGAAGCTTTGGACTCACTCCTGCTAGTAATTCCTCACATGCAAGTAACTACTCGTCAGCTCGATTAAACTATTCATGAATTTAGAGGACTAAGGCCTTGCCATGACTTTTTGGAGTCACAAGTTGGGGCTAGTTTTGTCTTTTACATAACTGTGTATGTCCATACCGACTACCATGACGCAGCAGTAAGAGGTATTACCAAAAGCCTAGAACGGATTTTGAAAGCAATCGAGCTAAAATTATAAGTGGTTCGAGAGAAGCAATTCACTCTGCTAAGAAGTAAAGCTTTACAGTACTAGCTAGCCCACCAAGCATTTGAAGTAGTTCTGCACTGCATCTTAGGTGCAGATGGAATCTAAGAAGTAATTCCAAAATTGCATGTTTTTGGATGAGACATGTACGAAATGTAAAATATTTCACCCTATGATGTTTGGTTTCTCTCTGACACATTTAATCAGAAGCATAAACAATCTAGACACTGAAATACAGACTTGTTTTTCCTTAAAATCAGTGTTCCATATTTTTTTTTATTTTAAAAATTCAGGAATGTGATACACAATACAATTAGCTCCCCACCACTGCAGTGTTCACTTACATGAGATTCACTAGGTTCATGCTTTGTGGAAAAAAAAAACCAAAACCAACCAAAACAGAGACTGTTGCAGTGTTTTTGAATGCTCCCAGTATTCTGAAACTGGTGATCTTCAGGACAAACCAAGTCTGTGGAACCACAGACAGACCAGGTTAAAAGAAATCAAGCTATAGCACAAGCTAGCAGGCTACAGTCGGGCCTCATACAGCCAGAACAAACACAAAAATTGTGTTCCTGCTGCTGTACAGCCACCACCTTGACCTGACTATATGCTTTCAGGGAATTTACCGTTGAGGGCTAAAAAGGGCCCCGCTAACACCGGCTGGTGCTGCACATGCGACAGGGCACATGACAGAGAGGCCACACAACTCCCCCTTCTGCCCCCATCGCCACCGTCACATCTGCATCCTGCCCCAGTAATAAAAATAACGTGGGGGAGAGGTTTTTTGTCTTTTAAGCTAGCCATTGCCTGCAATGGACACAGAAATAGAAAAATAGGACTTCTGGCACACACAAAAAAGATTAAATAGTTACAGTGGAATTAGTGACTACAACTCCATCTAGTCAGATGCATTTACTGAGACCATTAACCATTGGTGGCAACTTGTCAAGGCTTAATAGTTGCTCTCTTTCTGTAAGAGCAACAGGAGAGAAGTAAGCCAGGCTTCTCAGTGCTACTATGGTTTGTCTTGGGTTTTGTTGGTTGGGATTTTTTTAAAAATAAACTAAAAAGCAGTAGTTCTATGATGCATTGGTGATATACAGCAGGACCTCAATAATTCATATTAATGACTGAGACCAATTCGAAACTAGCAAGCACAATAGTTAGTGAAAGTTTACCATATAAAGCAAGGATACACATTTCAAAAAAAAAAAAAAGTTCTTTGTTCATTTCGAAATTTACTTGGTTAATACTCTGTAGTATACTAGCAGTGGTAGCATATTCTGCAAATGTGTCTCATACAAGATCTCATTTAACAGTCAACTCTAGATCATATACAGGTAACAGAAGAAAGAGTTCAGATAATCCAGGACAAAACAAAACCATATATAAATACTATATTGACATATTTAAGTTAGTTTATGAGACTATACAACAAGCATAAACACAGAAAAAAGGTGGGCGATGCTGATGGCCGTGAAGCACCAACATCCGCAAGCTAGCGCGAAGCTGAACCGACCCATCTACAGGCTGCAGCTTCCTGTGGATGCATCTGAGCAGCCGAGAGGCAAAGTAACTGCAGGGTGCTGAGCTGCACCCAAGCAACCAAACTCGGGGAGAGGGGGCTCGCACGAAGCTGGGCCAAGCTCCTCTGCTTTTCTGACGCTTTGGCACAGCGCGTTTGGCCAGTGCATCGGCGTGCGATGCAGAGCTAGTGTGGCCCTGCAGACTGCACAGTTAATCCACAACACTGGTAATACACCCATGGATAATCGAGAGTTGACTGCAATGCTCTGCTAAGAAGTTGGGTAGGACCACTGACGTGACCTGGGCCAGTCCAGGCCGACGAGCAGCAGATTGTTTTGAACTACTCAGGAACAGTTATCATACGAGATGCACATTAGAAATGCAAACTAGTGAGGTGTTCTTTATCCAGAGGCAAAGCTACATTCCCTTCCCTAACAAAACATTCTTTTTTTTTAGAAAAAAAAAAAAAAAATCTACATTTAAATACTGTTAAAAACCTGAAAACCATAGCATCAAAGAATTTAATAAGGCCAAAACTATCCTCAGTTCCCTCTGTTGTGCCTAGGTATTGCAACACATTTTCAGAAGTAAATACCATGCCATTTAGTATCTTACACTCCTTCCAGTGCCTTCCAGTAACAGATCTCAGAGCTCTTCGCACGAGAGTTAAGCCTCACAACACCCCTGTGAGGTAGGTATTATCCCCGTACTAAGGGAAACCGAGGCAGAGTGTTTAGCATGTCCAGCGTCATAGGGCAAACAACGGAAGATCTGAGCTGTTTTCCAGTTTTGAGCACAGGAGCAGTCAATTAAATCAGAAGACGTTATTTCCCATACATAACTTGATGGTGGATCAAAAGGGTCAGAGTTTTAGATTAGATTTCTTGCATGTTTTATCTTCAACTCTCATCTAGTCTCTGCCAAATTCAGAGTCCATAGACCAGTCTCTCCTTTGCTAAGGTGTAAATTGGCAGCATACTGTAACAGCTTCTTTAGAGCCAGTTGTCAATTGAGTCGACATTTTAAGCCACAGATTCGGATACTTAACAAGTGAAATTATGTGATACAGAAACATCTCAAAGTGTGAAACAGTGAATGAAATCCTACCCCCTGCTCCACTTCCTCAAAAGCCAGTGGAAGGCTCCTGAGGACACGATGGGGACCAGGACTGCAATCACTGCAAGTGCTTACACACTACACCACTCAAAGCAAGGTGCACCATGGAATTACTTGTTATGGACACTACTGTCTATGCTTAAAAGTATGAATTACACCGTCAGTGCTTGGCAGACTTTCCCTGACAGAGCAGTTATTGGCATCACTAATTCTTTTATCCTGGTAAACTGAGCATCAGTTAAAGATGATGCTCCAGCTCTTCATTCATAGCACTGTAAGTCAAGGATTCTTTAAGTTTCGAAGATTTTTATGACCAGACACAACCGAGAAATAACAAAAAACACCAGGAAATCCAAAAAATATGGAAGGATGCATTACTTTATCGGTCAGTCTCACGTCTGGATCACAGAGCAATGTACAGTAGCTTGAACTTCCATGCTAACAGAAAAAAAACCCTTTTCACATCCGGTATTTTCACAAGCAGTTGATTTTAATTACCTCACTACCTTACCAGCAAAAGGGGGGACAGTTTCTAACAATCATATGATGTTCTCTTTAAAATATGCTATACAATAAATTCATTAGAAAAGCCTTCACATTTATTATTATATAGATTTAAGAAAAATATGTGAAACTGCAAAGTGGTTTCCAGTTTTAAGTAGTTATATCTTTAAAAACGTTCTATGAACTTTGGTTTCCTTAGGGCTTCTAAATAAACAATATATTAAAATATCTACAAATCAAATATTAAGGAAAGAGTAGGTCCAAGAAGTCTGTAACACAAATTGAGTTCCTACATGCTTATCCCTCAAATACCTTTCACTGGGAAAAATATTTTAATTTGAAGCACAGCAAGAAGTGTCTGCTGAAATGCTGAAACCGGGTTTCTGAAGTTGTTACAGCATCGGTGCACTTTCTCTCTGTCTCAGTACAAAGTCAACACTAACACATTGTATCATGACAGTGACATTATGTTCTTTAAAACAAGCATTCTAGATTTAGCAATATGACAAGAACAAGGACTTCAGCAATTACACTACTTGGCAAAATTGTTTCTCAAACATCTGTCTCTTCCTCTTGCAACACAGCTGTTGTTAAAGTCACCAAAACTCAGGTAGCACCATTCAGGGAGTTACAAAGACGATTCAAACTGCTCGTTTTGATCGGTGTTTGCCTCTAGCTTAACTGAGGGGATGGTCTCCGACTTAGTCCTCCTAGTTTTCGGAAATTCAATGACAACTTCTGAACAAGAAATACTAAGTGATGAAGATTTTTCTGTCTTCTTTGCAGTACTATCTTCTCCTGTTCCACAACACTGCTTCAAAGCACACTGAGTCCTGCAAGGAAACTCACATTTCCCTCTCCCTGATTCAGAGCCAACGCTGGCAAACTCAGGCTGAATGGTAGTTGCATGAATCCCTTCGTCATGAAAGATCTCTTTTATGCGCTTTGCCACCATCATGTATGTGGAAGGGTCAGGACACTTTATGTGAGCAGTGCCAATGATCCTACTGCCTGCTAGCTGCCAAATGTGTAATTCATGGACTGCTTCAACTCCTTCAAGGGTACGCAATTTTGAGTTCAAAGAATGAACATCTATTTGCTTGGGAACAGTCTGTAGAAGTATAAGGGCTGACTCCCTAAGTAACGGGTAAGTTGTGTAGAGGAGTATACAAACCATTATCAGACAGAGGACGGGATCTAAATATAGCAACCAGCATGGACCAGCCACTGTAATGCTCTCTTGCTCAGACCTGTTTGCTCTGCCAAGTGCTTGGGATAAAGTAGCATTTTCCATGCAATGACTATTGACACATGGATTAAAGCAAGGCCCATCTTTGGGGCATGGATTCCACAACCCATAAAAGAGCAAGGCATTCACTACCACAATTACTGAACCTAAGGCATCTCCAAAAACATGCAGAAAAACTCCACGCATGTTGAGCTGTGCACTAGAGTCTTCTTCAACCTCCTCTACATCCAGAGGATAATGACCGGCGTTCCCATTCACTTGTAGGTCAGTCATGTCATCTTTCATATCACCTGAGAAGAAGAAAATGGCAAAATGGTAAGGCATATGCTATAGTATTACACATTAATATAATTCCATATAAAATAATAACCAACATTAAGCTTGCCACACTGAGTACAAAACTGAAAAGCAAGCAACTCTACCCATAACACTTCACAACATTTTCTCTGGCTGAGAAATATCCAGTTGTCCCCATAAGAAATCTAAATAGTCTAGAAGGCAATTGCTTCTACGTGGAGCTTAAAGATGCAGAGTGGCAAAGTATGAAGACAACTGCACTTTAATTTATTGTACTGAAAAAAACTGTTTTCAGGTTTTCCAGCTGTTTAACCATTTGACTACTCACTGCTGATTTCTTAAAATGCAGAATAACAGAGCACACATTAAAAAGCTGGTTAAGTAGCCAAGTAACTTACATTTGTTCTCTCTTTTGAAAGGCCAGAAGGCTGAAGGCTAAAAGAAGGCTAAAACCTCTTTTAAACCACATGACTGCATGGCTATTTTATATTAAAATTTATGAGCCCAGAAGCTCAAGAGCTGTACGGATATTGCTTTATAGTAACTTCTTCCCGCATTTAGTAGTTCATTTCCAAAGGACTTCTGAATTCAAGGAAAAGGAAGTTTTTCTGAGACGGTGCGTGAAGCCAGCAGAACTGTGAGACACAATGAGCTGAGCTTTTAGGTCTAAACTTCTTATCAGCGGTATTGACTACGGGACAGCGTAAGTTATCACTGAAGCTCTCAGAGGCTATGAACTAGTGTTACTTGTATTTCAGAATACATACAAAACATATTTTTAGTACTTTCTTTTAAAAGTGACATACAGCTTGAGTGACATACAGCTGTCGATGCCCAAAGCCATATGTCACGGACCATGCAGTGCATAAATGAACATTTTCATGCTCTCCTTCGTCAAAACTGTTTGCGACATTATAGCTAGCTAGGTGTGATGGAGTGGTAAAGGAATAAATGCACACATCATTACGAAGAAGAATGTTTTTTGAAAGCAAAACATCTTCCAGTGTTCAGCATTGAAAGCATTTATGTGATTAACCTCCTACTTTTCTTCAAAAGTTGTTCTTTGGACAGAAAATTCCCAGCGTTAAAGAAATGTAATGGGCACTGGCCAGTAGCCTGACAAGGCCTGAAACAAGGAGTTTTTACTGCTTCCATGGTTATTTGGTCCAGGGCTTTGTAAACATTAACATGTTAGTATGACCTGTAGCTTCTGCCACTCTGCCCTCAGACTGCCGTTCTGTAATCATAAAGACGGTGTGGGCTCCTACGAAGGCAGCTGAGCAGGTCAGTTCCAAGCCCCAGGCTCATAACTTTGTGCATCACACTTCTGTTCTAAAGCTCCAGCTACATTTTCCACACAACTTCTACGGGTTATGGCATATGGGACCTGAAACTTTCCAGAGAAATCAGGTTAGAGGAAAATATCTGAGGTTACAGAGTTCAGACCTCAGGGCCCACAATGAGAGCAAGGGAAGAGGAAGTTTTCTGACACTCTGCTGCATATGAAATATGCAGAGAAAAGAAGGTTTGGAAAGTGGGTAGACCTACCTATACAGGTGGTTAACAGGAAACAGGATTCCAGAAAACTCTTGAGATTTATTTTTTTAATGGCAAGAGGTTAAAATGTGTCCGTTTGAAATATGCTGATTTAAATCTAACTATGAACTGATTACTTCACATGAAGCATACGCACAAAGATACCTGTGCGGGACTGGTCCCTAAAGCTCTCACTGGCTTTCCTCTTCCACCTCAGGCAACCGGGGTCTACCCTACTCTTTGCAATTTCCAGTGAGGGCGTAGTACCACTCTCTGTCATCTCCCTAGTCTCCACCTACACATCTTATAGCTTCTCACAATTCTTCAGGCACCCTTCCCTGCAACATTTACATGGGTAAACTATGAATAACTCTATCCATTGCATAATCGTGACAGGGCACAGAAGGAAATACAAACTTGTTTCAGAGTTTCACTGTGACCAAAATTATGCCCTATTACCACCTAAATACCCACAACAAATTGTTATTGCCAGAAGGACATCTATGAGAAGTTCCAGACAAGTTAGTTCAAAACACTATACATTCTAACACATGCTGTAAGTTAATCTTTTAGTCTAGAACTAGTCCAAAACTTGGCTAAAAGCACAACTTTTCACGATGGAAGAAAAATTTACAAGCCTCTTAAGATATCCATCAGATCAACAGTTAAAGGAATTTTACATTGTTTGAATCCATTACTAGGATACCTTTGTTGGAACTAAACCAACATTAAGAGCTTATTATGTGGTCAAGAAAATGGTGTATTATATTCAGAGGAACTTTCCTACCCTCTTGCAAAACCTGTCTTTTCAAAACCAATATGGAGTCAAAACACTAACGGAAGAGAGAGAAACTGCAAAGTTTCTCCAGTGTGGACTGGAACCTCTGACCCAGAAAAAACTAAACTGTAGCAAAGTTCACTCCGCTCAATTAAAGCTCAATTTCAGCTAAAACAGTGGTCTCTTGATGTCACTCTGAAAACAAAGGGGAAAGACATGGGTTCTGAGGACTGAAACTCCTTCCTCCTGGTAACAGGGATGCCATATGATTAGAGAGACAGCAATTAGCGCACCTTTCACTCTGCTAGCACACAGGACTTGGCTTCGACCAAGTGACTTCAAAATAAAACTATCCAGGCTTCTGGATCTATTGAAAAAATAAGCCAAGAAATTCCCTCCCACAAAACAGGCAGTTGGATCACAACTGGGAAGAGAAGATTTTATATTTATCTCTACGTGCAAGTGAGTGGGAAGGTGCATACTTTGGAAAGCTAAAGAAAACTAATTCAAAGAAACCACGCATGTACTCTGACACCAGTGAGCTCCACACTCAGTGCCTACTGCGTGACTTCCACAGTTCTGACTGGTAATTTCCAGGACTTCTTCCTATTGATGCAGACGTCAGGAAGAAGTACAACATTACTGCAATGGAATATACTGCAGTATATCACGTTCAGATGGAGATTAGCTTCTCAGGTAGGTAACAGCTGACCCAACGGAGAGACCTGGCTGTCCTGACAAGGTGACCAAGGTGTTGAGCTGCGCTCTATTTGATGTGCAGCCAGTTCAGAAGGCATTAGGACAACGTCTTGTGACAGCTTGTGTCACTGGGCAAAAACATTTGTCATGTGCCTTCTCTACCAGCACCAACTTTTTCCACGGCAAACCGCTTTACCCTAAGACTCCTTCACGCTCAGACCTGTCTGCAGGACAAACGCACAACTTGGGACACTCCTTTTAGCAGCTGAAGGAAAGGTGTGAGGTAGAGGTGCAATGGTCATGTGCTGAGAGCACCGCTAAGAAAGTTTCTTGCCTCTTTCTGAGAAGGAAAGGTGGTCCTCACGAAGCGCGCGCCAGGTGGGACCAAGATGCCCACCGCCTTCCTCGAGGAAGGGACCTCTCCCGCTTTCCTGACACCTCCATGCTGGGGTGGGGCAGAGGCACCGCAGGACTTACCTAGCTTCTCCTGGCTGACTCCGTTGGAGCTGCTGCAGTTCTCCACCAAGGTGCTGGTCTCCTCCCGGTGCAGCGCAGCCTCCCCATCCCCAGGTGGCTGCTCGGGCTTGGGGCCGCTGCGGGGGTGCTGCCGGCCGCTGTGCGAGTGTCCGTGGCCATGGGAATGGCCGTGGCCCCCGACGCCGTGGTGGTTGAAGAGGCAGAGCCCCAGCAGGTTGATGATGAGTCCCGCCACCCCGACGCCGATGACCACCAGCGGCTGCTGGATCTCATGGGGCTCCGTGAAGCGCTCGATGGCCTCCAGCAGGATGGTGAAGCAGAGGGCGGTGAGGAAGACGGCGTTGACGAGGGCGCCCATCACCTCCGCCCGCACCCACCCGAAGGTGTTCTTCTTGGTGGCGCGGGTGCGCTGGGCGAAGCGCACGGCCACCAGCGCCACGACCAGGGCCATGACATCGGAGAGCATGTGGAAGGAGTCGGAGAGCATGGCCAGCGACGACGTGACCCGGCTCACCACCACCTCCACCACGAAGAAGAGGAAGGTGAGCGCCAGCATGCACAGCAGCCGCGCCCGCCGGTTCTGCCACCACCGCGGCCCGCCCGGCCCCTTCGCCGCCATCCCCC